>OZ057412.1:86198501-86648501 GCA_964056705.1 Troilus luridus
TCTCTGGAGATAGTCCACTTTCTTCATCTCCTAATAGTAAGTTTACCCTTATACTAACAAATTATATTAAAGATTCAGATATTTCAAGGATAATGGGATTAAATCTGAATTATCTTGTTACTCAAACTGTCAAGATTGGCAATAATAGTGGTATACAAATTAAAAAAAATAATACAGAAAGTATAGATATATATTAATAAATTAATTATATATTGCTCCTTGTTTTTGAAGTCTTGTCTATCATGAGCATTCATGATTTTTCAGATCTATTCATCAGGGTAGTAAACAATTGTTACATGTTTTGACTATTTTATTTAATTAATAAAGTCTTTGATATATTCAGTTTTATTGCAATTGAATATCAATGGTTTCATAAACACATTTTACTGTTAATAATATTTAATTTTTAAAATATTTTAATTTTTTTATGCCTTCAAATTTTCTTTAAGACACATGTGCATTTTTTATGTATAATTGTATAAGCATAATATTGTTTCTTTATAGTCAATATTTGTATTATCAAAAATTAAATTTGTATGATGTTTGGATTCAGATTCTAAAAGAAGGGGTTCCTCAAACTCTTGGCGAGATGTGAGAGAAAATGCTCTGGCCAAGAACTCTCAAAGGAGACAGACATTACAAGGGCCCCTGATTCCTCCAGTGATTCCACCAGCTTATCCAGCTGTTGGCTACACTTCTGTGTATACAACTCACCATGACAGAGAAAGAGTAATTAAAAATTCTTTACTGACTCAATTATTATAAACTGATTCAATTATAATCAGAATTGGTAATTATTCCACTATTTGTAGCTTTTGATTGGAGCCATTTTATTAGTAACATCAGTGTTACCTCGACACGATCTACAGCACAGTCAATGGTTTCTAATTTCTATAATAAAATAACAATTATAAAGATCAAGTAATAAGTGTAATACAAATATAGTGTTGTTTTATGTGTGCTGATTTAATAGATTAAAATTTTATTAATTGATGTTAATAATATTGTTATATTTATTTATAATAATTTTAATTAATGTTAATAATTACTCTCTTAAACTGCCAGGGCCAATATTTTTAATCCCGTCTACGCGGTCGAAACCAGAAGAAACACCTGATGAATGGATTAATGGGAAATGCACATATTTTGGTAATACTTTTGTGAAGAAATAAATGTCTCTAAAAACATTTGGAAGTATAGCAAAAGATATGAGATAAAAAATATTTATAGAAATCGGTTGTTTAATGTAAATATAGTGTGGGATGGAGAGGGTGGTGGAGAATGTGTCGACATAATACTGACATCACTAAAATGGCTGCTATCAAACGCTACAAACAGTGGAATAATTACCTCAGAATCTTTATTGTTTTCCATTTAAATAAATTTAACTGATCTTGAAATATGATACAATTAATAATTTACCTCTACGTATTAATTTCTAGATTCTATTTCAGCTGAGAGTAACTAAACAAGAATGCATTGATGATGATGAAAGTCCTGTCGAAATCCCTAGTCATTCAAGACTGGTTTCAGAGTCTGATGCAGGTATTTCTCCAGAATCACCTGGAGTAATCTTAGTTCCTCCTCCCTATTCTGAAACAACCCAATCTACCCAACAAGAAATAGAACTTATAGATACAAGGCAGGAAAAGTTACAGGTTGGTAACTGTAATAAACATTTGTTTATTTGTTTTCAACTTTATGTATGGTGAACTTTTTAATATTAGATTTTTCTTATTCCCATTCTAGCTACAGAGTTTTTACCCTATAACTTCTTGATTAATCATTGAGCAACCTAGTCATGCATCCAATCTTTAAGTATTTGAATCAGTAAGAAAATTGTATGTACTAATAATGCTGCTTGTTTTAGATAGTTGCTTTTTTTGATGAGCATAGATGTGTATACAGTTAATTTTCATGGTCTCATTTTTTTTTATTACATATTTTAAAAATAGGTTTAATTTTTACTACCGTAAAATGGGGTAAGAATGTGCCACTATTTTGCTTTATTCGGTTGTTGTGAAAATATTGTTAGAGAAAAGTCAAGTATTTAACTGAAAATAAAACATCACATAGTTCATGAATATATTAAAGTACAATAAATATCATTATAATTTTAGTTTTTTCACCCTAGCCTATGGGGTGACTGTGTGCCACATATGTTTTTATCAGGAAATGCAACTGGAATATTCTTACCTTGGTATTCTGAAAAAATAAGTATATGGGTTAGTAAATTTAAACAATCCTGCATATAAAAAATCTTTTATTATGAAAACCTGATATACAAACTAAAAGCTAATTTATGGTCTAATGATGCCACAAATAAGAACAAGCACAATATAAACCAAATTCTGATGAGGTAGAAATAGAAAGGTATAAAGGAGATTAAAATAATTCAGGAACTTCGAAGATTGTTTATTTACGGGAAACCCACAACTGGATAGACTGATGGTGTGTGTCACTATCACTGGTTCTTCCTCTTCAGAGAAAACAAATTTGCCCTCGACTCTTCTTAACAAAATTGTTTTTTAATTTATTACTTAGCACATTTCTGAGAAATCCAAATTTTGCAGCAGCTCTATGAACAGAAATTCTTTATTTTATAATTTCAGTTAAAATTTGTTCCAAAGTCTCTGGATAATATTTTCTGTAATCCCTCGTTCCTGGTTTTCTAAATTAAACACGTAGCATCATGAAATAAATATGAAAAAAGCGTATTTACCTTGCATGTAAAAAATTTGGACTTAAAAATATGGAGTGAAAATGTTCCAATGAATGGCACATTCTCACCACACAAACTTGCGTTCTAGCCTTTATAATTGTGTAACTCAGGAAAATAAATGATAACAAATCGGTATTATGGTATAATCAGGATGAATAAATATGTAATTAAAATTACTTTCCTGGCTGTTTCAATTCATACAGCAAACTTCTCACGAACAGAAAGTTTACGGACTTTTCAGAAATTGCGAAAATAAAAGATTTCAATGAACAATAACCTCACAATAAATAGTGGGAGCCACAAAGTTTTGTTCGCCACCTGATGGCAAAACTAGTGTAGTTGTCATAAAAAATGCCGATTATCAAAAAAAGAGGATCTCGAACATGTGAAATTCAATTAACTTTGCCAAAGCGGAGTGGCACATTCTCACCTCAGCTGGCACATTATCACCCCGTTTTACAGTTTACAGGATTTTCTTTTACAGTGTACTTTTTGCTTGATTCATTGGTTGGGCCCAAACATATAACTGTCTCTCTTCTTTCAAGCAATACTTGTTTCAAATCAGGAAATGGGTATTAGTTTATTGATACAATAATTAAGTTTAAAACTAATTGTTCCTGGGTGGCAACATTGTTAATGCTTGGTTCTGGCACTATTTGACCAATGTAAACCACTGGCATTAAATGGTAAAAAACAGTAATAATTTTTGCTCCTATCTATCCAGTTATAAATATAAATTTATAAAAATTATTTTGGACCTACTATTTTAAACAGTAATATTATCCCTTTTCTTAATTATTACTTTTATATATATATGCATAATATATTTCTGATGTGTGAAGATAAAAAATATATTTAAAAAATTTACTTACAGTTAAAGAAGATAATGCAGAATTTCATGTTTTCTTTAAATTACACCTCCAAATAGTAAACTGTTTATGTTTGTTAGACTTTTGGATTTTATTAATGCAAACACTTATTGATCCTCTTTCAAACATAAATGTTTTGCTAACGTGAAAATAATTCAGTCTTTATTAAAATGTCAAAGTGTGATTTTCTCATAATTGTATTTAATGAGTTTGAACTCTGCCGGAACGGGACCTAAATAGTCAGAAATATCAAGAAAGTCTAGGGCCAAGGAACTATAAGTGAGTAAACTTTACAATGGTGGTTCCATAGATTTCTAGAGGGAGACTTAAACCTTGAAGACAAAGGCCATGGAAGAATTTTACTATAAGTTCATTTGGAAAAACAGTTTACTATTTGAAGGGGTAATTTAAAGAAAACATAAAATCTTGCATAATTTTCTGGACAACCCAATATATATAAGCATTCAATATCAAATTTGAAAAGATCTGCATTATTTTTTGTCTGAACTTTGTTCATATTTGATTATTAACCCATGAATTTCAAACACTATATAGATAAGATAGTCAAAATCAATAGGTATACCATGAAAAAGAACTTTTTTTAACATATATTGCTTATTACTTGCATAAAATTGGGCCTCAAACCATAGTTGAGCTCATATTGTAGACACTTGCACGCTAAGTAATGCTGTAAGCACAAAACTTATATCTTATAACTGTTTTTTCTGAAAATACCTGAAAGCCATCAGGTATAAAACTGACATTTTATCAAGTGTTTTTGATAATGTTTTTTAAATTTTCATGCTTTAGATCATGACAGAGTAAATAATTTTTAATATTGAAGTTTAAGATAAAAATATATCCAATTGCCTATGTGTTCTTGTGGTTTGTACTAAAACCTACCATTTTAAAGCTACTTTTGTTTAAAACGTTTGAAGAAAAAAATCATTTTGTATACTAAGCCATAACAACCTATATAAATAGATGTAATATCAAGCAATTGATGAAATAATAGTACTTTTTCCTGTTTTTGAGTTGTGGTCAAAAAGGGAAGGTGATACTACAAGATGTTACATGAATCCCAAAGACAAACTTCCAACTTTATGACTAATGAATGATGAACGGATGTAACATTGAAACAAGTCGAAATAGAAATAGAGATGGTCCAAAATGGACATTTCATTGAAACCTGAAAAATGAAAATTTCCATCAAAGCAATGATTCATTCATAGCTTAACAAAAATTAATAATAAAAAAACATGGAATAGTTAAAATACATCCTACATTCATGATATAATTTATAGAAAATTAGGTCGATACATTTAGCCAAATAAAATGAAAAAACATTTATTGATCATTAATAAACAAAATAAGAGTATAAGATAATGCACATTAAGGAAGTCTTATATTAAGATGCCAATTAGAAAGTAAAACAAGACAGACAATTATTACCTCTCTACTATGTCAAAGTTGCTTTGATTTAAATTAGCAAGTTAAAACAACAGATTCCATTATGACAATTTTTAAGGAAACCGAATAGTTTAATTAGTTATTTCTGTTTTACGTAATGGTTAGCAGCAAATGTTTAACTGTTAAACAATATATTTAGTTAAATTACAGTATTCTTATCTTGACAAATTATAATAAGAATTTTGTGAAAGCAATGGACAAGGAAGGAGAAGGTTATTTCTACTTGTAAAAGAAGTTCCACAGATTAAGTGAATCAAATATTAAAGAGGGGATTTTTGTGGGGCCTCAAATTTGTGATCTCTTAAGGACGTTGAATTTAAAAGACGATTAAATGCAATAGAAAAAAAAGCCTGGACAGCATTCGAAAACGTTTGTCAACAATTTTTTGGGAACAAAAGAGCAAGAAATTGCAATGAAATTGTGGAAGAATTGCTTTCATCATAAAAGGCCATGGGTTGCAACATGCCCTTAAAAATTCATTTTGTGCATTCCCATTTAAATTTCTTCGCACCCAACTTGGGAGCAGTTTCAAATGAACACGGAGAACGGTTTCATCAAGACATAGCCCAGATGGAAAAAAGGTACAGCGGTTCAATGAGAAGATGCTTGCGGACTTCTGTTGTACACTACAACAGGAGACAGGTGATGAAGAGTACAAAAGAAAAAAATATACACATCAATTGAGTAGAGAATTAAATAATTGATTATTTTATATATTATTGATTTTCACAAAAAAAAAAGTTTATTAAATTTATGAAAAAAGTGTTTTTTTTCAAAAAGAACTTCCAATCTCTAAAAAATGGTGCTTGGTAGAATTTTTTTGACTTAAGATTCGAATTCACCACACATGAAAATATAAAAATCAGGAACAACTTCTCAAGGGAGCAAAACTTTTTTTTTTGCAGAACAGTGTAATTGATAACGCAGTTTAATTATTTTTGTACATTATGTCAGCCTTTTTCCAGATGCCATTTAGAAATCAAAACAAGATAACCATAAAATTATTACGACTCTACTATGTTTAGCTTGGTTTGATTTTTATTAGCAATTTAAAGTAAGACATTCACAAATGACAAATACATTATAATAGGGGAACTGAACAGTTAAATTAGTTATTTACGTTGTAATTTTTATTAGTGTTTATGTTTAGTTCCATCGGTCAAATAAACTATACTTCAGTTTAATTATTTTATACATTAAGGAAGACTTATTCAAAGATGCCAATTAGAAAACAAGACAAGTTAGCTGTTAAATTATTACCTCTCTAAGTACAGCTTGGTTTGATGTTGATTAGCAACTTAAAATATGAGATTTCACAATGACAAATTAAATTTTTTAGGGTCTATGGAGTAGTTTAATTAGTTTTAAGATAGCAGGCATTGTTTAACTATTAAACAACCTATATAGCTTATATTAGTATTCTTAACAATCAAATGTTTCATTTAAACAAATTGTATTAGATAAATAATAGATCTTAGAATTCAATTATTCAGCATATCTAATTATTATAAATCCCAATAATTTATATTATCAAAAGATATGAATATTATCAAGGTAAAATGTTTTGGAAGATAAATTTTTAAAAATAATAAAAGCTAAAATACCGGTCCTATTATTGTTGAAACATTGATTACTACTACTGTATTGTACACCCAGAATAAATAATAAAACTGTTTTTTTTCTTTCAAGTATTATGTTAGGCTTTCAAAATTTATAATTTAAAAATAATAAAAAATTTATTCAGATATCGCCTCTGTTTGGCTTAATTATTTATGATATATTAGGGATATATAGTTTATGATATAATTAAGCGAGTATGTAATATATAACTACAGGCACTTCAAATGTTTATTTAGTATGTGTGAAAATATTTACAGCTTTTGATTGTAATAATATAAATGTTTAGGTGAGTCCTGGTGGACAACGAGTTAGAATACGTCTGTGTGATACAAGAATGGATTCTGGAATTGGTGACGAAAAACATTCTCAGGAATCCCAGCCTTCATCTGGGAACCCTTATGAACGGGAAGCAGAAATTACTATAGACCAAGTCATTGTTCATAACCAAAGTGTCTCGTAGTGTTTGTGGTCCCACTAAAAAGACTGTTCTGCTACTCCATCAGGGATTTCTTTCATACTGTTTATCCGCAGATTGTAACATAGATTAAGATTAATAAGTCATTCACCCGCACTACAAGCTTTCTAATGATTCAAGGCAGTCTTCATGAAGTATGTGCTGGCCTAAGGTATTGTTCTGTGGATTAAAAAAAAAAAATTAAAATCATAATATTAAAATTTTAAAAAATAAAATAAAAATATATTAATAGAAATGTAAGAAGTCTCTGTTGTGGGAATGTTTTTTTCCTAATACCGATAAGGAATAAAACAGTTTTAGGCTCAAATGTACAAAGGCCTTTGATTTAATTTCCTGTAATCATTATAAATCTAACAGTTGGGTTTGACCTTGTCTGTTAGCCTAACAAGTCACTGTTGTAAGTGTCACTTTAGTTAATACATTTATATATAGTTATAAAATAATTAATAGATTATATGAATATAAATTGATGTCGAAGGGTTTATGCGAGGCCAACTGAAAATACAGGTCAGTCAGAAAGTTAAGCAATGCAATTCTTTTTAATTACTTTTTTTTCCCATCACTTACTTCTTGTAACATTCTTCTTGTTTTATTACATTAATTTTACTATTCCACTATTAAACTGCGGCCTAAATTTTTATTCTCCTCCGCTATTTTATTTAGTTTATTCATCAGTCCTTATTTAATATTTTTGATGAGTTTCTGAGGGAACATCAAAATAATCTAGAAGTTACAATATTACAAAAGTTAAACTCAATTAGTATACAGTATTTATTTCAATAAATAAAGCAATTATTCAGGCTAACAGCTTCAACATGAAAATTTTAATTAATTAATTATAAATGTACTGGAGTCTGAGTTAAATTAAGTCAGTTGATTTTTTTTTTTGTGACTGATTGTGAATGCAAGAATATTTTATCATCATTTTATCATTGATCTTTCTGAAATTTCAAAAAATTATTTTTATAAAAAAAAATAACAAAGTCTTTAGTATCTTGAACTTGCTTGTAATTTTATGAAGTAACAAAGCGAACTCTGTCAATTAAATTGTGAGTATATATCAGTATTGAAAAGGTTATTTGATTTGGTATATAATTTTTTCTCTATCTATGTGACAAATTATTTTTGCTTTGTGGAAGTTAAAGGTCTAGTTTTAGCACTATTTTTAGGAAGAAAATTGAAATATTTGTATATTGTATGTTATTTATGAGCTGGTCTCAAAAGAGATGTATGTAGATGTATTTTTTGACTAGTGTTTTGTCTTGCTAAGAAAATGATGTGAGGTTAATGTGTATAAGTGAAGGGGAATAATAAATCATATTTTAGAATCTGAAAGTTATTACCTTTCATTTGAGAAAGTGTTATGTTATTTATTATTATTTTTTTTTCAACTTTAGATATTAACAACACTTGTTCAAAAAAAAAAAAAAAGATACCTAATTCATGTATGATAAGTCCTTCACAGACACTTCACAAATATCATCGTACCAAGATAATGCCGATGGGTGGGAATCTCTTATTAATTAGGAAATTTTACAGGGTTCAAACTTCACCTTACTATTGACCACTGCATTCCCATTTGTCTTTTAGTAAAAATTAAAAAATGAAATGATAATAATAGTAAAATTTGTTAAGGATTGATAATATGTATAATTAATAATTTAATACTTTTAATGCACACATACTAGCTTTCAATTTATTTTTACATGTTCATATGTAATACATAATTGAACAATTTTATATTCCGTTGTTAGGTATTGATGCATTCAGGAACAAATTGAAACAAACATTCAACTAATTAAATAAGAAATGTTTAGCAGTATTTTTGTAAAGTTGAAATTGAAAAATTATTCGGGCACAAAATAAAAACAAGGAATAATAAGCTTCGAGTTTTCATCAAAATTTTTTAAAATGAGGAATAATCAGCTTGGTAAACATTACAATTTTCTTTTACTTTTATTGATTATTCAATTTTAAATTATTCTGAATTGACTATTTATTAATATAATCTTCTCACAAATTGATTCTTTCTTTTTTTTATGTTATAAACTTGTAATTAAGTTTATCACAATTTCGGGAATATCTTTATAAATTAATTTATATTTAATATGTAATGGTTAATCATGAATATGGTGCCCAGTGACTATCATTATGATTATCAACTTTAAGTTTTCCATGAAATTAAATTTTATTCATGTGATATTTACATTAATGAAGAAATAGTAAATTGGATCTAATTAAATAACAATAACATTAGAGGAGATATCAACTTTTTGAGAAAATTATTCTACTATACTAAATATGAACTCTTACTAAATCCTGAACTATGGAGGCAAACATTGAGTGCATAGTTTACATCACTCATTTCTTATTTGCAACAGAATTACAATAAACCACTAAATGATGTTCCAAAGAATTTGAAACCCATATTAATTGGTAAATAAATATTTGTGATCACTGCTTAATCATTAATTGACAAATAAACACTTCTTTATTCATGCAATTAATTTACTTCAGTAGCTAAATTTTTAATTTAACTGTATTTTTTACTCCACTTCTTTGTAAAGATGACACTAAATCAGCTGTGTTATAAAACAATATTGTTAAGTATTTGTTTTTTAATGACAGTTTATTTATATTAGATTTCCTTGACTGTTTTTTTTTTCCTTTAAATACGTTATAAGAAAGCTATATTTTGTAACTTTTTTTCTAAATTGTACAAAGTTATTGTTAAATTTAAATATTATATGTAGATAGAAATTAGATTAATACAAATTGATAGTTGAGTGTTGTGTTCACCTTAGATCCAAATGTGTTGTAACAATTTGTTATACTGACTTTCATTTTTAACTATTGCTAGGTATTGTATGATATGGGATTCTCAAATATACCCTTTTTTATAAACTCAAATGATTAATTCATGCAAATTGTTACAACTACCATGTTGCTTAAATTAACCTAGAAGACAATCTTTGTAGCTTCTATTTTTCTGCCTTCGACACTGTTGTAAAAAAGAGAAAAGAAAATAGTAAAAGTCAATTTTCATAGTCTACATAAATAGTGAAAACATGATAATAAAAAAATGCAGGGTCTTTTTATATATATATATATATAAATTTTAGATACTCATTACCACGCTAATACAAGTGTTTTTAAGAATATCACATTTTATCTTTTAAGAATAGAGGAAAACATATTTTTCCTGCATTGCATTTATAACATGCATTCTTTACATGGCTCATTGGAAATCATAAAAATGTTTTTTAATATTTGTATGAACATAAATTATTCAAAATTTTCATTAAATATGAGTCATTTTAACCATTCCTTTTTATATCCTACTAAAATGTTGATATTTATATGCAAATATATTTTCTTTTAATCAAAACGAATTTGTGAAGTTCAGTCACTATCTAGGTAGACTATAGAATCAACAGTGTTCCTTAGTTAGCCTTATCTACACTAAGACTGTTAGTTGATTAGCCTTTATAGTCTTAAATAGTACAGTTCACCTGTATAATCTCATGATGTCTTTCTATTCTTTGAATGTTTAAAATGAGAAATTGTTCTATCTGGAACTCCAATTAACTCATGATGAGCATTCTCTATCTCATATATTGTAATAATATAGAGCCTCGGGATTCAAATATCTATTGTTACTCATAAAGTTGTATTTATGCAGATAAGTCTATATTGGTATATCTCTTTATGACTAGTAATAGTTGGGGCCATAATTATTTATTCAATTCATTAGAAAATATTATCATTGAAGGTTTAAGAAAAAAATGACCTTGTAATGAATTAAATAGCATCTAGACGTGGAATTAGTTGGCAGGACCAGTCCAAACTATGCTATATCATGTTACATGAACTTATGATCAAGTTCAATCTTAAAAATATAGATGGGTATGTTTCTATAAAATATATATAAAACAAAATGCTAGAATTCTGGAAATATGATCATAAGTTATCTGTCACATCTTGTTTGTATTTTAAAAGTGTATAAGCAATATAGTTACATCAATCTGTAATGACAGCGAAACTAATTTTTGAAACTTTAATGTTACCACATTTTAATCTTCTGAGTGATTGATGCTCTGTGGTAACTAGAATATAGTTTTGTTAATTATATACAAAAAATGGAATGAGTGATTAGTGCATGATTCTGCCTGATGACCTGTCTCCAATTGTCCAAGTGTATTTATATCATTCCATTTTTACATAAATAAAATGTATGTATGTGTGCATATCGCTATATACTTGCAATTGCTAGTATATGGATATATGTGCTATATCTAATGTATGTGAATTGTATTCTTAGCAAAATCTGTGATAATCTTAATTACTGTACAGATGTATATGCTTCTGTTGTTAGATACCAATGTTACCTTGTTAAATATTTTACAATCCCTTTTTATTTTGTAAATGACTGTACTCTTCTATATAAACTGGCGTGTGATGTCAAAATAAAATAGTTATTCTTACCTAAAATAAGTTGTATATTTTCCTTGCAGATGTCTGTGTATTTAATACATTAAATTATATCATAATTTATAACCTATTACAAATATATATAAATTTTAGTGAAAAATAATTGAAATATAAATTATGATTTTATATTTCATGAACAGCATAGGGATAAAAAAAGAAAAATATTTAAAAGGACTTAATTATGTCCATTTTTAATTGAATTGTTCAAAGCTATTCTATGATTATATCTATGAATATGTCTTATGTTTAGATGAAATTTTTAAGGTTTTGAGGTTTTAAGTCAAAAATTGGTCCTACTGATCTAATCATTTGTATTGAAATTATCTGACAAAAAATATGGAGTGTAATGCTTAATTGTCATTGAGTATCAATTATCAATAATGACCTAAAGAGAACTAACATTTTCTTTTGGGGATTTATGTAAAAAAGGTGGTAAAAAAAGAATTATTGACTATCGCTTATTTATTGACTTATCATCGAAACATTGGGGTAAAAATCAGCAGGAAGCAAAGCTTATTACTGAGTTTTCAGATCTGTTCTACTATTCACCTTATATTTAAGAGTTAGCATATAATCGCATTTCTTAGTAAATTGTTAATGCTGAGCAGAGAAAATTTTTGTTTGTTATATGTTTTTTTATACTCAATTACAACATTATGTGAATGTGCCAAATTAATTAGTTAATTACTAGTCAATACAACTATATTTAAACTGCATTGTTATGGGCAAACATTTGTTTCTCTAGGTTTAACATTATAAACAAAGGCATTATAAAAAACATGTCAAAGGGGATGTTGTTTTGAGGCAAAGCTAAATGCGATTGTGGTGGTGTGGGGATTTTCCCTGTTCGATACACGTTGTGAACACTTACATTAGATTTACTTTCAACTACTCTATTACTACCATTTATTTAATTTGAAATTAGTATAGATTACCTTTTAGAAGTAGGTATTGTTTCTATGGTGTCTGTTTATTTTTCATCCAAACGAAACTATATAAATGAAGATTTATTTTGTTTAAGAGTTGTCATGAAGTTTTTTTAATTATTAATTTAAAAAAAATGATTGCCCCTTTGCTGAGGAGGTGAAGATATTATACCAACTAAAGAAGCAATTTAAAAAAAATATAACTAGAGGTTATGTTGAAATAATAGAGTTATTATGCTATTAAATGTCATCGGTAAGATTTTGTTAAACCTCAAAATGGCTAGGCTGAAGGTATACTGATGAATTTTTACCAACTATCAATTTGGCTTAAGGTCCAACAGGAGTATGATAGACCAAAGGGAAATCTAGCAAAATTGATTTCACAGATTCTTGGATAGCGAATGATACAGTAGTTCACGGATGAAGCGAACGAGTATTAAAGGAAGTTCTCATTGAAATAGTTTCCAAATGTAAAAGGGCCGGTCTAGAGATAAATTAATTATAAAAAAAGAACATGGCGGTGTCGACAGCTGAAGCAAGAACGTTGGTAGGTTTCCCGTTTTCTGATACTACGTTTGAAGTAGTTGAATAATTTATGTATCTTGGAGTTTTAAAAATTTTAGAAGACAATTTGGAGAAAATGAAGGGCAATTCTGTATTCAGAGTAAAGAAAACTTTTATACCAAACCAAACAAATTAAGTTTAAAATTAGAAACAATTAATATTGTAGTTAATAGCAAAACCAACACAAATATTCATCACTGATTTTCTTTTTTAAAAAGAGTGATTAATAATATAATAAACAGATATTTTACTAAAAATATTGTAAAAAAAAACAAAAACAAACAAAGACATAGATTGTTCAAAATGAATTATGTATGTTGTTGAATATTAAAAAAAGTATGAAAATTAAAATTCTGGAAAAACGAAATACATTATACTGGTTAGACTTCTTAATTTGTTAAAAAAATATATTAAAAAAACTCGAGACTAGAGTTAGCATACATTTATCTTAACTGTTAAAACATTAAAAACACCAACTTCATGCCACTGTTTTATCATAATATAAAACATCAACAATGATATGGTTTTGGAATGCCTAAACTGCTAAACAATAAAAAAAGAAAAATCATGTAATATACTTGTTTGTAACTAAAAATACAAAAAACAAAACAAAAACTATAAATAAAGAAACAGACACAATTGCCTAATTAGCCATTTTGGGAATATTTTAAATACAATATAGTAAACAGTCATTAACTACAATTATAAAAAATTAATGAAATAATTTTTTAATTTATTAATTAAAATTAAATTTTAAAATAATACTAGATCAACATATTTAAAATTGAATTATGAAATACAACATACGATGTGTGATATAATTAAATAATTTGAAAATACAATCAAAGAGTCACAAGATCAGTCTTAGAGACTTAAGTAGTGACAAAAAAGGACTGTAGTTGAGAATTTTGTAAAATATTGTAATTTTTTAGTTTTAATTGTAATAATATGATTATATTAATTTAACTTGATGACACCTCATATTTATTTCTATGCATAAAAACTCCTTAGGTAATTTTAATTGAATTATTATTGTTTTATATTTCAATTATGGGGGCAACCTCTGGTCTAGTGGTTAGCATAACAACCTACTAAGGCAAGTTCCTACCCCAGCAGGTAGCTCTAGAATTTTTTAAAGGGAGTAAAAAATCCTTGATTATACCATCCACTGGGGGGGGAAGATGAATGGGGGTCCCAAACCTGTATGATGCCAGGTATCCGTTTAAAATCTCTATCCTAATTAAATCGAGATAGGCAGAATATAGAGCTACCACTGTACCATCGTCGGATTAGCCAGAGATGGATCCTCTGGGATCTAGGACCCTCCTGGAGCTCACCTCTATATATAAAAAGCCTATAAAGTGGGTACCCAATATAAGGGGGTAAATCTGGCGGTTGAGCGTGATCCAGGACAAATCTGCACAACCTTTGTCCAATATACATTAAAGTCTCTACCGTGTACTGAACCCCAGACCCTTCACGGATTGTAGTGGTACAGGCTACAGGTAAAGTTTTACACACCTCAACTAATAGTTAACTGAAATAATTTAATTTAATTTTAAATGTTTTCCTTTAATATTGTTATTTTATTTATTTATCTTTTAATATTGTTATTTTTTCCTCAAGGTAGTATCCTTGGCCCAATCCTTTATACAGTTTATACAGCTGACATCCCAACTCATCCAGTACTATCCTTACCACGTATGCTGATGATACATGTGTATTATCAGTCAACACCAATCCAATTATTGCATCCCAAAGCCTCCAATCCCATATCACTGATCTTGAAGAATGGTGTCAAAACTGGAGAATTAAATTAAACTCTCAAAAATCGCATCAAATCACTTTTACCTTACGTCGTAAACCAATGAAATACGACCATCCTATACACGATATATACAGCTGACATCCCAACCCATCCAAGCACTGTCCTCACTACGTACGCTGATGACACATGTGTGTTATCAGTAAATAAGGATCCATTTGTTGCATCCCAATCTCTTCAATCCCATATCTCAAACCTTCAAGAATGGTGTCAAAATTGGAGAATTAAAATAAATCCTAACAAATCCCATCAAATTACCTTCACCCTTCGTCGTAAACCTACGAATTCCTGCCCTTCAGTATCCTTTAATAATATCCCACTGGTGCCTGTAGAACAGATCCGATACTTAGGGTTGCATCTTGACAAACGATTAACCTGGAATCCTCATACGAGACTGAAAAGACAAGAAACCGCTCGACGTTTCAGGCTACTTCAACACTTACTAGACAAACGCTCTAAGCTCCCAATTAATTACAAAAGACTCATCTACATGACCATCATACGACCTATTTGGACCTACGGAGTACAGCTTTGGGGCTCCGCTAAGCCATCGAATTCCTCTCGTATCCAATCCCTACAATCCAAAATCCTTCGTAAAATCCTTAATGCTCCTTATTTTGTTAAGAATAAAATAATCCATAACGACCTTAATGTCCCATTTGTTGCTGATTTGGCCCGAACCCGCTATCTATCCTTTCATAACAAACTTCATTTCCACTCAAAACCTCTAGTTTCAAAGAGGCTTCCTCTTCAATTCCCGATAATTCTCCGAGGTGTCTGAAAAGAAGATGGCCCCGTGACTTCTTAGTTTAACTTGTGATTTGAGTACTACCAGGGGGTAGGTTCTCTACTTGTCATTTTCACATGTCATTATGTATCGCTTAGCCCATTTACTTGATGTATTTTTTAAATACAGATGTAAATAACAATAAATAAATTAAAAAAAAAATATTGTTGTTTGATTATTCTTATAACCGAAATTTAATTTTCGTATCTACTGGCGTATTTATACTACAAAAATTGTAAATGACTAGTTGTGAGAGGAAAAAATTAGCGGTTCAAATAATATTTGTCAGTTTTTCATGATTTAAGGTTTTACATTTTATGTTAGGAAACCTATATTCTCCCTTGGAGATGATCTTCCTATCTTTAAAATTTATGGACTTTTAACAATGAATTTATAATCTCTTCAACATCTATGTTGTCTAAAAGCTTCTCGATGTATCTATGGATAAAATTCATTATTTCCAATTACTCGAAACACTCCTTCATTAATTATCCATGAGGTAATCAGAAATTAATTAGTATGATAAGACGAAAAAAAATCATAATTGGACTAGGAATGATGAAATGGTTGGTTAGTAAATCATACAGGGGATACGAGAGGGACTGATTTGGGTGAGAAGCCTTTCTACCCGCCTGCCATGAAGAATTCAGACTTGAGGAAGTCAATAATGTATGCCTGATTGCTTTGGATACGTGATTTCAACGCCATGTGTACTTTGGTCCTGCTATTTCATGCATTGCCTCCGCTCCAGTGAATAAGTCCTTTGATTACCCTCATCCAGTTGTTAGGCATAGAGGGTATGGAAATTTGAAAATGGCTTGGTTCACTAAAAGGTTTTTTTTTTTAAGATATGACGATGTTAGTACTTCCATTGGGTAGTTTCTCTACTTGCCTTTGTATTTATTCTCTATTCTATTATACAGTTGCGAATTTCAATAAATTACTTTAAAAAATATACATATAAAAACTTTGCAACTTATTACACTAAGATATTATTTATGAATAAGAAATATAAATATACATAATAAAATACTACAATCTGTATTACATAGATATTTTATTACTGAGGGGGTATACTAACATATCGTCGATAAAAATGCTTAGTATCAAGGTTCATTCAAAATCAGTGTATATCTTCTAACAAATTGTACATTCTCTAATGTATTGTACATACAATCTTTGGTTATGCCGTCCTCGGAAGGGACGTTAAACGGGGTTCCCTAGTCTGTACGTTGCCTGTTACTTGTTAAAATGTCCCCACAGGTGGCCCTAGGATTTTTTAAAGGGAGTAAAAATACCTTAGTTACGCCGTCCTTCGGAAGGGACGTTAAACGGGGGTCCCGAGCCTGTACCATGTCAGATACTCGTCAAAAATCCCTATCCTAATTAAAGCTGGATTGCCAAAATGTAGGACTTCCACTGTTGCCTCGTCCGATTAGCTATAGCAGCATAAAGTGACGTTATATAAACAAATAAACGTATTGTACATATGTTGTTATGTGCTGTTATTTTGCCTTACCGATGAATATTTGAATTTTAATCAATTATCTATCGTGAAGCAATCGCTAAAAACCGAAATCGAATAATTGTTTTTGCAATTGTTACTTTTTACGTTTATTCGATATAGTTTTATAAAAAAAAAGTTAAACCAATAAAAGCTTACAATTTTGTACATAAGATAATATTCATAAGTTTATTGTAAGTTATGATGGTTTTTCATATTAAATCATATTAGAAGCGTTCAGGATCGAAAGCGAATAACCGCAAATTTCAAAAATTGACTATTTCATTTTATTTAAAAAATATTTTTTGCTCGTTTATTTGAGCAGTATTATGCTCCAAAACTTCAGGTTCAGAACCAGACTAAAACCATGAAACATAATACGGCAAACTGTCGTGTTAGACAAAATTGCTTGACTAAACCAGCAAAAAATGTAAAATAGTCAAGTTTTGAAATTTTGGAATTATCCGCTTCTGATCCTGACACTTTATATGTAACGAATGTATTTAATAAATTTTTTGGAAGCATGGATAGATTTATTTTGAAGACTTTTGATCCTGATTCTATTTGATTTGATTCTATTTGAAAGTTTTGATCCTGAACGCCTCTTCTATATTAAGTCTTAACATAAATAGCCGAGATATAGAGTAAGTAACCTTCACTCTACGCCATTTTGAATTGAAATTATGGTCAATTTTTTTCAGGGTCTATAACAATGGTTCAGTATTGGAAGTAATAATCAAAAGCGGACCTTTTTTATAGTGAAATTTAGAAGACAATTACGTAGTTCATAATCATAATAATTTCTAATAATGGATTGAATTATCCAAGAATTATTTTGATGAAATTTATCCCGTATTCAATTAAAGTAATAATCTATATTTTTCTTCAACAGATTTATTCACCTGAATTATTAAGTTGCGGCCCGGTAAATTTAGATTAAAGGGTTAGATTAAAGTTGGATTATCCATACTCCTAGTTGAGTCTCAATAATTCAATATTATAGACGGTATTTCAAATATTTATATTACGCTTCTCAATAATATATCCCTTTCAAATTTATCTGAAGATTGCATTATTAACCGAAACGTTATATATCGAGTAAATAACTTTAGTTAAGTAAAGATAGGCCGTTACTTAAATTGAATAATTATTTCTTCGCTGTAGTATCCAGTTATTTTCATTAATCGGGAGAGAATATAGCAAAAGTAGTTATTGTTTATTATAACGTGTATACTTATAGGTCTTCGCTTTAAAAACTAATTTATGTCTTAATAAAAAAAAAATAATAATTCATAAAAATGTTTCTTTATTTAACGCTCCTATGGCTAATTGGAGTATGCTACAGTGGGAGTCCTATATTTTGCCTAATCTTTAAAGAGTACTTGGCATAGACAGACTAGGGAAAGCCATTTTACGCCCCTTCCGAAAGAAAGCATAAACAAGGATTATTTCACCCTTTAGATAAAAATATTTTCAACACGTTTGGAATAAAATTTTACAGCTCAAGAATTACATTTCTCAATAATGTTTCCTTTCGTCAGGAGCAGATTAGATGGTAGCATGTTGGGATTTAAGAACGATTTGTAGCTTTTATCTCATTATTTAGTGTAAAATAGACTAATATTTACTTAACTCATAAATATAAAGTTTCTGATTCATCTTTTCCGTTTATAAAAGAAAAACGGCCAGCTTGTTTTCCTTGAAGATTCTGGATGATTTGTTGTCATTCATTATATATGAGGCGTCCAGGATCAAATGGGGATAACTTTCAAAATTTGTAAAATTGATTTTTTCACATTTTTTATTTGTTTCGTCAAGCAACTATATGCTCCTAAAACTTCAGTTTCAAAACCGTACTTAAACTATGAAGAATAAGGGTGAAAAATGTCTAGTTAGAGAAAATGTTTGACTTAACAAGCGAAAAATGTGAAAAAGTAAATTCTTGAAATATCAAAGATAACCACTTTTGATCCTAACCGACTCAAATTTATAGTTTATGAATATAAATTATGATATTTTTAAATATTAAGAGTTGTTAACTGTTATTTAATTTTAAAATAATTAATATAAAGTGCCATCAGCAGCTAATTGGCCCATTGCCAGAGCCCCGCCATTCGGAGTCCCCCCTCCCTCGGAAGAAAACAACTATATCTTTATTCATAGACCCTTAACTTCAATGAAATTAATGTCGAGTTAGAGACAGAAAGTCTACATTTAATTGATCATTTGGAAGCTATCCAGATTATTAATTGTGAGGGATATTGAATATTGTCTTAATTACTCATTTCTGAATAGTTTAAACATTTAAAAGTAAAAAAAATCGAAGGCTGTTTAACAAAGGTATTATATTTTTATACAGGGTGGTGGTAATTACCGCGGAAAACGTTCCAGTTAGGAAACAATAAAATTACTTATATACTGAAATTATTATTTAATTTATTTAGTATTGTAATTATATAAATTATTAATTATTTGTATTGTTATGATAATATTTATGTATTATGATAACTGACTTAATTCGATGGCAACACTGATAGTTACAGTGCAGTTGCATATGGTGCTCTCCCGTGTTCACTTGTTATTCTGTTAAGGCATACTTTTGTTTTGTAAAATAAAGTTTAATTAGAATTGATCAAGTTCTTTATTCATTCCGTATATCGAACAATTCCTTTCGGTATCCTGAAAATACCTCAGTACATAAGAAATACCTCTTCAATTACCGATAATCCTGAGGCGTGTGAAAAGATGTCCTTGTGACTTTTGGAGTTCAATTTCTTATTTGAGAACTAACAGTGTGTAGTTACAAGACTTGTCTTTATCTCATTCTATTACGTATGATTATATTTACTTGTTGCATTATTACAATACTGTTGTAAATTTCGAAGTATATAGATGATGATAAGATTTAAACAGAGTGTGTAAGTCTATTTACGGTTTATCTTTAATCTATATTCAGTCAGTAAAAGTTGTAATATACAGTCAGTAATAAAATTATTTTTATTTTTGAGAATATTAAAAGGGGAACGAATGAAAAGTTAAAACTTTATGTGACTTGACTCGAAGCGACTACCTGCGGATCTGAGACCGAAAAAAAATCAATTCAATATAAATGAAATTAGATTTTATAGTAAACAAAATATTATATATTACAGATAAGATTTTTTATTTTTACTTAAGTAAATAATAACTTTAAGTGAGCCTTTATATGAGAATGTATAATACACAAGGTAGATAAATAAAGTTAGAACGGAGAACGAAATGACGGTGATCTTTAGCCAGAGTCCTTGAGCAAGAACAAGGAGCTCAACTTTCGCTCTCCTAGGTTACACCACGGCGGCCTTCCTACCCCCAGTTTTCGAGTATCTGGTTCAACTGTATCACTGTATAGCGTACAATAAATACAACTTTATCTTTATTTATTTATTTATTTATATAGGGATTTATTATATAAGTGTTTCATATTTTAGGTACAAGAGAATCGCTCAGAATCAATATAAAAATAATAAATATAAATAGATTCAACCGTTCAAATAACTTATTTCTATCCTTTTTAAAAAAATTAATTAATGAAATTTCCAACTGTATTGTTATAATACAACCAGTAAATATCGACAGCCCCGGTGAATAAGTGGTTAAGTCTAATTTCCTCTAATGAGTTTCTTGTTCTAAATAAACGGAATAAAGTTATTTTCGTAGTGAATAAGGGGCAAGTAAGGCATTGACTTGAGAAGGAGTTATTGTTTACATTACAACTCCATTTCAAGCCACAAACTACGAGAATGATACGATTCTGGTTATCTGAAAGCAGTTAATGCTATTTGGACAAAATCCGACTTAACCGCTAATTCACAGGGGGTGTAAATATAATGAATGATACGTAATGACATGAGATAAAGGGAAGTAAAGAAACTACCAACTGGCTCTAAATACTCAAATAACAAATTTCACTTAGAAGGTAGTAGGTCATCTTCTTTTCATGCACCTCTAAGGATTAGGTAGGTTTGAAATTAGTGGGTTTGGGTGAGAATGAAGTTTTTCATCAAAGGATTTATATCGTGTTCGGGCCCAATTAGCAACAAACAGGAAATTTAGGCCATTATGGATGATTTTATTTTACGAAGGATTTCGGATTTTCAGGATTATATACGAGTGGAACTTGATGTCTGAGTTGAGCCCTAAAGATCTACTCCGATAATTTCTAACTAAAAGTTTTTTTCTTGTACACGTTTGTTGATGTGAGACTTAGGCAAACTTTATTCTGAATAAGTATATTCGTTCATTCTCTCTCTCTATTTTAATTGTGTTTTGATTATTTATGTATAATTATTACACAATTAGTAAATTTAAAAAAAATATTCCCGGTAAAGATTGATTGCGAATAAAAGAATTAATAAACATTGTTAAGATATTTATCTGTAATAATTATCGAATAATGACTTTAATACAACTTTTAATATTCCTTTTCACGCTTATTAAATGATTAAATATAGCTGTACTAGTTAAAAAATAGTAAAATTTTGATATTTGGTAAATTAGATAATTGCCAAGAAGATTTAAAAATAGCTAAAAACATTAGGAATGTGGTATGAATTCATCAATAAAGGGATAATGCAAAACAATTACCATGCTAGGTATTTAAATTAAGATAAATACAATAGTATTCATATGCTACGATCAATGATTATAATAAAACAGATGAAAAATTCAATCATTCATATAAGTAGCGAATAAAAAGTACTATCATGAATAAATGTAAAAAATAACAATCGTTTTTCATTACTAAATAAATTTTAATCCGAATATTTTTTGGAGTTTACTCCTTAAAAAACGATTATCATATTTAGCCCGCGGTATGAAAAATTTATGAGGAATAAAATCAAGTTTTAACTAAAAGTGGCGAGTTACGTCCCCTTCTCGATAATATTGTATTATTTGTTTTACATAATAGATATAAATTAAAAGTTAAATTCCGGGACTAATTGGGTAGATGTACGTGTGGTATCTATGGTAACAGTCTATTCTGTTGCCTTATTCTCGAAGTGTTGAAATGCGATACATTTTTATATATGAGCCTTTTTAAAGACACCTATCCAAACAAACCCTATTACTACTCTTATTTAGATTCCGCCTTAAGCTGTTGGGGTCCATTCATATCACTTGGATACAACCTCAAAAGATGACAGAGCAGCGTTGCTCTGATAAGAGTAGGAAATTTACTAGCTATCTATTAAGGCTGTGCAGTGACTACTTAATTGTGTGCAGTGTGTAGTGCTACTAGGACAGGAGATTGGTGTATTAGGAAGTGGACAGGCAGTGATCATCCTGGGCTTAAACACACCTTTACCTTTACAACTTTGGAGATAAGGCCCCCTTCAAAAAAGTAAAGACAGGGAAGATATCGGTTGTGGTTCGGTTGTCATTTTGGTACCTCGTAGAAAAAATGCGTATTCTATACCTGGATGAACTCCCATGATGTTAGTCATTAGTTTGGGTATATGGTTAGTACTGATCTGCTAACCTTTTAGTCACTATTTCTTCTATTTTTTTTCTATGGAGGCATTTCCTATAAGAGGCAACGTGCGCTCCCTCGCAATTCGAGCATTTTGTTTGAGTTCGTCTAGTCGCGGACAATCCTTTCTTGGAATGTATTTCCCAACCGTGAATATACATCTCTATGAGTTCAGTTGACAGTTTTAGTGTTGCAACAAGCCACCGCAGCCACTATTTGCCCTGAAGATTGCCTACAACGTACAACGTTGGCACGATTAATATAATATATATATTTATAATTTTAATTAAAATAGTTCACATTAATTTAAAATAATTTACAAATTAAAAAAAAAGAATACGCGATGATAAGTATCAGTAGAGAGCGATTAATTGGTAAGAACACATTTAAAATTCATTCGAAACGGAAAGAGGTAAACTCCAGTCGCGTGTCGGAGCTGATACACACACATTTTTTATCTGAAAAATATTAACTAAATATTGGCAAACGCACTAAATATTTCTTGAAAAATTGTCCTATAGTTACTCAGATTTAAAAGTACAAACAATTATTTTTAAGTGGTGAAATATTTATATTTCTTGTATTGGTTTTTGTAAAGAAAAAATACAGTTTCTCATTCCACTAAAAATAAAATAAAAATAATAATGCAGCAATAATACTTATTTTTCAATTAATCATAAATATAAAAGAAAAAATATGGTGTGTTTTAATTCAAATAATATTCTTGGATGGTCAACAACAGGTGTCTGGGACTTGCTGAGGTATGAGTTGAATATAAATAGTGTCTCAGGTATCTCACACCTTTCGGGGCACGAGGAATATTTGATAAATTAAAAAAAATTATGGCTACAATATCAGATATCCTGATATAAATAAAATAATGTATGTTCAATTGATTTTTTTATTCTTATTTCAGGCATCATTGAAGGTGATGTCAGAGAATTGTTGAATTTTATTTTTAAAATATAGTTTATAATGAAACTTTAATTTTATTTTTATTGTATTATTTTTTATAGAAATGAATGTTTTTGTGTTGTATTTTTATTTGTTTCTGAAAGTTTAATCTGGGTATGATTTCTAAGCATGAATTCAGAAAAAATTGTTTTGAATAATGAATAGGAGATATTACATCGATTACTTCTTATGATAATCTCATTATCATATCATTAATAACAAACATATTTTATTCTTAATAAATTAAGTGTGTTTAAATAAAAAACATTATAATTTTTTTTAGAAATATTCATATAAATATTAAATATATGAAAAAAAGTGTAGCCAGAATAAGTGCAGGATATAAAATTATCCTTTATTATTTGCTTTAAACGTAAATTTATCACAAGATATTAGTGAAATCTATTATTTAATGTTGTTATTGAGGTCGCAGATGGGAAGATGGTGTGGCACAGGATGCCAGCCAGGCACATCTTAAACGTCCGTAACTGGAGGGCTCTCTACAACCACACAGGGTTGTAGAGCCATAACGTTGTTGTTATTGATTGAGTTCACAACATAGAAGTATTACCCATTTTCGTTTAAATTGAAAGAGCCACACAACTGTAATAGTAGAAATAAATTTTACTTTATAAGCACTTCATATTATCACGAAATTTCAATGTTCATTTCTATATTAAATTAATTACTTCATATGGTAATCTGACTGATCAATAATATTAACTTTTCAGTTTTCAAAAATCTGAAGTTAAACATTAACAAAAAAAATGTTCACTGTAAAAATCACAACCCTTATTGTGATGATTCTAAACCTTAAAAATATTGATTACATAACATTAGCAATTATAGTCAGTAAACAACTTTTTGGAATATATGTAGGTTAGTGGAATTAAGTTTGTGTGAATTAACTTAAATAAATTCATCTCAAAGTAATTATAAATTTTATAACGGAAAATACGAAACTGTAAAAGTAGGTGACAAAACCCAGATTGGTTCTGAAGATATTATTTAAAGTGATATTTGCTCCTAAAGAGTAGCTCATAGATTCCAATTTTCATCAAATATATTTTAGATTCGATTGAATATCTCAAATTACGTTCTAATTTAAGAATTCTTCTTGCTTCAACCACTCGAAAGTGCAACACAACTTTTACACACCATGAAAAATTATTGACATTGTTGCATACAATTTTTGTTTTACAGAATTAACGTTAAAACCACAGTTAAGACCAAAAAACCAATTATAAGCCCTGTTGTTGGGTGTACAAAAATGTCTCTTTTAATTACTAAGATGCAAAATAAGAAAAAGAAGGGTTTTAGATTTGGAATGGATATGGCCCTGGAGTTTGATAGCGATAATTAACGGGTAAAGGAGGGTTGGCTGGGGGTTGTACCTGAGGTATTTGTATTAATTAAGTTTATTGTTACTTTTAATTGGATGAAGATAGAATAACCATTCTTCTAAAAAAAAAATCATAATTAAACGAAAATTTCAAAATAAACTATCAACTGAAATTCTCACTCGTCTTGGTCGACGTACCATTTACACTCCTGTGGGAATTTAAAATATTAAAAAAGTTTGTATTTTGAACACTTACTTTCCTTGGTTTGCTCAGTTTTTCCTCTTTTGTTTTAGGAAAATACTAACTAAAGAGGTTTGATTATTATATATTCAACAATTATATGCATACATATATATATATATATATATATATATATATATATATATATATATATATATATATATATATATATAGAGAGAGAGAGAGAGAGAGAGAGAGAGCGTGAGTATGTTAATGTATATTATGTTCCAAATATATATCAGTAATAAGCTACGCAGTAGGGATCTCGATTATCGCGAAAGGTAGGTGTTACGTGGCTGTGTCGTAATACCTCTACAAAATTAATGATTAGAACAAAATCTAATTATTCAGGAAGTATTAAGGTATTTTTAATGGTTCATATTACCAGCTCTTATTATTTTACAGTAAAGACATATATAGTCTTATTTAATTTTACTTTATATGTCATGTTAAAAGTACTTATGCACATATAGTATATAGAAGTATGTATATAGTCATATTGAGTAATACATCCGTCTACAAGACCCTACAATGGGGGTTAATGAAGGGTTAAATGACTATGGTTTTTTTTATTGTTTTTTTTTAAGTTTTACAAATAGATGAATTTTCAATATTCCTAGGCGTCATATTCGGTATGTTTAAGTAGAGTAGATACGAAAAAAAAGGCATCGTTCGGTAAATTACGAATAGTTTTATCAGGTTGATTTGGATTCTTTTTCTTTATTGTTTAATTTTTTATTATTATTTGCAAGGAAGAAAATAGTTGGGTGTGCAGTCAAATAAAACACTAAATAAGTGGTTACTTATTTAGTGTTTTATTTGACTGCACCCCCAACTATTTTCTTCCTTACATCTATCATCCAGTCAACCATCCCTCGCTTCTCATTATTATTTGCGAAAGAATTTCACCTTACGTGGATATCAGATCTCATTTATAATGTCGATTGGTGAACAAAATACAAAATATTAAGATTTTATGTTATAGGGGCATTAAAAGTGGAACAATAGAAAAATGTTATTTTTTTTTTAAATTATTTTAAAATCCGTGAATGTTTTTTACTGCTATAGGCAGAGAAGGCTGCCGGAGTACATATATTCCACTACTAGAAAAAAATCCACTTTCAAAAAGAGGTCTTGGCAAATTTTAAGTTACGATAAAATGGAGGGGTAGCGGGAAACAATGGTAGAGCGCTGATTTTCCGTGCCGAAGGTGATATTAACAGATTATTTATTCTATCTTTAAGATCGGGGAATGGATGCTGTGGCATCTGGAGAGACCCTCGTGGGTCCACCCAGCCTGTACTTAGTGGGTACTCATAGCAAGGGAAATAAAACCTCCCGATTGAGCTTGATTTTGAACACACCATCTCCCTGCACAGCCACTGTCCTAGAAACAGTACTGTCTCTACCACACACTGAAACCATGACCCTTCATGGATTGTAGTGGTACAGGTTTTTGAAAACAGTGGAGTATTAATAGAAATTAGATTAGGATAAGGCAAATGAGACCAATGGTAGGTTTACATCAACTAATGAAATATCTTTTATTTCATTGATGATATATTGATTTCTGAAATATTTTATTACAATAAGTGGCAGAGATTATTAAAGCGAACTGGGGCGTCGATTCGAATCCGGCTTTAGTGGTTTGTAATTTATTTCATGGCGAAGCCACGCAATGAATCTCAACCGCCTATCTGGTTTGAAATATTGGTTACCGGTTACAATTACCCGTTAGCCTTAACAGAGCACAAACGAAGGATGGGCCTTAGTCCAAAAGTACATTGTCTCATATAAATAATTAAAATGTAATAAAAAAAGTGTTATATTTAATATTGCTTTAGCAGAATATTGATAAATACGTTTTGCACATAGCATCCAAGTCGTTTCGGACAGCATTGTTTATAAATAAACTATTTCTCTCTCTATAATTTCTTTATTGTTTTTGGGCGGGAAGAGGAATTAAAAATATTTTATTCTTAACAATATTTTAAATGTTATATCTAGTACTCGACAGTAGAAATAATTCAGTAAATAATCCTTACCCATTTCATTTTAGATCTAAAATCCTTAGGTTATCAAAGCCTATGGTTCGGTATTCAAAGCCTATTTTATGATTTGTACTTCTGCTTCCTAGCAGAGGTACAAATTTTTGTTTTTCGGAAACAAAAAAACATTTGTTTCTGGGAATTGAATCCACCCCGAAAGGCTCGTTGACAAGATTTTTTTTGTTAAACTATGGAGGTAGAGAATAATGATAATTACAAAATTATAGTGCTAAATATTAATAACTATAAACAATTACAGTAATCTAACATTGTTACTGTTGTCCTGGACTTAGACCGGCCGGTAATACATACAGAGGTTGGCATATCCAACACCATTTGGCTATTGTTACAAGAAACCTTGGACCATCTCCAGCATCAAACAATGTAGATGGAAGAGGAAGCACTGTTATATTTCCCTCCCAGTGTTCCCAACCAAACAGCACTATGGTGAGGATAGATTATCGTTCTTCATGGTTTAAATATTAAACGATAAACTCAGTTAAGCAGATTAAATAATCTTTATTTAATATATTTCGCTTTATCATTTCCAATAATGAGGGATTTAAATAGATTTTCTTAACAAAATATTTCCAGTAGGAAAAAAACAAAACAATGTAGATTGCCCGAGGACTACACTCGTAAACCTTTTTTTTAAAAGGGCGGCCGATGAAAGATAAAATTTAATAAAAGTAAAAAACAAAACAAAAACCCTGTACCACTACGACCCGCGAACGATAGAGACACGGTAGAGACTGTACTGTTTCATGGACAACGGTTCTGCCAGGAGGTGACATGTCTTAGGTCACGCTCAACCGCCAGGTTTCCCTCCCTTATTTTGGGTACCCTATTTTTATAATATTTTATAGAGGCTGGGTGAGCCCCAGGAGGGTCCTAGATCCCATAGGATCCATCTCCCGCCGCAAATAAATGAAAGTAACTGGCTGCAGCGGGATTTGAACCAGGATTTCCGGCATGGCAACTCAGTGCTCTACCACTGAGCCACTCCGACCCCCCTTAATAAAAGTATATGAGTTTTATTGGGAGCGGGGTAGCTCAGAGTGTGGAGTGCTGAGTTGCTGTGCCGCTGGTTCCGGGTTCAATTCCGGCTGTTCCAGATAAATTATGTAACCTGTTGACAGTCAAGGATGTCCACGGTGGAGCCAACAGGCCAGGAGCTCGCCCAGCTTCTATAAAGTGGTATTCTAATTGTGGAGAAAACTCTGAGGGTTGAGCTTGATTAAAATGTGTGCGTGAATTACTCCCCTGCACAACTGTTGTCTCGGAAAAAGTACAGTCTCGACAAAGTACTGAACTCAAGATCCTTTTCATTTAGCCTCAAGAACTTTTCGTTTGCCCTAAAGAATTCTATCTAAATTGGGTTGTAGATAATAATTATTTGAATTTTTTAATTATAAAATCACTGTTCAATGGTTAGTACTTATTATGTGCATGTAGTATTATAAATAACAAAAACAAAGTATTTGTTGACGAACATTTTCAACATTGTTATCGATATTTGCGATGAAAAATTTGTTAGCATTTATTTTTTCCTAATATTTATATCTGCAATACGTTGTTCAATGAACATTCCATAGTGGCATACGAATTATCTTACTTGTATGATAAAACAGAATTCTAGTCGTTCGATCGGATTTTTTACGTGGATTTTAAAATTGAAAATTCTATAAAATTTCAGGTACTTGTGATATAGCAAATCACCTTGGATTTTCATCTATCATTGTTTATAACCTGAACACTGGTAATTCTGATTCTGATAATGCCTACTTAATTATTTATATTATTGGAAATGGCTATTCCTTTACTTTAGACGAAAACATCCCTATTTTATCTTGCCCCATATCTTGAAAAAATACATTTGATAACCTTTTTCACATAATTAAAATTATTCTGAACTTCGGGAATTATTTCACAGATTGTTCTTCCAAAAATGCCAAATCCTAAACTGTTATTTTATTGATTTTAAATATAAAATATCAAAACTAATGAGATAAAAACATCAAATTAAATTTAATCGACAATAAAGTATATTTAAATAGTCAATGAAAAAAATTACAAGACCATAAACAAAATTAACAACACAAAAATATTAAAATAATAATAGTAATAAAAATATTTATTTCAGAAAATATATATTTCATTTGGCACATAATGTAAAAAACATAAAAAACTCGCATTAGTAGCGCACACACAAATAACTCAAAATGAGACAAGTGATAAGAAGAGGTTACATTAGATAAGGAGATAGGTTTTATGGCTATATGCAAAATAATAAGTACTAAATTGTATAATAAATATAATTTCTCAAAATTAATTGCCTATGTTCTCAGAAATAAAATACGTCTTGTTATTTTTTGGAAAATAATTATTTTAAAATTTTATAATTCTATTCCGTCATTAACACATTCAAAAAGGTATGAAATTATTATATGATAAAATTATTGGAAACTCAATACTACAAAATATACTTTTTTAATGTGAGTTTTACTAAAGTTAATCCAAAACTTATAAAATGAACTAAAAATCAAAACACGAAAATTGGACCAGCAATAAGTGCGATATATCAGTTTGAACTTTTTATGCTTTCTATTGCTCCTGCCCTCCTCGACCTCATGAATTATCGGGACTCTCAGACTCCTCGCCTCTTTCTTCACTTTGTGCTTCCTACACTTTCACCTGCTTCTTGCTCTTCCACGTTTTCTTCTTTTAATGAAACTCTATATATGAGAAATTAATAAACAATAACATTATTTTATTAAGTTAAAGAGTTATATCTTTTGGTAACATAACATATACTTATTAACTAAACAAATTAACTCCACCCTTAATCAAAGCGATAAGGAAATCGTTTAACTGAAAAAAACATATATTTTTAATTATAATTATTTGGAAATAGTGTACTTAGTGTAATTATTTTTGATTTTTTATATATTCTGTAGAATATTCGGTCAAAAAGGGATAAGAATTATCCATATACACTGGAGAATTTAGGAGATCAAACAACGCGGTTTCGCAAAGCATTCACCCGGTTAAAATAAAGTTGATGGACTGAGTAACAAATGAATTGCTAAAAAAAAATAATTGGCTACGTATTTTCCAAAAAAAGAGACGGAAAGGTATGGTAGGTGATCTGAATGGCAACTGTTGAAACATTTATTCGTGAATACACGTTACGACATGAAAGTGGTTGAATGGCGTATTAGGTAGAGTTGGGAGGGAAGGATTTTGACAGTTCTATTATAATCCACTTCCCCTGCGTACAATGAAGCCAGTTACACATAGAAACTATCTCCACGTGAAAGGCACTATATCCGAAATTATGTTTCAGTGTTTCTTACGGTATTTTGTTTGCATTAGATACTTTTACAAGTTACCCATCTTTAATTTCAATTAAAGAATACATTACACAAAAAACTTTATTTACAAAATCTCTTTAACTGTAATTTAAGTTCAATGCATTGTTCTGTATTCCTAAAAGGAGCAATTTTTTAGCTTTTAAAAGTTTAAGATCTCCTCTAAAACGATAAGTAGTCACGATGCATCTTTAATGTGTAGCAGAAAAGTTTCCCTACACCACACTCTCTTCATAGATAATACAGTATATCATTAGCATACAGTACAATAATAATGGATAAAAATTACCGATAACTACTGAAATTTATTTTTTTAAATTAACACGGATCCCACTACTGGATCCTATACATGGCATCTGTCAAATCTAATTAATACGAATTTGGATGTCTTCTAACAATAAATAAAATAGGACCAGCCTCAAATTTGTCGAAGGTATCTTGTGACAACGAAGATACCATCGTGTTAGTATTTCAGTTATTGAAAGCTCACCGCGCTCTAAGTTATAGCGTTATCTCAAATTGTATCTAGATTTCCTCCATCATTCAGTTTGAATGTGTGTGTGAGAATGAGTTTGTGCGTGTATATGTATGGGTATGCGTGGGCAGGTGTATGTGTGTTAGTTAACTTGTGTATGTTATTTATTCAGGATATGTTAAATAGCGAAACATAGGCGAAGGTCATCTAATAGTTTTACGCCTTTAAACACAAATTAATTTTTATTAATTATTTTTTTAAATGTTTCTGACTGAAAAACATTTATTATTGCATGTAAAATAAAAATATCAGTCTAACTTACTTTCTGATAATAAATGGGTCAGGTCTTTATTTTTTAATCGATATCAATTTCATGACATTTATTACGTAAATTAAAATAATTAACTATATGACCAGGTTTGTGGATCTTAGGCTCAAGATCCAAATGAAGAAATAAAAAAAAAAGTCCGTATAATACGAAGTTGTATTAATTTTACAAAGAAACATAATATAACCAAGCATAACACCTAGGCACTCACGAAATAATTAATTTAAAGAAAATACAAAAATTACATACAATATTATTTACTGATTACTGTAGGATGCTTACCGCTGACGCGAAAAAACGAATATATTAATATCAGAAAATTTCAGCTATCTCTTGGCCAAATAAAAATACTAAACTGAGATAAAGTAGACATCCACATATGAAGATAGTTCGCCACAAAATGAATTACAGGTGGTGGGCTTCAAACACCCTTCTGTCTATACCAATAGTTAGCAGCACCGGAGGACTATGTAAGCGATAAAAAAGAAACTCATCAAAACTAAATTTCTTTAAGGCTCTGTTTGAGTCAACTTTTGTCAATTGTAAATTATTGTTTAGGGTAAATAGAATACAGGTACATTCGCTTCGATATCATGTAGTTTGGTATCGGCACCACTAATAGAATATTCCGTTCGATACCTTAGTGCTATTGAATATTTGATTCAAGTACAATGAGCGTTATTGTAGATACATAATTAATTTCCTAGAAGCAGATAACCTGGGATCGTGGCAGTTGGTGATAGAGACGAAACTAAGATTTTAGCCATTGTAGTTGAATTTCGCTCCTCTCCCATCTCTAACCATCCTCTCCAATAAGAATTAATTTTTATATTTAGGTAATATGTTTTAAATTCCTATCTTTAGCTGTTTTCATAAAGCGAAGTGAGTCTGAAACTACCAAAAAAACTGGAATAAAAATGTTTTTAATTCACTCAATCTAAAAAGAACTTTTGCTCAACATTTAACACCCTCTAAATTCTACCCTCCCCCCCAACCCCAAGAAATTCGCTACATTTGTTTTCCTGAAGAACAGCAATCTTAAAGTTTGCACCAGGCCTTAGTGAACAATATCCGTTCTAAACAAAGTGCTGAAGTTGTGTACGAGTATCAAACTCCTACTCAATGGTTAAAGGATTTCAAAGAAGCGGGAAATAGGCCTCATTAAGGTAGGCATGTTATGGCTGTAACAAACCTTTGAAGAACTTTAGATCTGCTAGAAAATTTATTATAGTTCTACACAAAATTATATTTATTGGTTTTCTTTTTTGGTGAACTTCACTGAGGCAACCTTATTCCAAGACCATTGAGGCTGACAGACTTGCCAAGGGCGGTTTAAGTCAATAGAAAAGCAATATAAACCAGATTATTTATCGCACTACTTTTCAGTAAAAATTTGGTAAGCAGATTCGAGCAAACAGTACGAATTAAGGTATAATTAAAACTTGTTTATTGCATTTGTATTATCCAGTTAAGATCTGTATTCTAGATTATTATTACCCCACTATAAAGCGAAAGTACATTTAAAATGATAGGTAACTTCTAAACTATTATTCATGCTTCTTACTTTTTATTGTTCTCTAGGAAAAGGTTTAAAGTGGGAAATAGTTAGTCAAAACGGCAAAAATGTCTTCTGATATCATTAACAAAACACTATAAATACTTATTCTTATTAAAATGTTCTTGTGTACTTCTTTTACGAGTAAAGTTGTCATGATAACGATACAGAAGACTAAAAAAGGTGAAGGCGAATAATCAGTTAATTATATCTGATACTTTATCCAGATAAAAAAACTTTTTTTTTGGCTTCCAGAAGCAAAATTCCCCAAAACGGCTTAAAAGAGTCCACAAATCTACTAAAGTTCATCAAAAAGCACTAATAATTAAAATTTTTATAAGATTAAATTTAAATAAATACATGTTTTTCTTAACTTCAGTTACATACCATTTTTATTTTATTTAATTTTAAGAAAACAAACCTGCGTCGTAAACCAACGACTTCCTGTCCTCCTGTATCATTTAATAACATCCCACTGATTCCTGCAGAACAGGTCCGGTACTTAGGACTACACCTTGACAAACGCTTAATTTGGAATCCTCATACTAGACTGAAACGAGAAGAAACAGCTCGCCGTTTCAGGCTACATAAACATTTACTAGACAAACGCTCTAAGCGCCCAATTAATTACAAAATACTCATATACATGACAATCATTAGACCTATCTGGACATACAGAAAGAGCTTTGGGGCTCCACTTAGCCATCGAATTCCTCTCGTATTCAATCCTTACAATCCAAAATCCTTCGTAAAATCCTCAATGCTCCTTACTTTGTTACGAACAAAGTAATCAATAATGACTTTAATGTCCCGTTTGTTGCTGATTTGGCTCGAATCCGATATCAATATTTTCATGACAAACATCATTGCCGCTCAAACCCACTAGTTTCTAACCTTGCAACCTCTTCAATTCCTGATAATCCTCCGAGGCGTCTGAAAAGAAGGTGGCCTCTTGACCTTCTGAGTTGAACTTTTTATTTGAGTACTACCACCGGGTAGTTTCTCTACTTGCCTTTTTGTCGGGACATGATTTATCTTTCATTATATTTACTGGACGTGTTCTGTATACAGTTGTAAATTTCAATAAATATATTTTTTTTTAAATAAAAGAAAACAAATGACGCCATAAAAATCCAAAGCAGCCAAATTTATGATTTAAACCTCAATATTTATAGCGAGCAGATAGAGAAAACTGAGCATTACTGGGCATTGTCCAGTTCGACAGAAAATTAAACTTGACAAAATGCATGGAAAAGATATATGTAAGAACAACCGAAACCAAATCCAAAGGCTCTAAAATTATATGTATCATAGATTCGCAAGTCTTTTTGTTTTTCCATGTAGGCTGTGGTCCCTCCAAACGGAACAATAACAACAAGTATTTGACAGAGAAAAATTACATATTGATGCGATATATCTATTGATTGCTGAAAATAAATTAGAGATACCTATTGGGTAAAGATGTGCTCTCACATTCAGCACATAGTTTTTGCTATTTTTTACTAATTTTATTTATTTTAATATACAACATTTATTATTATTATTTATACATTTTATGCGTTATCAATTATTTCGTTTAGACTATGATTTATTTATTTCTAAATGGTCCATATGAGTCATTGGGTTTCAAGTAATTTTCCATGGCAAACATAAAAAAAAAAAAATGAAATGATATTATTTTAAAATTAAAAACATTTTTTTTCACGATACAAAAATAATTTTGTAATGTAGAAAATATAGAGAATAAAGAGGAAGGGTGGTAGTGGGGGATGTTTACCGCGCGGCTGGGTGGGGGCGGCGCCCCAGTCGAGTCGCAGCTCGGGGAGAGAGAGGATAGCTCATCGCTCCCGCAAAGTATTGTCGCGTGTGTTGTGACCTGTGATGCTTACTTGATCTTCCGAGATGATACTCCACGTCTTCATCTTCGGCTTTATCGCCTTCTCCAGAGCACAACAGCAACAAGGTAATCCCCCAATTCTTGGTCTCTAATACATCTCTCAGAAGAAACCATATTTATTTCTTAAATATTACGTAGATGATGTTTGATGAAGAAAGTATACACAATATTATATAAAGGATAATGTGCAAGTTCATATATTCCTTGAATGAAAGGTTTGCACCCTTTTAAATCGGGACTTGAGAGTAATATGAAATTTTAATTATATCATTTTCAACAATACAAATCCGGAAAATCTGATATAAATCTAATTATTAATACATTTTTTTAATATCACCAATAATATTGATTGGAAATATTAATACCTTTGATCCAGCTGTCATATGTAGTGATTTTTTAAAACAAATTATTGTTCGTATGATTATAAGGTTTTTTGTTTTTCAAAGAGTGCTTTTACACTATAAAAAAATACATCTGAACTATAACATAGTTAGTTAAACTTAAAAGAAAGATCTTAAATCTTTTTATTTCTTGGAACTTATTGGAGATCCTTTCCTCATATATATTTTTTTGTAATAAATAAAATGCTAACCGCTATATTATTAATACTCATAATGAACTAATAGTATTTAAAGCAAAACATTTAAAAAAATGATCAGTCCGTAAGTTGTCGCTTCGAGTTGAGTCACGACAATTTTAACTTTTCATTCGTTTCTTTTTTAATATTTCCAAGAATACAAATGATCGTGACATTTAGTATAGAAATAGGAGTATAACTATGGTAAACGTGCATATTTCGATAATCGTTTCAAAAAGAAATGATAACCGAAATATACTCAATTCCGCAGGTTGTCGCTTTTCAGTTGACTCACAACAAGTCTTAACTTTTCATGAGTTTCTTTTTTTTCTTTTACTCTTGAAAATAAAAATAATCTTAAATTTTAGTACGGAAAAAAGGGTCCAAGTATAGGAAAAGTGTATATTTCATTCGGTAATCGTTTCAACAAGAAATGGTTACCGAAATATACTCTGTTCAGCAGGTTGTCGTTTCGAGTTGACTTACAAGTCTTAACTTTTCAGAGTGTTTCTTTTTTAATACTCTTGAAACCAAAAATAATCCTGAATTTTAGTATGGTAAGAATGTAATTATGGGAAAGGTTATATTCTGAAATCATTTCATCAAGAAATGATCATTTTAACAAACATATATCATCATCTATACTTCGAAATGTTAGTTGAAATATATTTCTTGATGAAATTACTACCAGAATGTACTCATTTCCTTAATTACACTCTTTTTTCCATATTAAATATTAAAGTCTCTACCATGTACTGAACCACCAGACTCGTTCACGGGTTGCGGTGATACAGTTTTTTTCCATATTAAAATTCACGATTATTTTCATTTTCAAAAATATTAAAAACAAAACTAGCTAAAAGTTAGAACTTGTGACGACTCAAGTCAAAAACATACGGAACTGATACTAATTTTAATTATCATTTCTTCTTTAACGATTCATAACCTGATATTCTAATGTGAATGCAACCGTTTTTTATACAATCTTCGAATATTACACATAGATTTGTTTGAAAATATTGAACTTTAAATCTAATTAATTTGAACTTTAAATCTAATTGTCATATGCAGTGATTAATACGAACAAATGATCGTTCGTGAATATGTGGGTTTTTCGAATTCAGAGTCAACTTTTGTACTATAAAATATATATATATATATATATATATATATATATATATATATATATATATATATATATATATATATATATATATGTATATATATATATATATATATATATATATATATATATATATATATATATGTATATATATATACATATCTGAGAAATTAATTAAACTCGAAATACCTGTAATATTTTTACTTCCTGGAAATTATTGAAGATCATTTTTTCATATTTTTAAATTAATATGAAGTATTTAATGTCAAATATTTAAAAAAAATACTTTCATATAAAATTTAATTAAAACCGAATATTACTTATAAGCAACTAATTCAGGCAATTTTTATCGGATGGAATTTCTAAACTGAGGATTCCTCCTCCGACTTAATATCTCGGAGGGTAATATTTTTTTTTCTTAGACAACAATATTGTTCGGAGAAAAAATAGACGGTGTAATGGAATCTTTTTAATATTCATGATGGAAGGAATTTCGATTCCTACATAAGTTAGGTAGCTTCTTGCTTTGAGGGAAAATATCGGTCGGGATATGAAAAAAAGTGAAGGTGGACGACGGAGCCAAACCGGTCCATCTACTTATTGCCGTAATATAGTCCTGTCACCTTGAATCGCCCCGGATAACTTCTTTTAGGCGGTTCGAAATTTACATTTGTTGGTTTTCTATTTATTCGGAGAGAAATCTCTATGCTTACAAAGGTAAATATTTTAGTTTTATAATTCTGTAATATCATTGGTGTATACAAAAATATATATACATACTTAAAAGATTTAAAAAAAAAACTGTACCACTACAACCCTTGAAGGGTCTGGGTTTCAGTGCATGGTAGATACTGTGTGTTTCTTGGACAACGGTTGTGCAGGGAGGTGACTTTTCCTAGATCATACCCACCAGGCTGGGTTAGCCCCAGGAGTGTCCTAGATCCCATAGAATCCATCTCTGGCCGCTATCATATTAAATAAAAGTCTGCCAGCGTGCGGGTTTTGAACCCAGGACCAGACAACTCAGCACTCTACCACTGAGCCACTCTGCTCCCATATAAAGATAATCATTTATCTTTATATGGGATTTTTTTTCCATTTGATTTAATTTGTTTTCCCTTTTTTTTTAAATTAATTAAATATTATACCAAGTTAAAAAATAGCAATTTAAATATAACATATTTACTTCAATATTATGTACAATATTTGTATTTATGTGATGGAAAATCATTTAACATTTTGTTTTCATTTTGTAGTAAAGAGCTAAAGATCATTGATGTGTGTCGGTGTGTGTAATTAAAAACCTTTATATTCCCGATAAACATTCGAAATATATAGAAATTATTTTTTCCTCGTTTGATATTTAGCGATATACGTCATTGTTTATTCTTTTATATAATTTCTTTTTTCTTTTTAACCGCTACTAGGTAACTAAGGTTTATATTGCAGTCGTATCGAAGTATTTCAAAATGGAAAAAAAATGTACATTTTTAAACAGATCTACTTTTATGAGCTTTTGTCTATCTGCATATTTGCGCAAGGTTTATCTATGAACAGAATTGTTTTGTTAATTTTTATTTATTCGCCGCTGTTGTCTGTTTACTATATCGGACTACTTACGTGCAACAGTGGCTGCACAATCCAAAAATCGAATTTTCTGTGTATTATGTCTTACGGATTTAAGCGTTTCAAACACTCGAAGATGAATTGAAAAGACCTACAAAATTAAAATAAATATAATTTAAATAGGAAAAGTATTAACGTATTGGACTTATATTATATATTTACATATAATATATATTTATATATAATGTTTGAGTGTGTATTGAATACTATACTTATAAGTTTTAATAAGCTTTTTTATTATTTTTTCTTGCATGTTTCTTTGGAAACCGGTTCACCTTTGGTTACTTCTTTCCAGACAACCTTGTACCTCCGGGAACAATCTAGATGCTCATTTTAAAAAAGAAAGAAAAAAAAGAAAGTCGTGTTACTGGGCACAACGTAGTTTTTATTTTGAAACGCATAAAAGATTAATATGTTTAATATGTTATTAATATTATTCGTTTTTTTTCGTTACTTAATTTTTTGTTTACTCCATCATTAATCATAACTTGAAATTTTACATTTCAAGGTAAATATAATCGAAATTAAAATCAGTCCGCCCGTCAATCATTTTTATAGTTTGCAAGAAAGCTGTTGACAGAATGATTTTGACATTAACTTCTACTATTTGGTTTCAAGTTAGGGATCTCTTCAGTTCGATTAAAAAGTGTTTTTTTTTCAAAATATTGGAATAAAGGTCCCGTAAAAACTGTCAATAATGTTATTTATAACTATCAATTACACTTTAAAATAATTATTAATAAACCGTTTAATAATTTATAGCATTTTTATAATTATCGTGTTTTCTTCATTTGCGTGTTAGGAAAATTAAAATAATGATGTTTACACTTAAAATCTGTTTTGATTTATAATTCGTAAGAGAGATTTAGTATATCTGATAACTAATAAAATTACTGTATTTATCCATTAATAACAAAATTTAAGTATTTTACCAACTAAATTTTATATTTTATGTGCTTTAAACGTATCAAAATGGATCAATGGTATCAGTCTTACTGTATATATTTGCAGACAATACATAGGATAATTTTTTTTTCTAAAAAGAAATAACGTGATATTACAGTTCTTGTAATTTTCATTTTCATTTTCATCACTCTAGTGTAGTTCCTAGTGTAAAAATTTTATAAAAGGCAAATAGCATATTAATGAGGAAACATCCAACCCTATGCATCGTGGCTGATGAAAATATAGTTAAATTTGGTAAATAGATTCCACACAAATAAGCCATTTATTACTTATTTATTTTGTGATAACTTAAATCTTAATTTTTATTGATTGTACGATTATGACTCTAACTTTAAACATATACAACTCTCCCATTTTAATTGTATCTAATTTTAACCTTATTTGGACTTTCACCAGTCACGAGACATATATTGTAGATGTAAAATTATTTCTCATGTTTTATCATCTTCATATATATTAAAGATTATCATTATCATTATTAATATTGACAGTTTTTACGGGACCTTTATTCCAATATTTTGAAAAAAAACACTTTTTAATCGAACTGAAGAGATCCCTAACTTAAAACCAAATAGTAGAAGTTAATGTCAAAATCATTATCATTATTATAAACATTATTTCATGTTAAATTTTAAATTCTCATAAAACATTTTATAACTCTTTTTATATTACTTCATTATTTTTATTAATATCTTTTTCGTCTGCAGAACTATTTTATTGCATTGTGTGCTGCACTTTTGATGTAATTATCTTTTTCTTAGCTCTGGCGAGGTAAAAAAAAATTAGACCCAAATTTTGGGGCAAAATAAATAAGTTAGGTTTGTCTGTGTATAATTTACTGGCCGCACACTACTAACCATTTCTGCGTTGCTCATGAAAACAGAATATATTCTTTAGGAACATCCTGCAGCCCACACACATGATGAATAACAATTGAAATTGTCTTGAAGAGTGCTTCAGTTGCTTTAAATTTATTTCTTCATTGTTCGGAAACGAATCATTATATACAAATCTCTCTATGCAGTCAATGTACATCAATCAGTCAAAGATTTATTGTTCGAATAAAAAAGGAAAAACAAATGGGGGAAGGGGGGAAATAGTGCGTTTTCAGAAATAAAATAAATTGTATGTTCGAAATATTACATATGAATATTTCATATTACATATGCTTTGTTTTTTAGATTTTATTCATTAGAATTTACAACTGTAATATAACAATACAACAAGTAGAGGGTCGGTATGATACATAATGGCATGTGTAAAAACAAATATAGAAACTACCCAGTGGTAGTACTTAAATAACAAATTCAACTTAAAAGGTCCCGAGGCCATCTTTTTTTCAGACACCTCAAAGGATTATCAGAAATTGAGGCGGTTGGTGGGTTTGAAACTAATGGATTTGAGTGGGAATGCAATTTGTTATGACAAGATTGATATCGGATTCGGGCCAAATCAGTAACCAATGGGACATTAAGGTCACTATGGATTCGTTCGTAACAAAGTAAGGAGCATTGAGGATTTTACGAATGATTCGAAGGCTTAGTGGAGCCCCAAAGCTCAACTATGTAAGTCTATACGGGTCTAATGATTGTTATGTATATGGCAGTGAGTCTTTTGTAACTAATTAGCAGCTTAGAGCTGTTTCTTGTCGTTTCAGTCTAGTATGTGGATTCCAAGTTAAACGTAGATATGAAGCAGTCAAGAAAACCATAGATATTTCATAAACCAAAAGCTTTTTAGAAAGTTGTATAATTGATTGCGTTTCAACTATTGCTAAAGTAAGATCTCGAAGATGCACAAGAATCGAGAGATCATTGATATGAAAGATACGAAATAGGTTAAGAAGTATTTTGAAAAGGTTTCGAAACCTGTTTGTGTGGCGTTCCGCGAGTGAAAGTCTCCTCAAAAGTTGCACTAAGGCGAACGGTGAATACAGAGCAGTCACTGACATTCCTTGACATTTCCTCAAATGTACCAGTAGTGAGCTGGCATCGAATGTTTATATACATGTATATATGTCGAACTATTCCCCAATAGTCGGTATTTATTTAACAGAATGCCATATTGTAAATTACTAAAAAAAAATACTCACTCCTTTAAAATATATACTATTCGTATACCATGATAGGCCTCCCTGTTTCGAATTTATTATTTTTAAAACTAAAGGGGTTGCGTAATTGTCTAGGGTCGATCCAACTACCATTTTTTCAATCGTTGAAATCATTTTAACTCCCCTCGTTCTGTAATCGTAATGTTGTTTAATTTTAAATCTTACTGAAAACGTGTTCTTTTTCAGTGAAATTCAATTTCAAAGTTTTTACAACATAATTTTTTACAAAGTTTTAAACTGAACACATACATTGTTGCTCCAATTTTGAATTGCACATTTTTCTTGGCACTTTTTTATTGTTTATGCTATGCTAATAGATTATTTCTTACCCAATAATTTATCTGAGCATAATATTCCTTTTTTAGTTCTTATTACATGCCGAAAACATTTTTTCTTTATCGATGCATTGAATTTCGGGAACTAATATTTCTTTTCGGGGAAATCTTTGTTTCCCCCAACTGTTTCCATTAGCCATATAAGCAAAAAAGGACTTTAAATAAATAAACCAGTATATATTGTATCATAAAATATGATATTATAAACATATCTTTTTAATATAAAATATAATTTATATAATACGTTTAAAATATAATTTATATTAAAAATATTATAATTAACAATAATGTTAGTTATATACAGTAATCCGTTTCCACATCAATATTATATTTTACATGATTATATTCATTGGTTTCAATTTTTTTTGTATATACTGCCTACAATCCTTTTATATATAAAGCAAAGTATACTAATTTGATTTTTTCTCTCTTAAGATTAATTGGTTTTTATAACAATAAAAACATCATAATTATACTTTAGTTATATAAACCAAACCTCATTATTAATCTGAAGATCTTCAGAGAGATGAAGTGACCCTCGAGCGGCGAGAAATGATATGCAAATTGCCAAAAACACTATTTTAATCAAGTTAAGTTGTAAGGGGGATTTAAATTCAGGGAAAGCGCCGCCATAACAATAAGACAAAGATTAGATTGGACCTTGTACAACTTACTTTAGTCTTCTTTAATATAAATTAACGTCCCTCTATTTTAAAGAAATTCATTTGGATCAAGTTTCTGTTAAGTTAATCTAAAAAAGACGTTATCCTGAAAACATCCATTTTTATCTCAAGTTTGGTGAAAGGCTATTATTATTTTTTTTTAATATTCTAATTTGCTATTTAGTAAATCTTGAGTCATTAAATTCATCGTTATGCAGCTATAGCCAATCGGACCATACACAGTGGGAGTCATAAATTTTACTTCTCCAGGTTTAATTAGGATAGGGGTTTTTAACGAGTTCCTGACACCGTACAGGCTTGTGACCCCCCCCCCCCATTTTACGTCCCTTTAAAATGACGGCATAACTAAGGATTTTTTACTTCTTTTGAAAAATCCTAGGGCTACCTCCCGGAATGCGAAACCGCGTTCTTGGGCTTAGTAGTTTGTTATGCTAACCACCGGACCACAGGTTGCCCCACTGTAATGAGGAAAAAACATTTTTTTTTTAATAGTTCGATAGTATACCAAGAAATGAGGAGGCCTAAAAGGTGCTGCCCCTACAGTAAGGTGCACGGATGTATAATAATGTGCACGGGCAGCACACCACAGATAATTTTAATTTATTTATGTACCCTAAAAATATATGGCACCCCCCTATATATTGTAGGTGTTTATACAAATAAAATAAATTAAAAAATATTTGATTTTGGGCAGTGGTGAGCGTGCGTAAACCCAACGTATTAACCCGCCACTGCCGAATCCCGTATGCCAGAAATGGCAGGTAGGGTGAACAAAAAAAGTATAACAAGAAATCAATAAATTTCTCTTTTTTTTGCTTTGTATGAAGATAAATATTCGGAAACTACAATGAAATGTTTGTTATTAAAAATTAACCAATAAAAAACACTATTTCATAATTTCTTGACGAACCAGTTAGTTTACCGACAATAAGGTTATAAGGTTTTTACTTGGTACGAGGCAATGGGCCGTTATTACAAGACCGGTTCCTATTAGAAAGCTACTCTTTAGCGAATTTCTCCATCGTATGGTCATGCTGATCTCCCAAAAGATTATCCCACAACATTCGATTTTAAGAAAGTGAGTTATTGAAAATTAAGTAATTCCATTTAATATTCAACGATACCGAAAGTAATGTATCTAATGTTGCAATGAGTGTTTTACTCGTGTTGAATTATGTATTACTTTTGAGCTAGTTCCAATATCATTTTGAGTTATTTATTTTGAGTTAGTTCCAATATCAACACTGATTGGTGAAGTCATTTTAATGTGAAGTGAATAATAAATAATTGAGTGATTAATTATGAATAATCAATGCTATACATGACTTAAATTGTTAATAGGTGCCACAAGATTTCGTTTCTGGAACATGTGTTGAAGTTTTTAGCCCTTTCAGAGCTTCCACCATCCAGATTCATCAACATGCATGTATATTCTTCTGAGTAATTTACAATAATACTCTTAATATTATTGTAAAATATTATTGTAAAATATTTATATATACAATATTTCTACAATACATATTCTTCTGATTATTTACTATAAAAATGGTATAGTATTACCCACTAGATTTTATATCGCAAGAGCAAGGATAATTTGACTGTATATCTACACCACGGGATTACAACCAAATGCGTCATTTGACGTTTTAAAAATTTTTCATAAATTTTCCTTCGGATCAGGAAAACGAAATATGTGTTGGGAAATTTGTTTTTTTAATATAATTTAATATAAAAATAACTTTAATAGCACCGCATAATAATAAATCTGTATTTTTTTTTAATGATTCTTTGAATGAATTATACTTTAATTTCAACATGTCCTGTTCTGTTTCATTATTATTTTAATCTCTATTATCTATTTCAATACCTTCCTGTCACTTGGTTATTAATACTATATACTCATTCATTTTATTCTTTATTATGTATTTTCCATACTTGGAAAAAAAAATTTAATTTTACAATTTTTTAATTTTCAATTGTCTGTATTTTGCATATTCAGCCCTGAAGAAGACCTACAAAGTAGGTCGAAACGTTGGCTACTGAATAAATATTTCTAGATATTCGGAGAAATTTATTGACCTCTACCCGGACCATGTTCTTCCAAATAAATCTGTATGTTTGACTGCATATTTGAAATTAATAATCCTTAAAAGCATTTGTGTTTTTTCATACAAATTGAAACGGATGGTGAAGACGAAAACAATTCTGGTTGATATAACTACTTGAGTATATAAAAAAAATTATGTAAAATTATTAAAAATATTGTATCAATTGGATTGTTCTTATAGTTAAAAAAAAATACAGAATAATCATTACAGTATCTCCAAAATATTCATTAAAATAATCTGTCTATGAATCTGTAGAATGTGTAAAGAAAGAAAAAAACATTAAATAAATAAAAAAAAATATGAAGGTAGCCGTATATGGTGCAACTTAACGTAAACTAGTAAATTCATAGAGAAAATATGAAAACTCTTGGGGGCTGAAGGAAGTAATGCTCGTATTTATACATTTCCTCATTAACCTCATACGGATTAGGAGTAAATACACAACTCAGAAAATTACGATTTGTTGCTTCAGTTATTTATCTGTTTCTCAGATGTTAGCTTATAAACTGATTTGGTTTTCTGAATTATTAAAAATTATGAAAGTAATGCATGTAAGTCATACATTGCGTCTAGAAATAGAGTTTTTTTCTGTGTATTTATTTAGTGTAGTATTTCCTTTTGCATACAATGTCGTATTGTTGTTCTGTAAGACCATATATACTGTTGGAATGACGATTGTATCACTATACCAAAGCTTAGAACTGTTCATGTACTAGACCTCTACTCCACTACAGAGCTGCAATAACCTGTCAAGAAGTAAAGGCCGAAGGCCAGATTCAATTACTGCTATCCGACCACACTAGGAGTAATGGCATTCCACACTATTACCGTTTGTTTCCTATTGAAATTATTCACGAGGACGAACGCCCATTGTCTCCGAGTGAATACTGTTATTCACCCATTGATATTCTCCGCCACTATGCGATGACAGCTATGGTTCCCCCTCCATCAGGTTTCTCCAGGTGCTCCGGGAGAGAAAGTCTCTTCGTGACTCCCCCAGAACCTTGTGTCACTAAGCATTCGGAAACGACTGACCAGTCATCGATGAAAGCCAGGTCCGGAATCCTCTTTCCGTCTATAGGATTGCGAGGTTGTCAAATCACTTTTCCCATTTTCTGAAGAAAAAGTGATAAAAACGGATTTTTTTTTTTAATATAGGAAATATGGATTCTAACATGCCTTACTATCTACAATCGTATGGATCATTAATAACATTTTATTATCATTAAAAGCATATTTAATAACAGACAAAATTGTAAAATTTGCAGTGACGATATGCAAAAATATGACGTCCAGGTGTCTTTAATTTTTTAGAATACTTAAAAATGCTAGACATTTTAAAATTCTGGTGAAATAAGAAAATTTAAATCGAATATAAAGAATTTAGGAATTATCTATGGTACTATGGAACACAATTAAGAATTAAATAAATTCCGGTTATATGTGACGAAAAAATATATGGACCACTAAGACCGATGAAGGATCGGTATTTTTAGTATTATATTGTTTTTAAACAATAGTTGAGCAGGGAGTTGGTTTTGCCGACATTACGCTCCACTGCAAGGTTTTCCGTGTCCATATATAGAGGCTTGGTGAGCCCCGAAAGGATACCTATGTGCTGTAGGGATGATCCAGGAGTTGTTAAATCAAATAATTTGTCTCCTAGTGCCATTATCGGTATACGTGAACCTGTATATTTTTTTATATACCATCATAAATTACGTTTGAAAGCAGTCTTGCAGTTTATAAATATTGATTAAACGCGCAACGTTAAAAACATATAGAATTGAATGTTTTTTATTGATCTGTGATGTTTTGGGTTTTCACTTAGTGGGTTTTGGTGGGCGATGATTTGACCGAAATTACCCTCAACCACCAAGTTTTCCCCTCATAAGGATACCCACTTTATCGAGACTGGGAAAGCCCCGGTATGGGTTGTAGATGCCAAATGTTATCACAGCTGGACTTGAAGTGAACTACTCCGTTATTTTGGTAATAATGCATTATGTACTTAGAAATTAAGTACGGTGTATCTGAAATTGATTTTGGGATTCAGGGCAGTTTTTTGGTTTTTTAAACTCTTTTTGTTGAATAAGGTTTCTACCATAAAATGATACATGCTCAAGTAAAATTCTCTAGATAGTTAATTTAGTTCGTTAGATGAGTCTAGATATATTGTATAGGGGATAATAGAAATTGGCTGTACCTGCTACTTATTATGCACACAACGTTATAGAAAATAGCGTTTATTATGGATAGTGTAATTACAAATACTCAGAAGGGACTTATGCAAGGATCATTAACAAATAACTCTGCATGGTCGGTTGTGAGGAAATAAAACACAACCTGAATTAATTTTTATCGTTTCTATTTTTTACTTAATTGGGACGACCATAAAAATGATGTACGATTCATTCAGCACTCGATTATGTAATCGAAAGGTCTTATTATTTATATGTTACATAATTATATTCATAATTAATATGAATTAGCAGGTGTCTTGAGGGAAAATCATTGGGAAATTTATTATACCTCCTTTGCTCCCTTCTTAGACACTGCAAGTACGACGCTTAGACAAGTTATAGTCATAAGGTTTATTGGCTAGGAAAGCAATTTAATTCGCTCTAACTGGAAGGAGCAACGGTAGAGGCCACAAAGGACTTTAATAACCAGTTTTTGAACTAGCGCCGACTCCCGCGCGATTAACCTGTCTTGGCCATTAATAGATTTCCTTTATTTTCTATTACGGTCCTCTTTGAAATTGCAGATTACAGCTAATAACGGTTAGCCAATACGAACACAATTCAAAAGTAGAACTCTGTGACAAATAAAATGAGGGCAACGAAACCACCCAGCCTGCTTTCGCTTTTGGATTTCGAGAAATCGCTTTTGGATTACTAATTCGTTCCTATTTATGTTTGATATTCAACATAAATAGGAACGAACATTGACAAAATATATAAACTGATAAAACACCATACATAGAAGATAATTAAGAACAGCTCAGTTTAATATCAATAGTCTTCAAGCATATACGAATACATACCTAAAAAGGAATACATGAAAGAGCCAAAGCCGTAAACATAGGCTCTATCCCGTGAATTCCGGATAAATCATGTGGTCATGGATCTGCAACATTACATGGAAATATATCTTTAACGAAGTTCCTAATCCCGTTGTCCATAGTAAGCCGAGCAACAAAATATCAATAAATCTAATTCAACATAAAGATTTTTATCAAGCATTATCCCTTCTCAATAATTATTTTTAAAAAAATAATTAAAATATAAGAAGTCAAAATTGAAGTAAACTTGTACCACTACAGTCCATGAAAGATCATTGGTTCAGTATTAAGTGGAGACTGTAATGTTTCTATGACAAAGGTTGTACAGGGGGGATGATTGTCCAAAATCACACTAAAACGTCTGGGTTCCCTCCTATTTCGATACCAAATTTATAGGGCTGGGTGAACTCCACGAGAGTCTGCAGATCTCAAAGAATCCATTACCCGCTGAGAGCAGATTTAATAAATTAATTGCTAAGGCGGATTTGAACCCAGGATCTCCGAAATGGCAACTCAGCGCTCCTTCTTTGAGCCACCTCGCTTTCTTAATTTATTAAACATGAAGATGGCCTAAGTCTTGGGCCGAAACGTAGGCACAATAAAATTAGTCATTTTTATTTTTTTATTATCATTGACTGCATCCCCTGACTATTTCACACCACTGTCGTAATAAATTTTATTTTTTTAAAATACTTTTAACTCAGATTTTATTATTTAAAATATAGTAATTGGGCAAGCTAAGACTGCATACAGGGGAACGACTAAAACTGGAAAGATCTAGAAGAAATGGATTCCGTATTTAAATTAAGAAATAACATACGCCTTGAAAACAATTCGCGGTACAGCCAGACTTTAAATTAATACATGAACCCTTTATGACACACTCATAGGTAATTTAATAGGCTTAGGATGGTCTCTTGTGCTGATTATGCGGTATTTTATTTAATGAATAAGTAATCTTGTTTACTTATAGGGAGTATCATTACGATCGTTTACTTAAATCATGTATTCAGGTGACGCCCTAACGTACGGTTATACATTTTAGCCTATTTACGCCAGAGAAAGGTGCCCTACTTCTTAAACTCACCTGTATATTTTCCATAAACACAGAATTCCCAACGACTACTATTCAGATGAGCTTTAGTATAAATTATTGTTTCACTTTATTTAATTTGAAATAAGGTCTCAATCGCAAGCTTAGCCCTGACAGGTTGTGAACTGGTCCCTTCCGCAGAAGGGAACAAAGGTAAAGTTAAACAATGAGGATTTAGCGAATAAGCTGTCAGTTTGCATTAGGTTAATCTGGAGTGAAAATTTAGAGAAGACGACAGTAGGGTGTAAACAGGATTAAGAAGAGGATGGGGGCAATGCAATAGTGAACGCTTCTCTCCCGGGCAGATTATACCTCTGCCTCCTACCTCTTTTAACTCCGACCCAGACATTTTATCTTTAAAAGCAGGTTATAAATTACTATACAATTATATTATGCATCGGGTTGCTTTGAACTCATGAATATTACTAAATATCATACAGATATGTAACCGACACATTTACCAGATTATTGGACATGTTTTATGCTGAATGGTTTCTTTTATATTACGTTTGATTGGTATACTGAATTATAAATATTTTAAAGAGGTTTTTTAGTTTTTGTTCTTGTTTGGGTTATAACCTATCTGCTATTTAAACATTAACAATCAGAACCAATCTTATTTAACAAGGATGTTATGGAAACTTTTTCTTTCCGCAAGAAGTTTCTCCCTGATTTTGCGCGACCACAATCCCACAGGACCGGGGCAGTTGTTTTGCATGGAATGGATATAAAATAAAAATAAAACAACAAACCGTGTCCGCGGCCATTTATTCCACAATCATAATAATCCTTCTAACTGACTAGACTCCTAGAAACAGGGAAACTACGGGACAACTCGGACGTAACAAAGCTAACTAGTGGAACGAATGTCACGTTTTTAAGGGATTCATGATACCGTTTTCTATACTCTGTTTGCCATGATGTCCTGCTCTCCTTTCCTTACAGGATACCATGGTCTACACTTTAAAATGTAAAAAAATAATAAAAAAATGATAGTAGTCAAGAAAACTTTCTTCCGAAAAAAAACGAGGACTGCAGACAGAACTGTGTTATTATTTTTTAAAATCCTAAATCAATTACAGTCTGAATTATTTAAATTCCGAATTTTTAAATTGAAATTACTAACATTTGTCTGTTTTTCACATGTACTGACACTCTATCACTAATTATATGCAGATAATTATATAGAGAGTTACAGTTGGACTCTTGATCACTCTGCCCTGAAGATTGCCTAAAAATTAGGTTTAAACGTAAGCACAAATAAACTATGACTAATTTATTTTGTTTAATTTATTGACTGCACCCCCATTTTACACTCTACTAAAAGCTATCACTATTTCCATATAAACAATTACATACATTTTCAGGTAGTTTATTTATTATTCAAAACATATGGTGAACTGCACATGCTAAGAAAAAATATTAATAATTTGACTGAAATAATAATTAGTATGTAGTTATATTATTTATACCTTGTATTAGTATTTAAAAAGATGCTAATGAGCTTTATTTGTCATTTTTACTATTATTATCATCGTTAGGTTCAACAATACTCAGGTCATTTATACTTTCGATCATTCCATAAAAAATTAATTTAACTAGAACAAATAAAATATTACCGGGGAAATGAAAAGTTCTACTAGTTATTGATGTTTTAAGTTATTATTAGTACCAATAGTACTAATATTAAATGGTATTTTAATTAAATCTTATATCAATGGAATTCTAATCTTTAAACTAAATTTGATTGATTTTATAACTCATACATAGGCCGGAAGGCCGGGACACGGCGCGAGCATGTCGGTAACGCGAACCCATATTTTTTTCCTTTATCAAAAGTCACTTAACACGGTTGAAGAAGCTCCCGCTTCTAAAATATAACGGAAAATTGAAACTTTAATATAACAGCATATTTCCTAGGAATTGATTTAAAGATACAAATAGACCGAAAAGACAACTACACGTCCTTATCTCGAACATGATGAAAATCCAATCACACAATGAACGTAAACGGGTGTACAATTACATATTGACAAACCGCCTCCAAGTATGAAACTGAAGTTAATTAATAAAAAATTCTCCGTAAGATAAGAATCAGCCTTGACTGGAAGAGACCCTTGACACGATTCGCTAGGGGAACTGCCGTTAGCGTTGCCAAAAGCGCTCTTGCCTCAGCCCTGCTTCCTTCAGTAATTAATCATTGTCAGGAGGTTCCCTCAGAGTTTTCGAACCAAAATAACTTCACATATTGTTAATATTGAAATTAAAAATAATTTTCTCGAATATTTCAGAATGATATATTGCCTCTTGACAATGTTTCTTCTTTTAGACTGGTATGGAAAGATGTGCTGTATTTATCTGCATATATCAGATCTTGTTGTTGTTTGCTTATTCATTTAACGTCATATAACGCTGCAATGGCTAATCGGACGATACTGCGGAGGGAGTCCTAAATTTTGTATATTTAGGTAACATTTTTTAAGTAATTGAGTTATTTTATAATTCATTTATATATATTATAGTCTTCTTTAATTTATTTGTGTACATATTACAATTTTCTTGTTTTTTCGTGTTTAATTTTTTTGTCTTTTTTTTTGTCTTGATGCCTGATTTGACGAATTGTTTACTGTTTTAGTATTTTAGTGATTCGTGGATTCTTGAGATTTTTCTATTATTTTTACGAGCGTATATAAATATATTGTCTGATTAATACATATTTTGTTGATAATACCGGAATTGACGAACCATTGATTGCTTATTCATATATGTTTGTATTTACAAATCCATTTGATAATAGGTCTAATTTATATCTAAATCAAATTTCAATTTAGGTTATGGATGTTTTAGGTTTTGATTTTACTTAGAGAAAAGTGATTAATGAGGAAAAATTATGTCGCATCATTTTTAGTATTTTCCCATTTGGCTGTTGCAACTGCCTCATTAGAATTAATTTGATATATTTGTTATGCTTATGGAATTTTATACCTTTGTTATAAAAATAAATTAAATCACTGAAATAGATCAATTATTACAAAATATTTTCTTGATTTCTGGAAAAAGTTTTTAAAAAATGAATAAGATTTGACAACATTGTAACATGAAAATAAATTATTGAATGATAGTAACGAGACGAAGTATTTTTGTTGAGCGTCCTAAAATTTTAATCGAAAAAACTTCAACTAATTATACTTCTGAACGGTTATAACGTTACATGATAATACCTTATTATTTTATTCATTTATTGTAGATTGGTTTTATATAACGCTCTTATGTTAGCTGTGGGATTCTTATTTTCAGTAAAATGTTAAACAAAATAAAACAAAAAGTCTTATCAGTTTTGACAAGTCCTGTTCTCTTCTTCACGGTTTTCACATTCTTTCCCCACCTACTTTCGCTATTACAGAAACTCGACGAAACAGAATTTGAAGACGGAACTGCTTTACGCCTTAAAACGATAATAACGAACTAGTTAGTGTGATGGAGTCAGTTCCAAAACGGATATACCGTTCAATTATCCGTTACTACGCCTAGTTCTTTTTAGCTTGAGTCTTCTCCTCTGACGTGACACAAAGAAAGTTACTAGCCTTAATGATACAACGGTTGTCGTATAAGGACCAACCTCAATTTGCTTTTCTCTCTAGCTGAGAACATGACTGCTTTAAGATCTCTCTGGAAAGTCTTCAACGCCTGTACCCATATTGAACGCAGTGCTACCCTCAAACTGGGAATGAATGAATGAAAAAACATTCAGTTAGATTAATATGGACTGTGTCCTTCTGCGGCAGCCAGTATAGAGTTATCGACAAAAATAATTAATCCACTCCTATAATGTAGAAGTTATTTGTTGTGATCTTTCTTTAGGCTATTGAATCCCCATGTAACATTAACGTGATTTAGTCCCTAAGTCATTTACTACATTAGTCCACTGTATGTGGGTCAGTTATTTACTGCAATTTAAAAACATGAGACTTTATTTTCTAAAAATATTTTTATATTTATATGTTCTTAACTATTAGTCTGTCTTCTATTTAATATTTTCCGCATCACAATGAGGTCGTAACTAACTGATAACTATACAATAACATCTGCTGCCCCAGTGAGTTATTAATTGAGTCTAATTTTGTTAAAATTGATTTTATTGTACTTCGTGTAGGGGAATCGTCCCACTCTCGTAGTGCATGAGAAGATATGCTAGGTATTGGCTTGAAATGGAGTTATTATAACTCCATTTCATACTTAAACCACAAGAATAACACGTTCCGGTTCCCTCTATACAATGGGCTCATCATGGATAAATTTCGACCATTCATGGGGTGTATAGATATATATAGGCCAGTGGCCAGGTACCAAAAAAGGGCTTAGGTCCCAATAAATACAACGCAGCTCTGTAGTTCTAATAGATTCTGAGTTACGCCCTTTTGAAAATTGGACATTTTTTCCAAAAAATACAAATTTTATGTTTTGGCCGACTTTCGCGTGGAACACCGGCAGAAGGAGTGATCCTACGATGAAGAATGAAGAATCCCAGTCATGGGTAAAGAAGCTGTAGTTAATTTAATTAGCTTTAAGTTAAGCACAGATTGAGGCCTGTAGGTCTAATAGATTCTGAGTTACGCCCATTGGTATTTTTTTCCAAATAGTCCAAATACAGGCCAGTGGCCAGGTGATTGTGGGTCGCAAAAATCGAAGAGAGTTGCATTTTTGATATGCTGTAGGGGCATGTATGAGTAGTGTAAATACAAGTTTACAACCTAAAAACGGATGGAGGATGGTAAAACTTTAGATGGCCGAAAAACCTCAAGGAGACTGCTCGGCACCCCCTCTGCATAGAACTCAGAATCTATTACACCTATAGGCCTCGGTTTGTGCTTAAATTAAAGCTAATTAAATTAATACAACTACAACTAATGACTTCCATCGTAGGGACACTCCTCACGAAAGTTCCATGAGACCGACAGGGCTACAGTTGGATTCAAATTGTAGAAAACTTAATCTACTTTAAAAATGGTTATCTATGGTTTTTTTTTAAATGCACCGATTAGGAGATACAGGCCAAAAAGTGAAATAACTCCGAAAATTTCGAGGTTATTTGGCCACCAAAAGTTTTCCCATTCGTTTTTTCGGTTGCAAACTTGGATTCACACTACTCAGACATGTCCTTACAACATTTCAATTATTTTAGACCTTCAAACACCTGGCCGCTGGCCTAATATACCAATTTACAACAATAATAATCCATAAAACAATTAATTAAAAAAAATACATAAAATTTGTTATTTTCTTAATAATACTACAAAAATTAGCAATTATTTTTAAAGTAAAGTAGTAATGTTAAATAGAAAAATATTCAAATTTAGCACTTCCAAAAATTACTACAAATGTTAAAGAATAATTTATCATACGTATTTAACTTTACTTACTGCAAGAGATACTTTTTTGCATATACGATGTATTAATTAATATTAATGATGGCGGGATCGTAGCTAAGATTTTTTATAAAGAAAGTAAAAAATCCTTGGTTATGCCGTACTTCGGAAGGGGCAAAAATCGGAGGTCTCGTATTCATTACCTAAGATCCCTATCCCTAATTAAACCTGGATAGGCAAAATTTAGATCTCCCACTGTAGCATCGTCCGATTAGCCATAGCAGCATAAAACGATGTTAAATGAACAAACAACGCCAATTATAAGCGTAGTAGGCACTTTTTAATCCAACAGAGCACAAGTGCCAGAAAAATAATCACAAATCGACAAATAAAACAATACTTTTTATAAGCATAAAAATGACGTTAAATGAAAAAGCAATAGATATATGAATTAAAGATAAATTTTCGCTCATTTAGTCTAGCAATGCTTTATTTATACTCCCGAATTTTCGAGTTCAGAGCCGGACTAAAACAACGGGAAATGATGTAGCAAAGTGTCGTGTAAGATAAAATTGATTGCCCAAACAGTCAATTCTTGAAATTCTGAATTCATTGGCTTTTGATCCTTAACGACTCATATTTAAATATAAATAATAATTAATATTTTTATTTTGAAGAGAAAAGATTTGCCCTGGCCGTGATTCGAACCGGGATCGCCCGCTTCTCCGTGGCAGCTCTCTTACCATTTTTCCTGACTGAGAGACGACCCCTGGTAGCTCAAATGGTAAAAGCGCTGCCACGGGTTCAAATCTTGGCCAGCGCAAATCTTTTCTCTTCAAAATAAAAATATTAAAAAATTAAAACTGTAAGTAAAAATTAGAAATAATAGTAATATGAACCTTCTTGCTGTACCTGTATTTGCTTTCTGTTAATTGAACTGAACTTGTTATTCCTGTAAACTGCAGAGCGGTGAGGATGCACTGGGGAGGTGGCGAGGGAGAAGTGGAGCAATTTATCAAAAGAATTATAACTTCAAACGCCTCTTAGTATTGTTATCATCTAATTGCCTCTTTGATGAGCCCGCGGCGGCCTCCCTTCAAAGGGAGGACTAATGACGATTTCAAACCACACTCTCCAGCGCTGGACAATGGAACAGATAATTTACATGTTCTATTGTAGAGGCCGTGTGCCATGCTGTGTGCGAAATTGATATAAAAAAAACGTAAGAATAGAAACCCATTGAGACCGACTCCGTTTCCATCATTACTTTTATCTTAAGATCGATCGGCCATTTCGCAACTAATGCCCCTTATTCATTCTACTCCATCAATCATAGATCCGAAGTTAAATAATTGAAACAGCCTATTCTACTCGAACCTTTGTAATATTTTCAGATATTGGTGAATATTTGTCATAAATATTGCTACAGAATTGTTATTTCTTTTCAATATGGGTTTTGTTGTAGCATTCGAGAATAAATTAAGGCTAGGATAACCGCTGGTGATAGATGATGAGTCTTCAAAAAAAGATTGCACTGTACGGTCCTTAAACTAGTGGTCATGTATCGAAGCGAGGTCTAAACTCTGATCCTTACAGATGAGTGACTATTAATTTTGTAGTAGTTATTTGGGAGCAGAAAATCCTCAAAAGAATTTATATCCGTACAAATGAAGGTTGACAATTGCGGAAGAAGACCAATGAGGAAATATGAGGCTTCTATGAGTCACGAGATAATGTTTGTAAGATTAAAAAAGATGGCCATAATAAGTTGGCGGGGACATGGCCAAAGAATGGAGCGTATGGAAGACGAAGCAGATACAGACCTAGATTTCATTGGCTGCAAGATGTCGAAGACGACTTCTGGTCGTGAAGAGGTAGGGGACCAGTAGTTCCGTGTGGAAGATTGCTAAGGAAGCTAAGATCATGCAAGATCCAACCACAGTGCCGTTAGAGTAGTAGTTGTAGTAATTATTATATTTTATTATTATTATTTTGTAAATGTTAAAGCATTAATATGAATTTATCCTAAAATAGATCACTTATAAAATTGTGTTAGACAAATCCCAATTGTAAAGAAATACAAACAAGAATTTACAATATTTGTTTTACAGCTACATGTTTTAGCCTGAAAATTCTTAAAATATTCTGAAATTGGATATTGAAAAAATAGTTAAAATATACAAATCATTTATATTGGTTTGCGTTCTGTGCGTGAAAATTTTATATTTTAAATCGTACATACAGATTAATTTGAAATTTAAAAATAGACACACATCATAAATTAGAATGCAATCGAAAAAATAACAAAAACCTTAAAAAGCCTTAAATCTCTTAAACACTGGAAAAACAAACCAGTCAAGGTTTCAACTTGAAGATTTTCTGTGGAACATGATGGAGCAGGATTGCTGTCTCTGTTGCTGCTCGATAAGTCTGTTTGGACTGCTGGTGTGAGATGTGCTGCATTTTGTCTCCTTTGATGTGACATTTCTTTTGGTGTGTTTTCTGGTAATGCCTGAATTGGAGAAACGTTGACTGTTTTTTCTCGTATTTGTAGACACTCAATTAAGGTTTTGCTTTTACAAAAATTATCATCGCATTCTAATTTCGAACAGTGTATTTTTGAATTTTGCATACTCAACAAACAATTTTAGGATTCGTTACAAAAAATAATAATTTTCCTGTTATTATTTATTAGCCAAGGAGAAATGATTGTATAATATAAAATGGCTGTTGTATTAGTAATATTATTATTTTCAACAGATTTAATAAAATGAACATTTTAGAACTAACTGAGGCTACACCGTTGTAGGTGGTAGAAGTTGGACAGTGTTCAGTTCCACAGCGTTCCTCCATCCCTTCTCTCAGCCGAAGGGAACAATAAAATCCAATTGTAGGTTGGCGCATTGTCCTAAGGGCTGTAGCCGGTGACCGTGAGTCCCATCTAATTCACTTTGAATGGGACTTGCCAACACTTTCTATAAATTAGCTTAGACTTTCAATAGAGCAAAATTTTTCTATGTCCTCCTAGGGCCACCACAATGCTTCTTACACGTCCCTTTTCAGAAACTTACTGAATACTCATCTTATAAAAATAATAAAAGGTAGGATCTGACTTCATTTTATGAAGCCCCCCTTTTTTTTATGTTCGTCCTGTCTGTTTTCTTTCGTTTGATGCTCCAACTATTGTTGATTTCTTGTATATACCATTTTGAATGTATTTATTATACTATGAAAAACATCATAAAAAGAAGTGACATAAAAGAAAATTTTAGGTAACCATTATATATATTTCTATTACTTGGCAACTTTAGTTGCTGCTTGACTCTACACCCTTCTGCCCTGATGACAGTCTAACATTTAGGCCGAAACGTTAGCTCAAAACAAGTTTACAGACCCCCTCCCCCCAGACCATTTTCATCATTTCTAATGATGTATCAATCAGCCGTTTCCCCCTCAATATGAAAAGTTTTCAGTTAAAAAAAAGAACTACCACTACGCAAGGTCAACTCACAGAACTCCCAACAATATTGTAACAGTAAAACGTCTCGTCGGTAGCACCGTAAAAGCGTACAGTTCTATACATTTTCTCCTTTTCGTAAACTTTTGTATTACTACCGTTCAGCTTACGGAGTGTATGATTCAGAAGTATAAAGGAACAGTTTAAGAAAAAAATGACTCTTTGCAGTAACGATTCATTGAAGGGTCTTTTTATTTTAACTCACAGTCTACAAAACTTAAGGCATTTGCCTACTTTTCAATATATTTATAGTTGTTTATTTATTTATTTGCAGAAGAGTATGTCCGATGGGATAGGTAGCCTCTGTTAATATGTGAATATATCCATAATTTGCTTTTTATCAAAACTTAATAATTTTATGAATCAGAACATATTTATTCATTTTTTATAATGTAGGCGCCTAACCAAAGTTTTGTTTTGTATAGCTTCGAAGATCAAATCAGATAGATTATTCCCCCATTTGCATACATTGACAAACTGATTTCTGGCGTTGGTCATGATTCTTGCCAGCATAGCAGGCGTCATGTTTGCAACTTCTTCCTAGATGTTGTTCTTCAAGTCGTCAGATGAATACGGGATTTCAACAAAACCCATAAAAAAAGGACAAGGGGACAAATCGGGAAGTCCAGCCACTACAAGTCACCCCTAATTGAGATGAGGCGCTCTGGGAGGTGTTCCTCCAACAACCATCGATTATGGCGTTACTGAACTGTGTAGGGGCATATATTGCCCCACGTTTTAAGATCAAGGACTGAATGGCGCGCATTTAAAAAATGGAAGTTAGCTTATATTCAACAACTCAATTTCAAACATATTCCTAACTTAGCCACTTATTCACTCTGAGAATAACACGATTCCGTTTCTCTAAGTACTGAACACTTATTTTGGAAAAAATTCTATTTAACCTCATCTTCATCTGCAAATATTATCACTTACCTACAGATAATATGTTCTTTTCTACTTACAATTTGATAGACGAATTAACATTTCATCATTTATAATGTACATCCATTCCAATTTCAATGTATTGGTCGTGATACCGACAACGTATTCCATTTATGTAACCGATGAACACCCTGGAGTATGGAAGGAGAAGTGGTCTTGGCATGAACCTGCGCCGCTGACCCAGACATGACCCCTCATCGAGTTAAGGGATAAACGTGACAGTCGCCAGCGTGATCCTCATTACGTAACCCCGAGTTTACTCTCATCCTTTCGTCATTTGGCAGGTTCAGCTTTCCATTATATTTTTGAAATGAGATACCCTCATTAGAGCGTCATCTCTATCCGGTCTCTCTATTACATCATAGGTTGTGAATGGTTGATACTCTGAATATTAAGTTGGGAAAGACACGTGTAAGCGATACGAAGGATCTAGGGATATATATATATAACCTTTATTCTGTCTTGATCCAGTATGCTATTACTTTAAGTAGGAAATAAAAGTTGTTTCTTAAGTAGAAGTCAGGTCATTGGTGAAAGTTTAGGTAGCTGCTCAACTTGTCAGGTCAACTATGTTTCCTTTCGTTTATACCTCGTCCTAGTCGTCGTTTATATCTAGAGCTCCATTGAATAAGCGGTCCAATTTGGCTTAATTAACCTAAAAGAAACGTCGGCTTAATTTATAAGAATAGGATTGCCTTCAACGGGATGTTTCAACCCCCCCCCCCTCGCTTCCACGTCAATCTCTTAGTGGTAGGTTTTCTAAAGATTACATATACATGCGATATATGCGATGTGCCAAATGACATTTCTATCATTTCTCTCAATAAATAAATTATTATTAAGAAATTAAATCATAATAAAAGACATCGTGTTCCTAGAAGTCAATTATCTGCAGTTCAAGAGGGGACTAAGAAAAACATTCACAAGGAAATAATGATGTAAAAAAAAAATGATATCGTTTTACACTAAAACCCAATTAAAATGGATTAAGTCTAGTCTTCTTTACGACGATGCAAATATAAAATAATTACCTGGAACTGGTTTTATGCTATCCTATTCCCCGAAAATAATAACTGTGTAACTTGATTTAGTGCTTATCAATTTTGAGAAATATTGCTTCCATTTTCTATACTCCGGACTGTCTGAAACTTAGGCGTACTCCTCAGATCTCGATTTTTACTACCACTGTTATAAATTTCATAAATGCGTGAAAAATATTGTTTTGTCAATTTGTACTTATTTTTCTTACACTCGTTCTCTGTTGGATTATAAAGTGCCTACTACGCTGCTAAGTGACGTTGGCTTACCCAAATTGTATTGTTCTGTTCCAGAATTAATTCGCAAATGGAGATGACACTTATCAGTGAAACTCTTGCTGTACCTTCATCGACGAAGTTCAATAAGACGGACTTGGGCTATATTTTTTTAACTATGTACGGCCCCAGTGAATAAATGGCTAATAGATCTTCTATAAATATATATAACTAGCTGTCCCAGCAGACGTTGTTTTGCCCTATTACCCTAAAACAAAGGGCTTCCAAATTTTACCCAACCGTTTGAATGGCAACTCGCATTCACGCATCTCGCATGTTTTCCAACAGAAGTTTTATTCAGCTCTGATTACAATTTTATGATTACCAGATAGCTCAAGGATCCAGTTTAGATTTAAACAATGAAATCAATAGATTTTGATAATGAAACAAAGTTTGTAATTGTTCTACAATATAACTCCTCACTAAACTATTATTTGCACAACGCTGATCAATTTCTTCTGATGTATTGCCCATTTATTCCATTTGCAGGAATTTATAGTCGCCATCTGTCACCGGCAACAGGAAACCTGTTTCATGATATATTTTGCATAAGAAAATTAAACAGAAAAGTTTTATTTTTAGACAAAAACTTATATTATTTTATTATTTGATAGGGACTAGACCCTAATAAACTTTTACTAACAACTAACGCGCCATTGTTTTGCTTTGATTGACGTCAAATGTTTGACAGCTGGGAACAGAGTGGTTTGTATGGGAAAAGAAAATTGTTGTTTTTATTATTTCCCTCGTAATTTTTACGGGTTTTCTCTCCATAAGAACCATTGCGCCTTAAAAAAAAAAATGAAAACAAAAAATTAGCTGAATTGGTCGAGCCGTTCTTGAGCTTTGCGGTTAGCAAGGAAATGGCGATTCGTTTTTATTATATAGATATAGGTTCTATAATGATTAGTTAAATTTAAAAACAATGGAGTTTTATCAGCGGATAAGGCAATAGATATTATTTATTGACGTAATATAGAATAGAAAATTTATTGGATTTTTTATTGCATCAATAACCTCCCACAGTTTATATCGCACGGGATCTTCTTATTGCTGTTTTATTTTTCCTGTAAAAATGAATTTATTATTATACGATTAGATACTATACATATATTTATTATTTTTCTTTACAGTCTGTATTTTTTATTTTGTATATTCCATTTTTATATTAACTGTTCTAATTATTATGCAATGGTATATAAAGTTGGGTCCGATATTACACATTTAAGTATTTAAGGTAAGTATTTAATTTAAGGATTTAAGTATCAGATTGCTACTTTGTTTTTATATTAGTTTAAATAAATTTGGAAATATGTGATTTTCTATTTTGTTCAAAATAGTAATTAACTTAAAAATGTTGACAGTTTCTAGCCACAAGCCCTTCCATACCTAATGAAAAATGGAACTAGTAATTCATATATTATTCCACCTGATGTGTAAGCATTTAACTAATTGGGAAGAAAAGTTTTAATTTTTTTTCAATAGGAAGTTAAATAATTATAAAAACGGTTGGATTTAGAGTAATTCGAACAATTATTCAATTGAAAAAAGGGGGATTAGTCCACCGCTTCAATAACATGGGCAAGAGATAACATATTCACATACTAACAGTTGTATTATCGTTTAATTTTTGTCAAATCTTAAAACGATGGGCTGATAAAAGAGGTGAAAATTGCCGGCAAAATTAAACTTCATTTTTCATTTTTTTATTTCCATGACAATTCTTTTATATTATTAATTATTATTATAAAATTATTAATAGTGATCTTAACTGACGTTAATGTCGATTATGTCTTCATTTTTACTGAAGAAAATTATTATTACATTACTGACATAACACAAACATTTTTATGACAAAAGATCGTTATAAGTTTAACAAAATCTAGCATTCCTTAAGTTGCTAATTGAAGAATTTTTATCTTAAAGTTAAATAGAATTGTATCATAAAATCTAAGAATAAAAATTAACATTACTTTATATAAAAATTAAAATATCATATAAACTTTGGAATGTGGCGACCTGTGGTCTAGTGGTTTGCGTAACGAACTACTAAGCCCTAGGTCGCGGGTTCGTGACCCGGCAGGGGGGGGGATTGAAGGGAGTAAAATTTTAATAAATTTTAAAGGGAGTAAAAACTCACTACTTGCACCGTCCTTCGGAAGGGACGTTAAACGGGGGTCCCGAGCCTGTACTCGTTAAAATCCCTATCCTAATTATACCTGGATGGGCAAAATTTAGAGCTCCCACTGTAGCATAGTCGGATCAGCCGTAGGTGCAAAAAGTGACGTTAAATGAACAAACAACAAACTTTGGAAAACAAGAACTTGCAAAACATTTTTGTTAATAACAAGTGCTTTTATTGGGAACATAGTATAACAGTTTTCCTTTTAATATTTTCTTCTATGTTCCAAGAAATAAATTAAATATAACATTGAGGTTATTTTTTATTAGTAATTAATGAATTTCATTTATTAATAATTAAATTAAGTCGGAAAAATGTCTCACTAGTAATGACCATAAGCAAACCAAAAAAACTAATTCAGCATGATGTTTTTCAGATATATACATTATTAAAAACAATAATTATTACAGCGCTATTTTATAATTGTATAAATACTTTCAATTATGATACGGGCTAAAATTTTCGAGCAGTGCTCCATTGCTAGGAGGAAATACTATTGTAGTTGATTCTACTAGTAATAATTTTGTGTTCGCTTCTACTTTTAATTAACTTCGTACCACACAGACAAAACATAACAATATCCATTAATTAATTTATACATATTATTTATTATGTCATTGTACTTAATATAATGAGCATATGTGATCAGAAGCTAAAAAAATATATAATATAAAATATAAAAACCTGTTAGATAATTTGTGAGTATTTTTCAAAATTACCAGAAAGTATTGTTAATAATATGGATATTATTCGGACTACTACTGGATAACTTTCATTTTCGGTACTACAAAAATATTTATCACTCTTAGTAAACATTACAAAAAATAGATTTTGTTATTATCAACACTATGGGGAAATTGATGAGTGAAACTCCGTTAACTTGAATGAATTAAATTGCCGTATACTGGCAGGGACATAAATTTGCGTAATCAGATCTAATTCATTACCTCCCAATCGAATTAATACTTACTCAAATAAATCAACACTCCAACAACAAGGAAATTAAATACTCACTGAAATTAGTTATTTAAAAATTAATAATTTGCAACTACTATTGGTATAATTGGTTCTTTTGAGTAATTTGGAAGCATTATTTTCATGAATGTAGTACTAACACTTCATTCCTTTTTTATATTATTATAGGGAGTGGAGTAGCTCATACTGTAGAGTTGCTATGCTGAAGATTATGGGGTCAAATATGACTGAGACAGATAAGTTATCCAATCTGTTAACAGCTACGGATGCACCCTTAGAGATCAACTGACCCTCCTGGGGCTGACCCAGCCTCATAAAAACTAACTTCCTCCAAAACTGTTGCCCTAGAAACAATACAGTCTCTACATTGTACTCTATCAGGATCTTTCATGGGCTGTAGTGGTACAGGTTTTTATTATTCAGTATAGTACGGTTCGAACAAGAATAAAGTCTTTATTTGAATGTTAAGAAATTCGTGATAAGGAATCTGTTCCTTCTTTGATTGTGACTATCAAAGAAAGATTATTTACATTACCTTCATAAAAGACTATTATGAATTTCAAGGATCAGTTAATTATTATTAAAAGATAATCAAAAGCTATATCATTTTAAAAATAATAAGCGGCTTAGCTATCACAAAAGGTCAATGTCGATGTCGAACACCAGTCCAGATCAAAATTTTTCTCCACCAAATAACTCCTTAAGAAGGTTCTTATGGAATCTTCTTGTCGATACAAAACATAGTTTGTAGGCCTTTATGTAACCCTCCTTCATACGCTGCGGTCTCGTTCTTCCGTTAGAATGGAATGAATCAATGGTAAAATGTAATTTTTTTTAAATTATAAAGTTTTATCTACTCTAGTAATACATAGTATTTAATCAATTTTAACCTTAAAGTTAAACAAAATTGAAAATCAAAGAACAAAAATTAACTTTATTAATTATGTTATATAAATATTGAAAAACAAGACCTTACCAGGAACTATAATGTTTTGTTAATAACAAGTGCATTTCTTAGGAACATAGTATTACAATTACAATACTCTTTTCATACCTGATTAATCGCAACTATTGTCCAACAACTTTACCCATCCATTTCAACCAATTAATATGTGATGGGCATAGGAATCCAAATAATAAGACGTAACATATTACTTAAAACCAAGTTGTGCATATCATCATTAAAATGGTTTTAGGTATCAGTCATAGTGTTTTACCTCTTATAAAATATTAGAAGTTCATAATATATATATATATATATATATATATATATATATATATATATATATATATATATATATATATATATATATATATATATATATGTAATCCTTAATGTAGCAAGACGGGGGTAAAGCCGCGGCGCTCCCCACAGCCTACGGTTTCTGTGGGTATCTCGATCATTATAAGAGTGAAAGAACGAGGAGCTGTTGCAGAACCATTTACTTATGACATTCAAACTTGCTCCACTCCCCAACTATGTCTTGCCTAATCAGGTCAGGAGTTTTCTAAAGGATATTTTTCTAGTAAGAATACTTTTTAAAAGGGGTTTCAATTGTAGCACTAAGTTTGAAATAAGAGGGCTTTTACCATGATAATATTTACAATAAAAGTTGATGTTACTTCACATACTTATAAATAAAAATTTACAGAATATTATTCGCAGATATACGGAGGCCGAATGTCTTGTTTGTTGATTTAAATATTCCGTTTGCAGAATTACGCTTCAAAATAATTAATATTTTTTTAATGTAATAGATGTGATGGTCGAATTTTCTTTAGAAGAGAAGAAAAATGTTTACTAAGATTCTCCGGGATATCAGAGGTGTAAAGGAAACAGAAGAGTACCTTGTGGTACACCTGCGTGTTGTGTAATAATGTAGGATGGAGAAAATTCAACACATATACGTGTCGTCTGAACTTTTGAGGGGAAATTAACGTACTTTCTCTGCTCCATAATTCTTGTGCTGGTCCACTCTTATCCGTTTCATTCGTTATTGAACCTGAAATGACCCTGTAGCATTACCCCATAATCAACCCATCTTGGTTGCCTTACTGTCCTTGTGATGCGATCGGTGTTTTTGTCAGTATGAATTTTTACGATCTGATATATTATAATCGATGTATTATTTAAGTACCGAAAATACATAAACATAAATTAATTATTCGTTATTAATGAATTAAAAACCCTGAGGTCTTAAAAATACGTTAAAATGGAAAACATTTACAATTGTGATAAGTATTAAATTAACGTTGTAATATTTTTGTTTTGATTAATTCCAATAATAACTCCTGAAATAAATAAATCATGAAATACAAATGGGACAGGGTTACGAGGGTGGGTCATTAACTCAGAGAAAAGGTCATTTGTCTTTTTCGTCCCGTATGTATCATTTATGTCAAGTCATTCAACCTGAATCATTCTTCATCACGCGCTATTAGAGGAAAAATCAAAAAGTTGTTGCAAATTGGTATTATGTTTTTTTGTTATACATTTAAAAGAGTGAGTTTGTAAGTCCTACTGTCTGAGATCATCCCACATTTTATTATCATAATAAATCGTATATCCAAAATTACACAGACGTACATAAAACTTTTGAATGTCAATGTTTTAATAGATGGACGTAGATTATAGCAAATAACAACTAGACTTCGAATGTCAGAGTCAGTAAATACAATTTACGTATATTTATCTCTTTTTGCTATATTTTCCTTTGAATAAAACATTTAGTTTCTGAATAACGAATTTCCCTCAGCAGATGATAGAAAGTTTTATTTAAATTTTATGAAAGCTTCAATAATATTTCTTCATTTAAAAGTGCCACTATTTCAAGATCTATAAACGATAAAATAATTATTTCGTCTACTTAATTAATGATGAAGTTCGCATCTCATCGTACATAAGTAAAGTTTAGGATAATGGCATGACTTTATTTGAAACTTTAAAGACTTAATCAACTCACGTGTTATTAAGTAGCAAACTAATACAATTGTTATCATAGCGAATCCTTATTAGACCTTGAAGGTTTAAAAAAAAAATCAATTTCTGTAATACAAGAGTACAGGACTTATTTAAAAGACTTTAGCAGAGTACGGCCTAACTGCTTGATTTTATTCCGTAGCAGCAAGCAGACAATGTACTCCGTATGGCTTCCATTATTCATCAGTATTTTGTTAGTTGAGTATAATCTGGAACAGCCTTAGAAAGGGGATCGATTCCATTTTATTGGGTTGTATGTCTATATAATGTAATTGTAAGGTTTTCTTATAAAAGTTAATATAACTGATTTTTTAAATACAATTAATGTCAATGTTAACACTTAATACCTATTTGACTTAAGGCAATTAATGATTTAAAATAAACCCAATTATTCATAAATATTGGAATTTTATCCATCAAAAACCTACTTTTATTTACATTAATATAAAAAAATATTTATTTTAAAAATTATACAAATGCCATTTGCAACAAAGTTTTTTTTTTTTGAAAACCTACTCTAAGAGTTCTTTATTTGATGCAAATATTTTAATTTAAAAAAATGTATTTATCGAAATTAACTACAACAGTGCAAGTAATATAATGAATGACACACAATTTCATGAATAAATGCCAGTAGAGAAACTACCCAGTGGTAGTACTAAATAAAAAAATCTAATATAAAAACGAGGTATCTTTTTTTCAGACACCTAGGAGAATAATTGAGAATTGAAGAGTAGCTAGGTCTATCAAATTAATAATAAAATCCTTGATTGGATGTTATATTGTATTCAAACAGTTCATTGAATGTCTTATTTTAATTCAGCAAAATTTTATTTTTCATCGACGTAATACAATTATAATAACATTATTTTGTCCTGATACTTTTGAAGTGAAAACTTCTTTAGCCACTCTTAGTGACTTTTAGTAGGGGAAAAAGTTATGCGTTCGCGTTATCGACATGCTTGAGGCTGGCGACGCCTAGCATACGTAGCATGTGCATGAGTTATACAATTTGTTTTAATTAACTTCGGTATAAATCTCAGAATGCGATTCGTATAAGAATAATATTTAACTAATAAGTCTTATAATAAATATGCAATTTATACTAATAATAACTTAAAACATCAATATCTAGTTGAAATTTTCGTATCCCCTAAAACATTTTATTTGTCAGTTAAATGTCGACTTTTATGAAATATTTGAAGTGCAAATGGTCCAAGTATTGTTGAACTAAACGATGATAACGATGCTAAATATGGATATAAAGTTCATTAACATCTATGTAAATACAAATACAGAGTATAAATAATATACCTACATACTAATTGTTATTTAAATTTAATTATTGATGTTTGGTTTTGAGCTTGTGTTGCCGATCAAGCAGTTTATTTTGATTAAATAAATAACTTGAAGATGCATGTAATTATTGCTTGGAGTGTCAGTGTATGTGAAAATGTGCTAATAACTTAAATTTACAGATTTGAAATTTAAATAATAGAGACTTAGAAAATTAAGAAAATCAAAAAAAAAAAACAGTTATTCCTACGTTTCGAGTTTTCACTTCTGACGGGAGTCCTGCCGAATGCCTGTTTAATTTTTTTTAATTTTAAATAAGTCATATAAATTGAGATCCTATTATGTATGATCTTACGAATAATAAGACCAATATACCATGGTCTTTTGGCTACATGCGTTACCTCTTACACTAAAAAGGATTGTGAGCAGATAGAGAGGAACGATAAAAAGAGGGAGAAAAAAAAATGCGAATGGCGTCCTTGTTTCCATGTCGTTGAAGCTGATGGCGATGCATAAATGTAATGTTTTGTCGTGGAAGATAATAAGCTCTGTTCCGCTGGCTGGTCTTACTCTCTAAGCACCCTCCTATAAAAGTTTTCATTAGCGTTATTATTTAGAAAACGTGAGTTCTGTTAAGGAAATGAGAAAGCGTTAGCCTCTGGCTTTACTGTTTATATAATGTACGAAAATGTTCATTCTTGTTCAATACCATGATCGCAGATTCATAATACCATCTGTGAAATAAAATACCATGAAATATTCCATCTAAGTATAGGAACACTGAACCTGCCATCTCCCCACACTTATACAGAGCAAAGGAGGACTCTTGGAGATTCCAGTTCTAAATGCCATCGGAGTTGAAGTTTGAAAGCTATAGACACTTGCGACATGATTGGAGACTGATCATTGAAAGAACTTCTATATCAGGATTCGTAGTCATCGGAGTTTCGACCTTCGAGGTGAATAATAGTTTTAACAGTAGGTGAATGAATTGGATGAATTAAGCTGAATGAAAAGGAATTCATTATGATTCATCGTAAGCTGTCTTCTAGGTCAATGAAGTTTGTAGTAGAGTGTGGGCAAGGCGGATCCCTCTTGCATCAAGTCTCGCATACTCCACCAATCGAATCCTCGCTACTAACCGTCATTTTAAAAAAATGTCCTTGTACTCCTGGCACGGTAAATAATGTGAATCTGTTTTTTCGTGATTGTATGCTGTATCCTCAATTTTTATGACTCAGAGTAAAGGAACCACACAACAGCTAATCGCAAAACGAGAACTTGATTAACTTCAAGTATTATTTAAAAACAATATTGTTGAAATGTAACAGAGAATAAAAAACAAACATATTATTAAAGATACAAATAAAGGCTACTGTTCACTTCGAAATAATAATGAAGCTTTCCAGTCTTCCCCCCGGTTCACTGAATCAGTGTTGTCACGATTACTTATGTGTTTTAACTTCTTGGACAAAGCAGTAGACAACTTCTTAAAAAAAACACATCTTTAACCTCGAAGAAGGACTTTCCCTCTCAATCCGTATCTCTACATATTCCTAAGGAGAAATGGTGACTAGAAAAATTAAAAATAACGTTATTCAGTACTGAAACACTAGAAGTAGCTATGGGACAGTTACTAAGGGGACAAACTTATGACATCAACAGTTGAACAACTGCAAGTAATGTGAGCATGTGCTATTCATGGGTCAGCAACTTATATTTTTCGGAAATAAGCGCGGAAATGGAACTCTACTATTACTCATAAAAGATGCGCTAATCATCTTAATTTGTATTTTTGAATCCATCATTTCGAATTGGGTCACATAATTTTTTCTTTCTAATTTTTATGAAAAGTAATTATTAATTTTAACATTTGTACTACTGTAGTTATGAACAATATGTTTAAGAAGTTATATTTTTCTCTTTTGTCTTATCCATCCATATGAAATTTATTTTTATTTTCTGCTGCAGGTGTGTTACAAGATATCGGATATGAATTAATCACATTTACAGGCTTTAATCATCGTGACTATGCCCCGGCTCCGTTAGTTTATCTTGAATATATTTCCTTATCAGCATAAACATGACTCAAGGATTAATGGCTTCAACTTAGCCAATTCACTTTGCTCAGATAAGCTTAGTAAAACTTGATTAACAAACATTGGCATTATTGATGAGCTTTTCCCTTACATGTGAGATATTTCAAAATTAAATAAGCGCGGTCCTATTTATTACTTACTCAGTCCAACATTCATTTCACAAAACGTTGTAGCGGTTAATTAGTCAGTAACATATTGTGGGAGGTCCTTTACTAATTAGGTTTAAGGATATTTTGTGCTTGAACGAGGAAGGGAAAATTATTCCACAAGTCATCCACCTGTTCTGTGGCCCTGAACTCAGCTCAGTATATGAAGATAGAAATTTGTTTGATCGATTCGCCAATCGAAAACCTTCTCAGATTGTATTCCTACCTGACAGATTTAAAGCTGAATACCTGAATTGGAATTTTGGCTAATTATTAATTACTAATTATTAATTATAAACGCACTTTTTGCCGCAGACGAGCCCTGTTGGATGAGTTGATCCACATCTGATCTAACCTTAACATGACGAGTGTTCCTCGTTTCGAACGATTACCATATGATAAGTATAATTTAATAATGAAGAAAAAACCATATTCCAGTCAAAAATTGTTATTAAAAATTAACAAATGATTAAAAAACGTTTCGACACTTATTTGTCATTCTCAATTTAAGTAATTCCTCATACAACTTCCTTTAAAATTTACAAGTCCAGATCATTCATTACTTGAGGTCAACAAATTTAAAAGTCGAAGAGTCAAAATATATATTAAAAAAAATCCTGGAACCTTACTATCTTCCAAATATAATCTTGGTCAAATATAATCTTATAAAAAAAGAAATATCTTATAAAGAAAATGCATATGATAAGTTTGATATAGTCGTTTTAAAAAAAGTTTCATAATCCAATTTTTCTACATTAATGATGTTATTGATCCGTTTATTTTTCACTTCATCTCAGGTAATAGTCTCTGTACCACATGTAACAAACAAACCAGCATGTATTAGTAATGAAGTTTTTTTCTCTTAATAATTGAATTATTGAGCCTGACAAATAAAAACAATGACAATCAGCAGATTGGCTGTCAGTAGAATAGTACAAAATGACATGATGGGCATGAGGAAGGTGCCTCTCCCGTGGCTTATTTAATTTCCTATAATAATGATGTTAATTAATCGTGTTACAGTATTTTAATGAAGGAAGTACACTTATTTTAATAATCTGGAAGTGCGTGAGCCCAGTGAAGCTTATTCTTAACTGTTCAGAACGACTTCTTTTCTCCGGCTGCTGCAGTAGGATGTAGACTATGCTCTTACTGTGGTTCTTTTAAATAATTTTTTGACTTATATGTTTTCATGATAGTCCCTCTCACACAAGGGTTATTTTGGATTTTAGGTCTAGATAGAGCTAAAATAATAGAAGAATTGCTTTCCAACCAAAATTTGTAAAAAATCTGTAGAAAACTTTGATTGGAAAATATATTATATTCCCATATATGTAGGATGGTTGAATTTACGTTTATATTTGTGGTGATAGCCAATTTCCAATTTCGTTGATTGTTTCTAGATATTAAAGCAGCTAAAAGCTTCTTTTTAAATTTATATGTAGACTATTTATTTAATTATTTGTGAAGGGCTGAGTTAACAACCCTGAGGGACACCAATCATCTGTTTATGATATTGGGATAGTTAATAATTCCCTCCATCATGAAAGGCCGATTCGTAAGGATTTGTATTTAAAAAGTAACATACGTATTGACGAATTCAGGCAAATGATACCGTGAGGGTCTGTAGTCTGTTTATTTATTAACATATTTGATTTCGGCCTCAAGCACAACTATACTATTTAATATATATAACCTATTTAACGATACATATAATATATATATAGGAAAATGTGTAACATCTTCACCTTGGATCTTCCATCAGAGAATTGGGATTGGAAAGCCTTTCTTTAAACCGACTTAATGTCTTTTTATTTATTCACTCTAATATTTTCCTCAGACAGATTGTTAGAAAAAAAAGACAGTAACTAAAAACTTGAAAATTATACCATAAGTATACAATAGTAAAGCATACATTTTGTTTTACCATATGCATTGTAAAAATTAAGTTTACAAAAATAATGTATATAAGTAAAATAATTTATATTTTCCCTGCCCCTTCATATAGGCGATAGATGAGGGTAAATGAATAAATATATATACTTTATCTTCTCTCTATGAGATTGATTTACAGTTTTTAATTGTGTGGAATCTAGTAGACCTTTTGAATGGAATATTTTCGGAGCGTTCTATCTTCTTATTTATTCATAAATTTAGTTCCTCCACTAAATAAACCAATATCTTCTAATAACTCGCCAGAGAAAGTGGTTTCCCCAAAATTTTAGTTCCTTGTTGATTCTTTATGAGGATACCGATCTAATAACCATCAATCTTAGTGAATGTGGATTGAGTAAACCGCTACGATCACAGAAATTTCCCCTGATTGTGGGTCATTATTAAGATACTCATGTCTTGATAGCTCAGATTATCTTCAGGAACAACTTTCGGATGTATATTATTTTCTATTCACGTTTACTTCATATACTCATAGTTCTTATATCAATATCTTGTATATGCACATACATCCTATACGTGTATCGTACTATGTAATATATGAAGATATTAGGTAATATCTTCGTCTAGTGCCCAAATAATGGTAAAAATAATGGTACAAGTAAATTGATATATCTTTCCATGTTTCATTTTATAGGTTGATTTAATCATCATCACATTACTTTATTAGACTAATAGAGGAAAATGAAGGTTTTGTATAGACAAATATTAAAAACAATCTATGAGTTCGAAATCTATTCAGACCGAATTAATGTTTACAAAATATCTTCTTAATAATCTCATCATTACAACCTTTGCAAACTTCTCAATTCAAAACTCGAATTATGTAAATAATTTTATATTTATCAAGATAGAAGACATTTCGGGCATTAATTTACTATTCAAATTTTCAAAAAAATATTTTATCAAAAATTAGATTAGTTATGAGCTTTCCGAATAGCGAGCAGGTATGATTGTAAATTATAATTCAACACTTCCTTCCTTCCGATATCCGCTCCATTCATCTCCTCCCTCCGACTCCTGTGACCAATGCGGCGGAACGTGATGGCGAGCCCTGCCTTCTGTTCCGCCCGCGTGAAACGACTAATAAATACACCGCGATTTCAATCTGGATGAGACGGTTCAACTTCACTCCGCAGTTCCTCAACACTCCGAACTACACCCTGCTCAATGCTGATTACAGTCTGTAGCTGATTAACATAAAAGCCCGTCACTCGTGACTTAGAAGTGCAAAGGCAGATGGCTAATGCTGGTCATTAGTGAGTACAAAGGAGATGGCAGAAATTATTTCGGATCATTTCGACTCCTCGTATTCAGCTGATGGCTCCGAGTTGTTGATGGATCCGCGAATCGTCTAAACTTGGTCGTGTGATAATTTTAGTCCCCCGCCCTTCAACTAAACTCCTATTGAAATGATTTAGAATCTAGAATCAGGCTCAATAGAGCCCTTCTACGTATCTGGTTTTCGATTAGACCGATGAGATCAATTTATGGTTATAGAAGTTAACAGAGCTGTTGAACTGACATATATTTATTCATTTATAATGCTATAAAATTTCGATTTGAGATTTAAAACATATTAGGTTGTCCGGAACATAATTCAGGATTTTATGTTTTCTTTTAAAATAATGAACAAATAGTAAACTTTTTTCAATGAATAATGAGAGTCTCAGAGGAAACTAGAAGAGTATGGCCAGCAAAAGCGGCAAAGAGTTTGACTACGCGGTCGAAACCAGAAGAAATACGTGATGAATGGATAAAAAAGATAGGCTGTAGCAATTTAAGAGAGTATTTAATCCGTAAACTGTTTGTTGGCCTTTTACTTCTATAAATTTGAACAATTATTAATTTTTCATTAAAAAAAAAAAATATATATATATAACATTATTTAAATGTTTACCTCTATACCTTTTACTTGGAAATAATTCAGTCTTTATTGAGATGTGAAATCGTTATTTTCGTATAATTTTGTTTCACGAGTTCAAAATCGGCCTGAAGGGGACCCAAAGACCAGAAATATCAACGAAGTCTGGATCAAAGGATAAGTGAATGCACTGTTCAATATATTTCGGAAGGTATTCTTCAACCTTGAAGACAAATAAGAAAGGGAGGAAAACAGTTTTTATTTGGTGGGATATTTTAAAGAAAGCATGAATTCCCGCATTATTTTCCGGACAATACAATAATAAAAACATTAAAATATTGTTGTGGTTAATGGTTTAGTATAAGTATTAACTATCTTGGCTTATTTAATAATCAGCTAATTGCTTATTAATACACCATCTCTTTTCCCTATACAAAGGATCAGACACCATTCTAATTTAGAAATAACCGCTTTGGAAAACCGGAACCCGGAAACAGCCTTATACCGTATCAGAGGTACGCTATTAGAGGTTACGGGAGGTCAGGATGTGGTGGATGTTGATTCAGGCTACCGGTTGGTTAGCTTGTTTTGGTCAAGACAATTATTCACCAATTCTGACAACGTTCACTTTTTCAGATAACTAAATTACTGGTGTAATTTCGGTTAAATTTGTAATAGTTAAAAAAAGTATGTTTAATTAAATTTATCTTTTTACATATTAAAACAACAGAAAAAAAATATCAAGGATTACTATGAAGAAATAAATGGAAACTTTCTCATCAATGCAACTGCTACAGGAAACATTTATATGGGAATTGATCCTTATTCCGAATTAGTTAAACGCAACTAATATTTATAAATATTAATAATGACTCTAATATTGTCATATATATATAAATATATATATTTAATTCATACTTTTGATTCTAATTTTAAGTTTCTTACGGTGTACGGTAAAAACTGTGACTTTATCACATATCAATAATAAATGAAATAGGACTAGCCCCAAATTTATAGAAGGCATTTGATGACAACGAAGCTATTGTCTGAATTATAAAAATATTTCCTATTGCATCTATTTTTTTGTGTTTGTTAACCCAAATTATTTACTACGATTTTATTGGAAATTATTTTATTTAAGTGGACCGTAGGCGTTGATGTGCTATGGTTTTGCGCCGTTTATCATCGACAGCAACAACAATAGCTACTGGAGTACGTACGAAGGTAAGTAGGTATTTGTAGTCGGTATCCCTTGACCCGCATAACCTTTCTGTACGCCAGGTATCCTAAGGCCTGCTTTGCATTTACTTCAAACGTTTATCAATAGGCAATTGTTCATGAAACCCTTATTCTATAATATGAATTAGGAGGTTTAACATGGAGTATAAAATTCCTTAGCTATGTTATCCTTAGGAAGGGACGTAAAATGGGGGTCCTGATTTTTTGCAATGTCAGGTACTCCTAGTGCTAGGACTCCTACTGTAGCATCTCAGATTGGCCATAGTAGCATAAGGTTAAGTTGAATGAAAAGACAAAGAAAGAACTGATAGTAGGAATATTAGCGTTTTGTTCTATTTGCTTGTTTTGATATTCAATTTATTTATATTTTCCGCCAATATTGTCAGAATTATCTCATTTAACACCAATCCTATGGTCCATGTTTGAGGCAGATTGTTATAAGTGTCATAAGATAAAAGTAGAACTATTTATTTATTCAAAATACGTTACATGTTTCTGAATGAAACCAGAAAGTAATATCACCTACGGGTACTAAAGCTCGCCTTCACTACAGGCAAATATATAATCCCCTTGTATCGTTCCTACAAACACCGACGGAGTTGATTGGGAACTGTGTATTGTAGCAGGTAATATTACTGGCTTCATAGCGGTCAGTGTTTGAGCAGCCCTGGCTAAGCACACAGTGTTCGGCTAATTCTGACGCCATCTCTTCGCAATTAAATATTAGCACAGCTCCATTGCCATTTGTATTGCCCCGGACTCTGTCTCTAGCTTCCAATATTACGCTCTCCAATGGCTTAATATGTATCTCTTCCTCATTACTAAGTATCACTTTAAGTATATCATTAAGTCATCGTGATTTTATTAGTGAAAATGATTTCGGGATCTATTTGTAACAGTTTATCGACACATTTTAGCAGTCTGATTACCTCCGTTTAGTTTTATACAATACTTTTTTTAATTAATTTATTTGTTGAAAGTTTTAAGTGTATAATAATAATGCATACAGTAAATAGTATGAAATGTACATACATAAAGAGAATCGATTTGTAACACGTTCAATTTCATGAAATCATTTTTTTAAAGTTAATATATTTGTTTATTTGTCATTGTGCGTTCACACTCAATTCTTATTTTTAACTTATTTTCTACTTTTTAGTTTTGATTCCTATAAAAGTGTGCTATTTTTTCTAATTTTTTAAAACTACTATTTACTTAATACATTTTAGCTCGGCTGGCTATAAACACGCGAGTTTTTTGAAGGTTTAATTAGGATGGGGACTTTAACGAGCATCTGATATCGTAAAGGCTCGGGACCCTGTGTAAAGTCCCTTCCGATGGACAGCGTAACCAAGGATTTTTTACTCCCATTAATAAATCCTGGGTCCACCTGCCGGGCTACGGGCATAGTAGGTTGTTATTCTTACCCAAGATCACAGGGCGCCAATCATGTTTGTCTTAGTACACGCCTTAGGACCTAACATGAGACACTGGCGTATTTTCGGATATGAAAAATTGCCAATCCTGAATAGGATAATGAGATTGGTCTATTAAATTATTGTATCGTCATTGGTCCTTTAGAAGTGTGGAATGTTTCAATTTAATTCGGTATTTTGAAGAGGCCGAAAATCGAGTTCAAATATTCCTGTACATACCTACTTACAAACGTGCGAAGCTGACAAAAGCATGATAATAAATATGTTACCAACCACACTCCGGAAAAAAATAAAATTTTTCTTTAATTTAGATTTTTATCTTATCAGTCATGGTCGGAATATGTGAATAAGAATTCCATCCACTGGACCAATGGCTTTTTAAAATTGTGAAAGTGTTACGGCGTAGCGAATGAATGGTTGAAAAAAGTAGAATACGAGAATAGATGTCGTGGGGAGTAGGTGGATGGAGGTAGCAACATAAAAAAAAAGTGTAAGAGAAGGAACGGCTGGTGGAGAGAGAAAAACGAAAGTGGACGGCCGACTAATAGCTGGGTCGGAGAGGAGAGCTAACTGGCACAGTTTCACTCGCTCTCTCACTAACATAATGTTCAAACGTTGTCCTCATTTTTGAAAATAATTATTTTTTTTCCTGAAACCATAATGTTCTTCTTCTACCTTTATTTTTTCACCCTGAAGGTTATATGGTTCATTGTTGGTAGTCATTAGTTGCCTTGAAACAAATAGTCGTCAGGTGGCAAAGCCTTGTAAAACAAAAATAGAGAATTCGCTCAGCTTTGCTATTATCATCACTACCGCCTTCCTTCCCACGACATTTAAGTATTCATTTAATTTTATTAATTCAATTATTTTAGGAGCGGAGTGGATCAATGGTAGTGTGACCAGGTTGCGGGGTTTTCGGTCCAAGGTCCAAATTGATTTAAATAAACTATTGTCCAAAGAAAAATGTTGTATTCTTATATTATACATCAACGGTAACATAATCCCAACTCCAAAAACATAACCATAATATATATTGTAACATCAACGTAACACCACCAACTAAAAATCATAGATACATAATTAATAAAAACAAAGATTATATACACTTTTATTTACAAATATTAATAGGATGCTTACCGCTGAGCCGCAAAGATACGATAAGGTAAAAAATTAAATTTGGCAATTACTTGGCCATATAACCCACTTATACACATCCGTATGGAATGACGGTCCTCAGTTAAGTGAGGTCAGATAGGTAGAGACACCTGACGGACGAATTTAGCAAACAAAAGAATACTCGTTACACACTCCCCTCCAGCGATTAAGTCCGTCGGGTTGGATAAAATAATTTAAGTTTTGAGGGATGCCATAAGCCTATTATCTTTCCATCTTCATCTCTCAGTTTACAGGATCAACCACCCGTAACGGAAACAACCGTAAAAGGGCCTTCATATTTGGGGTTCAGTTTAGCAGCGAGTTTATCAGCTGCCGACGATAGCTGAAACCTCATCTTTAAGACTTGGTCCCCCGGTTGGAAACGATCTTTTCGGCGTCTCAAGTTATAACGACTGCTCTGATTTAGACTTGCCTTCAGAGAGTTTTCCTCGGCTATATGATGAACTTCAGGCAGTCTGCCCACTTTAGCGGCCCAAGCAGCATGTTCGTCTGTGCCCGCCACAAGGATATCATCGTCGTTAGCTTGATGTAGAGGCCTCAGTTCTCTACCAAAATTCAAGAAGGCAGGACTGAACTTAGTCGAATCTTGCACGGCGGAATTTAAGGCAAACTGGATCTCTCCCAGTTTTTCGTCCCAGCGTTGGTGTTTCTTCCCTAGGTACGCTACGATAAGTTGCTTGATATTCCGATTCGCTCGTTCTGTCGGATTTGCCTGTGAATGGTAAAGAGGAGTAGTTTCTCTCTTGATTCCAAACTCCTTAGCCACTTCAGTTACAAGATTACTAACGAAGTTCTTCGCATTGTCGGAAATTATTTTATGCGGTGCGCCATATCTGTATATTATGCGGGATTTCAGTTTATTTACAATAACCGAAGAGGTAGCTTTTCTGATGGGACATAATTCCACCCATCTACTAAATAAATCTACAAACACTAGTAGATATACATTGCCTCTAGAACTCCTAGGATAAGGACCCATAATGTCAACTGACACCATTTCCCACGGCTGCTTGTTATAGCGAGGGAACATTAACCCACGAGGTGGCGTGTTATTGGGTTTGACCTTCTGGCATAACTCACACTGCCTCACATACTGGCTAGAATCTCGGTATAATCCAGGCCAATAATATAGTCTACTAACCCTAGAAACAGTTTTATCTATCCCCAGGTGGCCTGACTGCGGTAGATCATGATTTTCATATATTATTGCTCCCCTTAAATGTCTAGGAACGACAACTTTCCATTCCTCACTGGGGTCTTCTAGCTCTCCCTTCAAAGGATTCTTTCGATGGTATAATAGCTGTCCATCTTTTATCGACCATCCAGGGTGGAGTTCTGGGAACTTCTGGACTCGATAAAATTTCTGATTATACCAATCGTCGGTCGCTATGAAAGTTCCTGAAGTCGAAACTGAATCGGTAGAAGAATTAGGATCGGAACTGGTAGACAATACTGTGATTGCAGCAATTCGTGATAGGGCATCGGCCACTGTGTTGAGTTTCCCCTTTCGATATTCCACCTTGTAGTTGTAAGGCTGCAAGCGAAGAGCCCATCTAGCCAAACGACCAGAAGGGTTTTTCAAGTTCAGTAACCACTTCAGACTGGCGTGGTCAGTTATTACAGTGAATGGATAACCTTCCAAGTAATGCCTATTCTTCTCGATACCAAACAGAACTGCGAGGCATTCCTTTTCGGTTACGGTATAATTCCTTTCAGCTGAACTTAAGGTACGAGAACAAAAAGCGATGACTCTTTCTTCGCCGTCTTGTATTTGAGTCAAGACCGCTCCAAGACCTGTATCACTGGCGTCAGTCTGTAATTGAAAAGGCTGTTTAAAGTCTGGCCTAGCTAATATTGGTGCTTCAGTCAGTGCTGACTTGAGAGCATTGAAAGAGGCGTCCTGCTCTTCTGACCAGATCCATTTAGCGTTACGCTTAAGCAAAGCTGTTAGCGGAGAGACAACTGTGGAGAAGTCTTTAATAAAACGGCGATACCATCCTGCCATTCCAAGGAATCTTCTGAGCTGCCCAGCGTTGGTGGGAGGAGGAATCGAAGTAACGGAACCAACCTTATCTGGATCTACACTCAAGCCATCACTATTAACCAGATAGCCCAAGTACCTAACTTCATTACAACCAAATTCACATTTTTCCGGGTTGATACGCAGACCTGAGGCTTTAAGGCGACTGAACACTTCCCTTAGCATATCCAAATGCAGTTTGAAAGTTGGTGTGCAAACCAAAATATCATCAAGAAAAACTACTACGTAAGGGTAAAGTTCGGGTCCAAATATTGCATCGGCTAACCTCTGAAAGGTAGCAGGTGAATTCGTCAGCCCAAAGGGCATAACTTTAAACCTGAATAGTCCTCTGCCAGGAACTGTAAACGCAGTAATGTCTTTACTAGTTTCGTCGGCAAGGGGCACTTGCAAAAATGCTTGCTTGAGGTCAAACTTGGAGAGATATCTAGCCTGTCGAAGTCCGTCTAAGAGAGATGTCATATTAGGCATAGGATAGCAATCTTTACAAGTGACTTCATTAACCTTACGAAAGTCTATACAAAAACGATAACCTGATCCCTTACGAACCATGACTACCGGGGAAGACCATGGAGATTGGCAAGGTTCCACTAAGTCTTCATCCAACATTCGATCTAACTCCTGGTGCATTGCCTCAAGTACTTTGGGTGAGTAATGGTAGGAGCGCTGCTTGATAGGTTGGGCATCCTGAACATCTACCTTATGGCTAATGCGCGTCGTTAATCCTGGAGAATCTTGGAGAATTCGCAAACCTTCACTGACTATTCTATCCAGATCCACCCTTTCTGAGGGATCAAGTGAACTAATGCCGCATATTTTTGATGTTTCCTCTTCTACTAATTGAACATCTTGACGAAACGAGAACTTATGGTCGGGGTCATCTTGAAACCACCATGTCGCTTCACGATGATTAGTACTCATATTTGTGTTAACGATAAAATCTAACCCTAAAAGAAACATAAATTGAAGCTTGGTTAAAACGTAAAGCTTCGTGTCATATGACCGGTACCCAACGGTAATTGAAATGGAGAATCTTTCATCAACAATACAAGAGCTTTCATTAGCGACACAAATATTAAATTCGGGAATTTTCTCAACTTCATATCCCAATTTAAGGAGAATTTCAACCCCTTCTGGTCCAACAAATGAGGTAGTGGAACCAGGGTCAAACAGGGCCAAGTAGGACAGGCCTCCTTTGTCAGGTCTCCCTATTCGGAAATCAATATAGTGCTGTTTAGGAAACGGTAAAATATAACAAGATACGGTAGAACTTTCGGGAGAATTCGATATGACACAAGGAGAAACGATATCAGATTTAGCGGTACAAAAAGGTAAACGATAAGGCACGGTAATAGGTAAATCGGTACTTGGTGGGTCAGCTGAAACCATGGGAATAGGAATGACCCTTACTTCCGATTCCCTTGCACATTTCCCGGAGTACACTTAGGACATGCGTGAATGGAAACTCCTGGGTTACCACAACGGTAGCAAAACAGCTTTCGTGGTAGCGGACACCTGGAATAAACATGCGGTCCACCACAATTCCAGCAAATTAATTTCTTAGCTGGTAGAGCCGGTTTTGAGCCTTTTAGACACGTTTTCTCGTAGAGAATCGGTTCGGTACTATTTCTTGATTGTACATCAGTCGGAGAGAATACCAGTTTCTTAGAGCCAACTGCCTGAATTTCGGACTGGTCGAATTGAGGATCGTGATTCGTTGTGTTAGCAGCAAAATCGGTTTGTTTTTCCAATGGCGAAACAGTAAAAATTCCCGGAGATATTTGTTCTTTTCCGGAATTGGATTTGTTATATCGTCTAGTGGAATTCGCAGAGCGGGATTTTTCTATAATAGGCTTATCTGATCAGCCTTCTTGAGCCATCATCTCATATACTCTAGTTCGTTCGGTGACGAAATTAATCAAATCCTTATAAGAGGGAATATCTGCTGATTTTATTCGTTCTTCGAATGCTTTTCTAGTCCCTGGGTCTAAATTATTAAGAGCTAAATGAAGTTTAATGAAGTCCCCCATGTCTTCAATGCCTAAAGCCGATAACGCAGAAAAATTATTTTCATGCTCAGATAAAAATCTCTGCAAATTAGACGCTGAAGAATTGTTTAAAGGGGTAAAATCCATCATCTTCTTGATATAAAATCTGGCTAGTCGCCTTTTATTTTGATAGCGAGAGACCAATGCGTCGTAAGCGAGTGAATAATTAGCTTCGTCTAATGCGAAGCCCGAGATAAGCGACAGAGCTTCATCGCGTAAGCTACTTCGTAGATAGTAAAATTTCCTAATGGTCGATAGAGATTCTTCCCTATGAACCATAGAATCAAATAGGGAATAGAATCCATTCCAGTCCTCTAATTTCCCTGTGAATATCGGTAAGTCAATTTTCGGTAGCTCCTGAGGAATAGAATGAGAATGGACAACCACAGGTTTATTCTCAGGAGGGCAGGTAGATTGTACCACTTTGTTATAATTCGCTTTAGTAATATCAACTAAATCGTTAAATGAATTTTGTACTTCTGTTGTCTCGAGTTTTTCACTTTTGTTCTTTATACTTGCATTAAATATCCGAATTTTTGATTGAATTTCTTCAAATCGGATTTCATTTTTGAGTAAGCGGTCATAAGCGGGTTTAAAAGCGGATGCTGAATCGGTACTCAAAGATTTGGATTTTGTGAAAATGGATTGAACTGCGGCAAAAATATCCTCCCTCTCTGACACTAGAACGACTGGATCACCCATCGTGACAATAAATCAAGACGTTACCCAAAGTTACAAAAAAATGCCAAAGAAATTAAATGTTGGAAAAAAATACCAACAGAACCTTTAAAAGTCGTAAAATACTGAAAATTAAATTGATTAAATTATATTAAAACTAACAAATTAAATTAAATCGGTAAGCGTCCTTTACAAACTTAATATATAATTTTTTCCATACGTCAGCCATAGATAAACAAATATTTTTCTTTTTAAAAGGAAACACAAGATAATGCTAAATAGAAACAAACAACAGCTGTTGTCTCTAAGTGAACTTAATGCTTACTTGCTAATCTATCATATGTTCAATTCAACTATTTAAACTTACGGTAAAAATACAAAATAAAATAATATATTAGTATATTTTAATTTTCAAAACATGTGTTAAACAAAACTAAGTCGTTCTACGACCTTAAGTAAAAATTCTTGATTTTTGTTGTTGATGCAAAATTATAAATTAAAAATAATTATCTTTACATTTCCAAAATTGCGTCTAAGACAAACCTTTTGCTTTAATCAACAGAAATTTAGTACCATCAATTAATACGAAAATTATATTTAAACATTAGAAAAAAAATATATAAATATAAAAGTATTGTTTGGAAAAATTATTCTGTTACTATTATTATAAAACTATTAACAGTTAACTTCACTATTTCAAAAAATGTTAATATAATAATTAAATCTTCAACTAATAACTTATCTGTAGATTTTTCTTTTGTAGTCCCTGTTTGGGCGCCATAATATTTGTGACCAGGTTGCGGGGTTTTCGGTCCAAGGTCCAAATTGATTTAAATAAACTATTGTCCAAAGAAAAATGTTGTATTCTTATATTATACATCAACGGTAACATAATCCCAACTCCAAAAACATAACCATAATATATATTGTAACATCAACGTAACACCACCAACTAAAAATCATAGATACATAATTAATAAAAACAAAGATTATATACACTTTTATTTACAAATATTAATAGGATGCTTACCGCTGAGCCGCAAAGATACGATAAGGTAAAAAATTAAATTTGGCAATTACTTGGCCATATAACCCACTTATACACATCCGTATGGAATGACGGTCCTCAGTTAAGTGAGGTCAGATAGGTAGAGACACCTGACGGACGAATTTAGCAAACAAAAGAATACTCGTTACGTTGACGTGTCGAAGGTTCCGGATTCAAATCCGACGGTAGTAGATCTTATTTAATGTGTTAACAACTGCGGATGGGTCCGGGGATCTGGGGCAGTAAAAGTGCGCAAAATTCAGGGAAAACATTGCGATTGAGCGCAACACATCACCTTACTGCACAACCGTTGTCCTAGAAATATTACAGTCTCTACCTAGTACTGAGCCCAAAACTCTTCAGAGTTGTAATGGCACAGTTTTTTATATTATATCATATAAAAAACTATTATATAAATAAATTATATTTTTATTAGAAGGAACCGTGTAGCTCTTTACGTAGTGTCCTTGATAGCTGATCTCTAGGCCTTCGTGAATCGTCTCTCTGGGATCTGGGATCTTAGCTAGGGTCTTGTGGGGCTCACTTAGCCTTTAGAACGTGGGTACCCTTAGTTAAAAGAAAAATCTTGTGTGAGGTCGATCAAATCACCTGCACAATCGTAGGTTCTTTGTAAAGACATCAAAACAGTCCCGGCTATGCATGGAACCCAATAACCTTCATGCGTTTTAGTTGCAGGTTTATTTATTTATTATCACAAATAAATTTTAAAAAAGACTATTGTCTGTTTTACGACAGTAGGGACGAACAACATATTGTAGCTTACCCTACAAAATATTCAACAGTTTTTGGTGAATAAAGACTTATGGGTATATTTGTCATTGACGAGCTTTAGAAAATCTTTAATTAAAAAAAAATAAAAAGAATCTGATCATTGCTTTTAGTCAAACATTAGTAACTGAACATTAATAGAAGATGTAGGAGCTTTTTTAAAATTTAAATCAAATCAAATTTACTAAAACTCTTCTTATGATACTTTTCCATAATGTGAGAATCACTGGTGCGAAATACAAACTTATCAATTTTCGTAAAATAAGAATATCTACCAAGTATTTAACTCCAGACAGTTCATTGTTTGATGTGGCACATGACTTTTTTTTTTTAGATATCCATAGTGTTAAACCTTTGTCAAATTATTTAAGCAGCTGTTTTTCTGGGAGATCGCAAATGAACTTTCTCATTTCTCCCTTACATAATATGAAAGTGTCCGAAGAACTGATAGGTTTTGCCGAAAATATCAGTTACAAGCTTCTCCAATCATCCGATCCTAGGGGTACGATGGAATCTACAGAACCAGCCAAGGTTATAATACTGTAATTAGAGAAATGTTTCCATCCTTCGGACAACTGAGACACGTATTTCTCTTTCATAACCGTCCTTAGCCGCCAATTTAGGAATGTTTTAGCGGTTGTTGTGATTATGTGTTATTTAAAACTTTCACCAGAGTGGAAGTTCCGCCTCCCATTGCCGCTACAATGGGAAGCCCCTGAATGTTATGTCATCAACTTTTGTTATTATTCACTCGATGACCAAACTAACTCGGTTAAACTATGGGGCCTGGTTAATCATTAACTAATTGATTATTAATGGAATATTTCCTAAACTAAAAATATATTATCATCATATTTAATCGAATTAAAATTCAAACGTAATTTTCAAAAAATCGGTTTCCAGTTTTAAATCCAATTATAAAATCTACTATGCTTATTATTATCATGCTTTTGAATTTTTAATTTTTTAAGTCCTATAATGAAATGGAATTTTATTTGATTGATTTATCATTATTTGAATAAAATCTTAACATTCTTCCCTCAGCAACATCAACATTATTTTTAACAACACATTTTTGCAACATAAGATTTTTTTGTGACCTATTATATACAGACATCACGTCATAATGCCAGTTATGGATTATTTAATATATGGTTAAGAAAATTGTTTTGATTTTTGGAAAACATTTTAGTTCATTTTTTTTTTAATTTACAAAAAGTTAATTTTTTTTTAACAGGGTTTTATTTGCTTAGCCTGTATGTTCGAATATGTGTACCGGAGTCTTTGAACTCGATTTTCGGCCATTTTAAAACAAATAATTATATTGAACCTATGCACACTTCTCAAGGGCGGATGTAAATACAATAATTTAATAAGTTTGTCTCATTAACCTGCCCAGCATCTTCTCAATTAGAGATTTTTCATATCCGAAGACATATCTTGTATCAAGTACTTGTATCAAGCCGTCCGTGCAACAAAGGCTTGAACTTCGAGAACAGCTTATAGCTCAACATATGAAATACTTCATTTTCTGTTGACAGTGTTTATTTATCTTTGGCGAAAATTTGCTAAATTCCGAAGGAAACGACGATGAAAAATAAATTAACAGAGGTGACGAAAAAACTTATTTTTTCTGAGGATATTCTTCGCTGATGGGGAATGTGTGAGCAGAAGTGAAGGAAACCCCTGTTCGCTTTTGCTTTATTACCTTCTTGCTTCTCCTGTCACATCCCAGCAAAGGATCAGGACTCTCTTGGTCCACTGATACGGCGGAAAAATAGGGAATGACTCCGGCAAAATTGCTTCTTTTATTTGACTTTACTTCGGCCAAGTTCTGTCGCAAGTTATGAGGAGAAGTAATTGAAGGGGACGGCCTGTCTCATAAAATATTTCGGGAAACAGCGACGAAAGTTCACTCTGTAGTGAGAATATGAAATTTATTGCCTTGTCAAATAATTCCACTAAAGGGTAGGTTGTAACTCTTGATTGAATTGCAATGATAATTATATGAATTGTAATAAAGCGTAATGATTTAAAAACAATTTTTTGTTATTAACCTTGCTTTTTTTCCTTGGTTGATAGGTCGATTAGTAAGTCACTAACACACACCGCATACAAAATTTCAACCTTTTTGGAAGAACCAATTTCGATTTTATTAAATAAATTGAAAATTGTCAATAGGAACTTGAAAGTCTAAAGACGCTAAAATAAAATTTAAATAAATAATACGTTAAAATAAGTACAATCCCGCCTACATGCACAAATTGAATATCGGCGTTGAACCATAGGCAAGTTGCTAGTGAATCTGACGAGTACTGCCTTGATGGTTCTCTTATTTTAAGCCTCGTACACAGTAAGATGAGACAAACCTTGTATAATTACATAAGATAGCTGATTACAAATACATTCCTTCTCATGAAATACATGCCTCTATTAGTAAAGTTAAAGTCATTAAAGAATAGTCTTGATTTTGTTTGCTATTAGAAGACGTTCTAATAAATACTAACCTACCCAAGTACTTAAGTTGCACCGTAGGACAATTAGCATCGTAAGCTATAAATGTAATATCCATGGTCTGGTTATTTTATTTTTCATTAAATTTTTGATGATTTTATTTAACCATAAACAGTAATATGTATATTGGTATATCTTGTTATATTTGAATTTCATTGAATCAATTTAATTAAATATATTTTAATCGTATCTTTTAATTTGTTTTGCAGGTGAGTTCCGCCATATCCAGGATTATACTTTTTACCAAATTTAGTGGTAAGTACTATTAATAAGTTTTAGTTATGTGGTAGTGAAGTTGAATATTGTAATTTAAGTTTTAATGAAATTTTTTTTTTTTTGAGATATCTATTGCGGGTCTAAACGTTTTTTCCTAATCTTATCAACTCATTGATTCATAACGTTACTAATAAATAACGTTCACAAAACTTGTTATCCAACTGGTTAGCAAGGTATCAAGGACACAAGTACGATTTTTATGGACTTGATGTAAAAATAAAAATAATAGTTTAAAACCTAAAAACATGATTTAATAGAAAAAAACATTTTATAGTAAAAAAGCTATGGGTGATTTTGAGATAATTTCATAATATTTTTGCTTCCCCAATATGAATCAATAAAATATTCGCAACAATTAATATCAAGCACCTTATGCTTTTTTACGATAAAATTAATTTTTTGTTTACTTTCAGTGTGTTTAGTTTCTTAAACTATCATTTATTTTTTACTTTATAGTTCGAGTAGCTACAAAAGAGCTTTGTATTTTTAATTTTTTTTTAAATTATATCTTTTTATTTTGTTGCATAATATAAACAACTTCCAATTGATCCTGCTATAAGCTGTTCTCGAAGCTTAAGCCTTTGTTGCACGGACGGCTTAGTACTTGATACAAGATATGTCTTCGGATATGAAAAATCTCTAATTGAGAAGATGCTGGGCAGGGTAATGAGACAAACTTATTAAATTATTGTATTCCCATCCGCCCTTGAGAAGTGTGCATAGGTTCAATATAACTCCTTGTTTTAAAATGGCCGAAAATCGAGTTCAAAGACTCTCTTACACATATTCGAACATACAGGCTAAGCAAATAAAACCCTGTTAAAAAAACAAAACTGATTTGTTCTATTATATTTTATGTTGATCATTATAATTTTATTTTGACTAAAATAAATCTGACTCCATCTTTCATTACGTTTCAAGAGTGCGTTCACAACGTTCTACTACTTCGGTTTACATAATATTTTTTTTTTTAGAAATGATGCCATAACCAATTCAGTTAATTAATTTCTTAGCAATATATGAAAAATCAATAACTATATAAAAAATTAACAACGGTTCGGCAAGTCATTCATCGAGCCACCGCAACGGTTACCACCTGCTCTTATTCTGAAGGAAGGAGGTAGCTAGGACACGTTGGGCGGATACCACGAGGCCGGCAAGTCACGTGGGCTAACTAAGGACAACTGCTCTCTCTCTCTCTCGAAGCATACAGTTCCTGTTCCTAGGCTGGAATTTATCGGGTTCGTTTTACATTAATGATCTGTGTTTATTTTCGCTCCCATTCCACATTTCTTGTTGCCAAGAAAGTTGATAGCCTACGGTTACTCGTTTGTTGCCTTGCGCAATACCGGAAAACACAAGTCTAACTAATAATAGAAACAATTGCGTGGTCTAACTGTATCTTTTTTTTTCTTTTTTGAAAAATAAAGTAATGGTAATATAAATTAGCAGCATCGGTGAATTAGTGCTTGAGTCGATTTTCATTTAAATATGATTGGAATGGAGTTAAGATATAAGCAATAACTCTTTTTCAAATCAATTCCTGACTTAGCTACTTAATTGCGACGAAAATAACACGATCCGCTTTCCTAAGTACAAGAAATTTATTTTTGAGAAAAATATAATTAACCAGTTACTCACTAAGGCTGTGTAAATATGATATTTGATAATGATTGTTTGCTTATTCATTTTGCGTCAGTTAATGTTTCTATGACCGCTACAGTGTGATTCATAATTTTTGGGTGTCCAGATATCATTATCTAGATATCATGATATCATGTCAGATATCATGTTAGCGATCTTTACTTTTACTTTAGCCAAGTACACCCAAATGGGTAAAATTACGCCCCTTCCTAAGGATGTGGCATTACTAGGCCTTTTTTACCTTCTTTTATAAAATCTAATTACCACCTAACTATGTTATTATGTAATATTACTGCTCGTCAAAAAGAACAATTTTGTAAATAGTAGACCTGATAGTTCAGTGGTAGCCAACTCGTGACTGACACTATTAAGAAAAACTAAAAAAAAAAAAATATAACTCACTTGCTGTACACTCAAAATTACTGGTACAAACATCACTGTCGGACACATTACCATAGAATCAGACAAGGAGACTGAAACTCTCTGGAGCAGGGATCTACCACAGAGAGATGAACCACGTTAGGAGTTTAATTGGAGGTTTCTCTACCACATTTCCTCGTGAATCCCTTAGAGAAGGTTATGAAAAGAAGACCACAAATACAATATACAATTAACACAAGTAGCATTTTTATAATTAATGTCAATAAATATTTACTACTATTATTAATTATTACGTAAGACGTACGAGTATATTGTAAAAATATACTCGTACTTCAACTTTCAAAGTATTTTCTTGTTGCGACGTTATTTTTGTTTTGTTACATTAATATAACTCGTTAAAACAAATAATTCTAATTCCAATTCAAATTTTTCATATCCAACTATTTCGTTCGTTTTTAATTTTTAGAAAATTTTAAAGGAATAGCTGTTATTGGAAATTATAATTCTTTATTTCGTTTTCCAAGCACCGGTTGGCTTATTATCAACAAACTCATATGTTTCCTTTTCTTTGTTTACATATAATACCTAATGTTTCACGCCCTTCTATAATGAGTTCAGTATTTAAAAAATCACTTAAATATTAATGTTTTGGGTCTCTCAAAGAAACATCAGCATACACGAGAGCAGCCCCGGTGAATAAGTGATGAAAGTCGAATTTTGTCCAAATCCGTTATTTAAATGTATTGAGGGATGCAAAATCTCTCGTGGGTTGGGCTCAAAATGGAGTTATAATATAAGCAATATCTTGTTTTCAAGTCAATGCCTGACTTAGCCACTAAGTCGCACCGAAAATAAGACAATTCCGCTCCCCTAAGTACAAGAAAGCCAATTTGGAGAAAATTCGACCTAACCGCTTATTTACCGGGGCTGTAGATATATGTTTATTGTGATAGAATCAGAAAGAGTGAATATTGATTTGGACATATTCGGGAAAACATTTGGAAGATCTAAATGTTTATAATGATATATTAAGATAAAAGGTAATTATTCCGCATGCTGTCGCTTCGAGTTGGGTCACAATAAGTTTTAACTATTCATTAGTTTCCCTTTTATTATTTTCCAAAAACACAATCATGAGCTTTAGTATGAATGGGAAATCTGTATACTTCGGTAATCATTTCATCTAAAAATGAACGTTTTAACAAACATATATCATCAATACTTCGAAATGTTAGTTGAAACTTTTATTTCTTGATATGATTACCGAAATCTACTCATTACCAACAACTACATTCTATTTTACATACTAAAGCTCACGATAACTTATATTTCTGGAAAATGCAACAGATAGCATTAGGCTATATTGATTTGAATACATTTTAGTGTTATTATCAAGGTTTTCAATTAACGCCCAAGAACTTAGTTTGTAGATCTAAGTTAGTAACTAGAACTGGAAAGTAAATCCGCTTTCATTTGATTAATCTGAAATTGGTTTTCTGCTTATTAAATTCCAGAAGAGCACTTAGGGAGGCTCTTTTTGTAAATAGAAGTAAGATCATAGGGAATAACAAGGTGGAGTACGGGCGAGGAGGGAGGATCTCCAAGGGTTGGTAAGATAAAAAGAAAAAAGGGCGATTGAATTGGCTAATGCTGAGGGAAGGTCGCCCCACAATCTGGCGGTCCCATCGCCCCGCCCCATCTCTCTCTTCCAGGACGGCTAATAAAATCCCCAATACATTCTCAAAGGACAAGGGCTTATTTCTTCAGTGTACGCCCCCCCCCCCAAAGTAGAGCTTGTATCTTTATGTAAGTCAGGGAAAGCGCAACGATAATCGGCTGGGGAATATTGTTTCTCCCTCTGACTTAGCCCCCCGGGTTTATATCCTCTACCTGATCCTCAGTTTATATTTTCGTTTAGCCCCTGGAAGGACTCTTTTTCTTTTACGAGTATACTCGTTTTGGTGTCACAGATTCAATTCAACCAGAGTTCTGATATTGTTGATGATGTATACGAGTTAGTATTATTTAAGGAATAATGTCCAATTTAGTGAATAAAGCCATATTAATTTATTTTTAGTGATTAGGATGGAAGATAATTTTAGAATATTTTTTAAAAAGAATGTTTAATTCCGTTGGAAAACGAAATGTTTTTTTAGGTTTGAAATTAGTTAAGAAAATAAAATTGATTGACTAGTTTTATTAGATTAATTTCATCAGCGTTAGAATTTTTTAACTGGGATGTTATATTACTAACAACTGGGATCTCTCAAATGAAATCAGATCTCGTATATAGAATGCAATATTTACATATAAACAACTCAGTTTGGTGTTATTCAACCTAAATTTTAACTTGCAGACTCGAATTAGAGTACTAAGATGTTACGTGTTCTCAGTGTTATCGTAGTGATCAGAGGCATGATGGGAATAATTCAAGTAACATTTATAAGATTCGAGATGTGGTGTTGTCCGCGTTTTGCTCAGTTTCATGGGTGCACCATGTCAGCAACGGTAGCCCCTCGGAATATTGAACTGCATCAAGATATATAAATTGGCATGATTTGGTCTTGTGATACGAAAATAAAAGTACCGCCTGATGCAGTTGATCATTCAGGGCAAGATTGAAGGAAAGAGAGGTCTAGGTAGCAGGATTGCGTCACTACTGGTTAAAAAACCTCTAACAATGGACAGGATCAACATTGATAGATTTGTTTCGTGGAGTGGTCAGTAAAATAAAATAAAAAGAGAATAGGCACTTTTAGAAAATGAATCTGGCCAGAATGTGACTCAATTTCAAACCATAACTTTTTAGTGAATTCTTGAATTGTAATGGTATAGTTTTATTATAGTATCTTGTTCAGTTTTTCGATATAATAAAAAATCTTTTAGCTCCAATGTTCGATCTTTTAGCAATGTATGATCTTTTAGCATCATGTTTTTCAGTCGTATATTATGAACAAATGATACATTTTTTAAATTTATCGAAAGCCAATGGAAGGACTGGCGGGTGAGATGATTTTTGATGGCTTGATCCTTTTGATTGATTGATCTACTCCATGGCTGTTTTAGAAGAAGAAATTAAATTAAGTAATTTAAACGAATGATTAATTGAACTAATTTTTAAGGTAGGGCACTTTTTAAGCAATTTTCATAATGACTCTATACTCTGAAGTATCTACAACGATTAGCGTCAAAGCAACTACTACTAGTTTACGATAAAATAATTTTTTTGTTCATCCCGCTACTTTTATTTTAAATTTATTGAATCTTATTTTCTAATTTTTCGTTTTGTTTTCTATTAAAGCTTGTTTTTTAAACTAATATTTATTTTTACTTTTTAGTCTTATAAACGGCTCTATGTGCTATAAATGCGTGGTCTTAAATGTATTTTTTAAAAACTAATATTTATTTCAGATAGCTAAAAAAAACTAATTTCTATGTTTTTTAACTCTGTTAATTAATTAATTCTTAGTTACAAAATATATGAAACCCCAAGGTTGATCTTCATATGCATTATGTACAAAACCACAATCGCTTTCTTCTGGTCATTCTTAGTTTAGGAAATTGACTATCCAATATATATTAAAATATACCGTTCAGTTTTATTATATTCCTGTGAAATATGGTCATTAAGGTTCTTAGATAAAATTGAGAAAATTCAGGTTAGATTTTACAAATCGCTCTTTTACTGGCCTACTAAAACCCCAGGTTACATAATAAGACCAGAAACAGGCCCAAGAATGCTTTAATTACAAGTTTTAAAGCTCACAATCAACAGGTGGTTGAAAATCCTACTAATGTGTAATAATAGACTACCTAAAATATGCTTTGATAAAATGTTATCGGTTGAAAACTCCTCTACTAATTTAGTCAAATTTAACTGGGCCAGTCAACATGAGAGTATTATATCTGACTTAGGATATGGCAGGCTGTGGGCCGAGCAAAACCCCCAACTAGTGCTGAAACATAAAAACGAAATGATAAATTACACAGAAAGGTTATATAATCACGATGTAAATAGAGCTCTGTGCTCTCACAACAATGTTTTGTACAAAAATTTATTCTGTAGAAATTCAGTTCAACCATACCTGACGTCAGATTTACCCGTAGAGAGAATAAGACTTCTAAGCCTAATTAGAGTTTCCCCCAGCAAACAAATAGTTGTTTACGCCAATAAAACAACCCACAGAATTAATACTGCTTAAATGAATCACGTGACGAAACCACATCCTTTTCGACTGTCCATTTTATACAGAACCTAAAAATAAATATATTAGTTTATGCGATCACAATATTCATACAGTACTGAACCTTAAGCACAACAATGATGTTATTAATCTCTGTAGCTTCCTATATAAAGCTCTAAGTATTCGAATTTTTCTTTCTCTTTATTTTACTAATGTAAAAATCAGAAATAAATAAAAAAATATATTAAAATATAATTAGAAATTATTAATAGTTTATTGTTTCGTAGATTTATTAATTAAATTAGTACAGTACTAATTGTTTTATTCCTGCTTCCTGAGGCCTGAGAAGGGAAGGAAGCCATGTGGGGTTTAAAGTTGGGGGGAGGCCGAAGTTGGACGAGGAGGGTGAAGATATAAATTGCTGATTAATGCCGAGCCGAAGGTTGAGATATGGGCCGGGCCGGGAGTTACTTGGTCAGCGTCCAAAGAACCTTATCCACCCGCATAATTTCTTCTCCTCGTTTCTTCTACAACTTTCCCGAAGGAAGGAAGCCTCTGAGCCACTATGTCATAAAGTTTTTCCTCCTAAAAAGAGAGGTTTCGTTCTCTCGCTACCTATAAACTGATTCTGAGGACCCAATAAGTTATATCGTTGACAGAATCATATCCTATTTTCTTTATATTTTTTCCATTAAATTTTTCTTTACATTGTTATAAAATAATTTGAAATACTATTTGTTTTTTAATAAAACAGGAAATGCAGAAGCAAGAAGAGAATTTATAATGTTTTATTTTTGTTAACATTAGAATGAATTTCATCATTTTCTTTATGTCGGATTAAGAACAACACTCTGTAAGAACAGTAACAATAACTTCTATACCCAATATTACGGTTTTGGGCAGAAAAATATCCTTGTGAGTGTAGGGAATATGGAAGTTCAGAGTTTGTGCAATGTCAGGTATTCGTTAAAGAACCCTATAACCGGTCGAAATAGTATGTCAAATTGGTTTCGAGAACATATAGAAATTGGTCACATGTGGTGTAGTGGTTAGCGTAACAACCTAATATGCCTTAGTCACGGGTTTGCAGACCGTCAGTTGAATTTTTAACAGAGGTTATGCCACCCTTCGGTAGGGATGTAAAACGGTGTCAGATACTCATTAAATATCGCTATCCTAATTATATCTGGACAGACAAAGTTTTGGTCCCATCGTCCGATTAGCCATAGTATAACAATACTCAGTACACTTTAAATGTTATAACAATGTTTTTAGATTATTTAACCTAAATTCTGGGCTTTCGCTGAGACCAAGAAAGATATAAAAATGAATGAAGAATAATAGAAAAAGGAAAGATGAATATGTACATAATAACATGAAATCATACACATATAAAATATTATTAAAAATAATGTGATATAAAAATATTAAAAAATAGGCACATCGACATTCCCTGCGTACAAAGCGACATGTAAAAAATTGAGGTTACAGGAGAGCGTAATGAAAGTTCAAATAACCCTTCATTACGCTATCCTGTAAACCTCAGATTTTGAAATACTGCTTTGTACGTAGGGACCGACTACATATGAAATAAGTATAATATGTGTAAATTTATATGATTACGTGGTTAAGCCACTTCCTACCTGGTGGAAGCACTAGCCATGTGGTCAACCACTCGTTCGCTTTCTCTTGTCAAGCCAAGTGATTTTTTTATTTTTGTTTCTTTTTTTTTTGTATACTGTAACCCTATTCCACTGACACTAATTTATGATTATCATTAACATTTTTAACTATTCTAACTACTCTAATACCGTGTGTGTGTGTTTAAATATTTTATAAGTAGGTAGGCTAAGGTATGAGTCAAACTATATCACTAGTAGTTAAGTGACAAAACCTTTTGTATATATTTAATAGTCATTTATTATTAGTGTTACATCGTTATATTACAGTGAAGAATGTAACACTAATAAGAACAATATTAAATTCACTTTATTCAGGTACACAATAAGAATGGTATTTTAATATTAATTTTATGCTACCTGTTAGTAACTTCTCGTTTGGTTTAATAATTTTTCAAACATTAAAAAGATTCTTTCTTATTTACTAGATATAATAAAGAATTACATAAACCTAATTTTCTTCATTACAATATAATGTTGTAACAATTATTTAAAAAAAAAAAATTTATAATTTTTTATAGGTTTTTAGAAGGAATAGGTTACATCATAACGCTCTCATATGAATAAAGGGAGAAGGTAACTCAGTTTCTAAAGCGTTGAATTAATCCGCTGCCCTATTAACTAATTAATTGGCATACTAGGTTCGAACCAGGCTATGGCAGATAAATTTTTGTTCCTATTAACAGACGTGGATCGACAATGTAGGGTCTTCAGAACTATTCAGCTCTCCTGTAAAGTGGGTACCCTTAATCCGGCAGACGGTATAAAGTACCATGCTGTGGTTGCTAATGTTTTAAATAAAATTAAAAAGAAACCACTGTAAATAATCTAATAATGAAGAGCATTTTATATCTATCTATCTATCTATCTACCCTTAATTGAGAAACAAATTTAAGGAGAATGATTTCAGCCAAATCGCCCACAATCAGAAATGAATTTTTAAAAAGACTCTTCCTTATAATAAACCATCATGGGCTTAATTACTGTAACGTTTGTGGGTTGTTTTTTTCGTATACAGTATATACTATATGTGTATATATATATATACTATATGTGTATATATATATATACTATATGTGTATATATATATATATATATATATATATATATATATATATATATATATATATATATATATATATATATATATATATATATAAATATATGCTTTTTCTGTAACTGTTGATTTTTGTGTTGTTTAGCCTTGATGCGTTTAGTTGGAGGCCTTCAAATTTTATTGAAACGTCAGCACAAGTCAAACCACTTAGCTATATGCTTCATTTACAAATGCATTTCGACCATCTTCTACCTTAAGATTTTTTTTGTTTGGTATTAAAAGTACAAATATACAAAAAAAAGTTTTCGATGAATAGTTAGATGAAGAAAGAACGCATGGTAGATAGTTTTCGTAATGTGGGATACATTCGGAGGCGCATTTGCCTGACCTAAGGTACATCAACAGATGACGCATCCTTGGAACGAATCCACCTGCTCTCTGGAAGTGTTGGTGTAATGAAGTGAGCTGGTAGCTGGTAGATGGTGGCTGGTAAATGCCAGAGCTATCAAGGCCTGAAAGAATCGAGGTCCAATCTTTTTCAAGCCACAGATAAGAGGCCATTAGCAAAGCATTGTAGGGTCCTGTTTAGGCCGCTCGCTCCAGTCTCAATGCAAAACCTCTTCTTTCCTTCCACCCGATAGCTTATTCCAGTTTATGGGTTTTTTAACGTTTATAAGCAGGCTTTTTGCTTTGGATTGCTTCAGTAAATCAATTACTTCATCTACATCAATTAATAATAGTAGTTATCTATAATAAGTTGAAAAGTAGGAAAATATTATAATTGATGGACAATGCCTAATAATAGGTATTTTCTCTTGATTGAACTATACAAATTTATACTGTAATGATATGTAATAAATAAATAATATACAGTATGATAATAATTATCCATTCAGTAAAAAATCAGTGGGAAAGCTCAGTGGGTAGAGCGCTGAGTTGCTAAATCTAAGGTTCTGGGTTCAAGTCCGGCTGATGCATATAAATTATTAATTTTTTTAACAGCGGTAGTTGGTCCCTGTGGGATCTGATGCCCTCATTATTATTCAGATTAATGTCTCTTCAAAGATGCTTAAATGTGTAACTTCAATTATAATTAGAAAAATCTCTTGATAAATTAAGATATCTTAATATAACTGTAAAAAATTAACAAGGGGAAAGTGGATTAGTCGCTTACGTTCCACCAGGAAAATGGAAGTTAAGGAAGTGATACCTAGTACCTTCTGACGTAACTCCCCAACTTACAAGAGAAAATCCCCCTTTCTACAGGACATTGGATACTTAACAAAATATGATTGATTTTCATTTGTAAATGATTACGGATTCAGTCTGCAATATGTAAATTATATTATTGATATATATTTTGTTTTATAAATCAAATTGTGAGTAAAAATCACCAAACAAGAACTGAGGTCGTGAGTCAAGAATCGACTTTCATTCGTGCAATTAAAAATGTTTCTGTATTTTATATGTTCAGGATTTACACTTTTTTTTGCTGGAACGAAAAAAAAACTGACAAAACTTCGACATAATGTACGACTTTCCTGAATGTGTTAGTTGTATTTTCTTGAAAATTATTAATATTTTCTCTTAATTATAAAATTATATTCATTACAGCCATGCCAATTTTTTTAAGTTATCGATTTCTCAAATATCCTGATATTTTTACCAGTGCTGTGTTATATCACTTAATTTTACTTATATTTTATTTTTTCATAACCCTCAGGTAATAAAAGGCTCACATAACACAGATTGTATATTTTAGGACATGTATTTGAATTTTGTTTTTTCATAAATAAGATCTCCAAAACTTAATTTTATGACATCATTCTAAATTGTATAACACTATTATTCATAGAATCAGTTCTTTTTTTAATTCTAAGGAATAGGTTGTTTCTTAACTGTTGTATTGCAACTGTTAAGCATTGTTAGAAATCAATGAAATATTTGAATAATTACCATATTTTCAGTTATGTTATTGTACAACAGAAATAGAAACTTTTTTTTCGGGAAAAATATCGCATTATAATTTATGTGTTTTCCAAAGATGTGGGTAATGGTATAATAATAAAATATTGCAATACCAAAGGTGTTATCGATTAAAACTAATTCATTTTATATCTGCATGTTACAGCTGATTGTTTAGTTCCATATCAGTAACGAATGTAACTGTATTGTATCTGCAGTTTTTTTATCACAAACATCAATAGCTAAAAATCAACAGAATCTCTTAACATTTATATAATTAATTAATTTTTAATAATAAGAATATCATCACTAGCTGTCGACTTCCTGGGATTTATACCTAGTTTTATATTTTACTATTTACCATATTATACCACTATACTATATCCCCATTTTAATACTATCCTACACGAACTACATTCCTGCTCATGACATTACGCTGCATTGAAGCGTAGTTTTACTCCATTTTCCATACTTAACTATTTCTTCAGAGATTAAGTGGTTTTTAGACTGGAATCCTGAAGTGGTAAATAAATGGGATCTACTTAAAAGCCTATTCAGAGTAGCTTTTAAGAAGAAAGTGGCTATTATATGAATAGGAGGAGAGATTACTGGAGACATTTATAAGTGAAGATAGCGTGTGGCGGGATTTAATACGCTGCAAACCGGCGGAACAGATGAGCCTCATTCAGCACTTGAATGATAATTGTTAAACGCTATTGTAGCTCATACAAAGCTGTAAAATCCACAACCACTGTCACATTAACATCTATTGTTACACATTTTTTTATAGGTATTCACTTTTCCATAAAGTTCTAGGGTTTAAATTTCGTCGAATAAACGATGAAATGATAATTTATTTATGTTATATTTGCACCTGCCTAGTATAACATCCATAAAATCATTGTCTTTTTAAACGTCTTATAGGATAGCAGAAATAGATAACAGATTATGATGGTGCAGTTAACAGAGTGTAGGAAACAAAAAAGAGTTATTATATTAATAGTTATAAGATTTTTAAATATCAGCTAATTAAAATTATACTATTATATTATATATATGGTAATATAAAGTTGAGCTTTATGTTTAACTGGATCCTGATCGCCTCAAATACATATTATGAAACGGTTTATAATAAGTAAATATATTAACCCGTTTAAGGTAATGTTTCCAATTGAATATCGGCGATATAGAGTCTTCATAATTCCTAGTTTATTATATGCTAAATTATCAGAATTATGCATTTAAAAAAATAAAAGTTTACCATTTTGAGAGAAAAAACTAACAGAAATTTTAAATTCATTAAAAGGTTATTAATGTTTTATTCCAATTATTTTTCCTATCCTTATATTTTCGTTGCACGTTCCTGTTAAATAAAAGGATATTTATGTTGCCCCTTCTTTTCCTGAACGTGAGAAGTGATAGAGGAGACTTTTGACCGTGGCGAGAGACAATCCTGGAGAGCATGTAAGATGAATGATGGTAAGTCGCGGTCACGTAGGCTAAGGGAAGATGGACCGCTTCTAGATTTACTCCCTTCTCTCTTATATGACCCATGACCACTATCTTTCTTCACTAGGGAGGATAGTACAATTTTAATGCCTTTGTTTATTTATTTAATTCATTTTTAATCTTGATGAATGGCTTATCTAGGATACTAAAGGACAATAAACTACACTTATATACCTTTAAAAGCGATATATTTATATATTTATGTGTATTTGGTTTTAATTTTTTAAAAATATTATTTATTAAATATTTCTACTTTTAAGAATATCATTTGGAGTGAAATTATAAACAGTATCTATTGTTTAAAAATTCAATAAGTTTATTAATTAATACTCTGATCGGCCCTCCTATTTGCCTTGATAACTCACCCATCCAACATCCAGACAACGTACAGTGCTAAGTACTAAAATGGATAGGAATAAATTTGATAAATCTTAAACTCAATATAATGAGTTCTCTCTCTTTTTTTTTGTACCTCTAGAACCCATAAAGGGTCTTGGGGTTCATTACGTGGCCATGACTGTACCGTATCATTTGTGCAGAGAGGTTATTTGTCCTAGATCACGCTCAACCACCAGATTTTGCCCATAATTTTAATTATTGAGGCTAGATCAGTCAAAGGTCTTCAGGATTTCTTCAGGGTCCATCCCCATCTGCTAATAGATTAAATAAAATATATCAGCAGCCGAATTAAAAAATCAAGACCTCTGGCACGGCAGGTCAGCGTCCTTCTACTCAGCCACTTCCGCCCCCTTAATATATTCTCTAGAAAAACAAATCCAAATTAGAAACATGACAAACATTTAACACTTACACGCAATTGACTAAAACCTCACAAAAATGTATACTAACTTTTTAATAAAAGTTACTCTGACTTATCAGAAAAGTACCATAGCGCGTCATATATAAAACATTGCATAATTCGTTAAAAATACATATGGTTAGCGAATACATACGAAAGTACTATAAACGCTTTTAAAATACACTATCCGACAACCAAATCCAAACCCGAAAATTGATGAAAAAATTGGCCACGACTCACATGCCTTTTTCTTTCTTTTTTACGTTCATCTAATATTTTGATTTCGTGAATTTGACTGTTATGTTTATAAGGTTTATAAAAACATGTATGTCCTAGAGATCCTGAGAACTCGAGCACCGAAGTAGCATGTCCCCAAAACACCGCCTAACTTACAGGAGATTACACTTATTCTAACATAATTAATTAAAAACTAAATTACTGATCATAATTCGAGCTGACCATTTCTGTTCGTTAAATCGGATTGTATATACGGAAACAAAATAGAAATATCTACAAATTTTATTTGTTCTATTTTTCTCTTCAATGAGATGAAAACTAAAGTAAAACGGGCAAGAAAATATTTACAATTTTTTGTTTGCCATTTTCGTGTTCATTCAGGCGAAAGCTAAAATAAAACAGCCCAGATATATTTATTATTCATAAATTGTAAATCGGGATATGGCTACTGCTGGTAGAGAATATTCAGCCTTCAAACCTATCGTTTTTTTTTTTTTATTGCCATGGAATTGCAATTCTTGCTGAAACTAAAGATTAGTAAAACACTTGTTAAAACACTTGAAACAGTACCACCGATCATTTTCGATGGTGGAGGTACTATTATGAAATCTTTATTCGAACAATACTTTAATACCCTGAATAAACTTACGATTTACGCTTTTAAAATAACCACATATTGTCAAAGACTTATTTATACGAACTCATAATCTGAGAGCACCAGCTACAAGAGATTTTGGTTTCATCAGAACGAAATAAATGGCTAGGAACTAGTTGTTATATTAATTAGAAGTAGGTAATTAGAACTGTTTAAATATGGAACATATAATAGAATAACGTTCTTGCATTTTATATTTTTATCATGCATTTACATTAAAATGGAAAGCTTAGAAGAACTGTAATAAATTCAATACATACTTAAATTTTTTTTGTTTTGTTCATTGATTAATATTGACTATTATAGTGATTTTAATATTGACATTTAGATTTTTGTTAGATGGAAAAACAAATGGGATTTGATATAGTTACAGGAATCAATTATGTTCTTGTACAACTCTCATTAGAAGTTCCCACAAAGATATACCTGAAAAAATTATGTTTTAATGTTTTTGCTTTACTGCGTATAGAGACAGGATCCAATCACATTGAGGTACGAGTATTAGGTGGCCGTGCTAGCCGACCCTGTGAAACCCGATAACTGCGTATCCTGTTGCGCTCTGCGGTCGCGGAACCCTTGACCCTAAGCGACTCCACCGCCCTCTCCAAACTCTGCGCTTTCATAGCATTGTCCTTCGTACCAAATGACCATTCTTCGACCTCCTTCTCCCGAGTACAACCTTCGCTGCCGAAATCATATTCCGTTACGCCATTCAGTTTATTTCGAATCGATCATATTGGAGATCCAGTGAAATGACTTCCAGGATTGTTTCTTTGGAATCAGATGGAATAATAAAATCATGCAAGAAAAATTCATGTATACTTGATGAAGCATCCCATTGGTGTACCCAAGTCTTGAAAATCAGTGGAGCATTCTTTAAAACTCATCGCATGTTTATTTTATCATTCTTTCTATCGATCAACAAAGTTATCTAGTCCTTTGGGAGGAAATCTAAGCCGGATAAGCCAATCGAGCCTTGTATTCTCAAGACAACTGGCCTCCTGAATATTTATGTCCCTTTTAGGACGAAGGGTAGCCCGGCAACCCTCGCTATTGAATACCTATTGGTTCACAGGGCCACTTTCGGACAACCCCGTCAGGAATGTGACTTCCTTTGAGGTATTCTTCAATTGTCATCAGATGGAAGGACCCACCAACAATCAGGTTTTATATTATTCGGTAATCAAGTTAATGTTTCGATTCACGACTAAGAGAATCGATATTAGCATTCCAAGTATATAGCCGTTTGCCTTTTTCCGGAACAGATTTGTGATATTATACTGGGAAAAAGAACTTTACTGTACCCATACCTACAAACCCGGTTTTAGCAACATGTAACTTTTTTTTTTCCTGAAGACAGCCTTTGACAAGGTTCCTAGAGGGGAAATCTCGATTCATTTATCAGGGGTCGAAGGAAATAGTCACCTGAATCGCGGCTTCATTCAGGAATTCAAGAAGTTCATGAAGGAAATACGCGTCAAGCAGGCTCGATAATTTCTCTTCTCTTGGTTATTTACATGGAACAAATCGCCTCTTACTGTAAAGAACGGACTCCTTAAACCTTGGTTAGCCATTGGAATTTAATCTTCGTTCTTGATCACTTCCTACTATTTGCAAACAGTTTATTCTCACCACCTTACAGACTCCAACAGGCAGTGACTGAGCAGACTGAGGAGCTGAAAGCGATTGTGACGATCATCAACTCTACTAAAAATTAAAATACTCAAATTCGAAGAATTCAAGAGAAATCTTCTGTAACAAAGAGTTTATAGGAATGGTGGAAGCTATTTCATATCTGGGTGCCATCATTAACTTATGTGGAAAAATGGACTTAGAAATAACTAAAAGAATCTCAGAAAACCACTCAATTTCTTACCAGATATGCAATTCAATCATTGGAAACAGACACAAAGTGTCCATATGGTTTATATGTTTCATCAAATCAACTCGTAGCACTTCTTTGAGGGTGTTAATCTGGGTTCTGGCCGTAAAACTGCATATCCAACAACAGCTGAGTTGAGGTTTCTGAAAAGAATATTAGGAAAAATTAGATGTGATTGCTGAATAAATAAGAGAACAAGAGAAGAGCCAAAAATAAGTCCAATCCAGAAAACTTAGTTTGGACATTTATGCTGTACGAAGTCAGCTAGGGATACCGTAAAAACTTTGAATAGGGCAAGAAGAGAAGGTCCAGGAATTCTTACTTGGGCCACATCTGAGGAATTGGAAGAGGACGTAATATATCTACAGACGAAATGATGAACATGGCGAGGGACCGAGACCTCTGGAAGCACACTTGTAGGCAAACGTGCAAAAGAAAGAATGAGTTTTAAAGAAGTGTTGTCTTTCTATTATGTTCTTTCCGAATTCGCATTCATTAATGACTATACAGTTCTTATTTAAAGCCTTTACTCAAGTATAATGGACTACTGGACTACTTACTAAGGGATTACTTACTGAACAGAGAGATGATATGGTTAAATGAGATTCTGAGAGATGTCAGGACGGTCGTTGATAACAAAAGAATTATTTAATTTAAGCAATTAAAAATTAATTAGCTTTTTGCTGCCAGTAAAATTCCAATTACCGTTCCAAATTAAAGTATTTAATCTAATCCATTTCGTTGTTCTTTCTAAGAAGGGAGTAAAAAATAAAACTGAAGGAGTTTAATTTAGGATTAGAAGGATCCTCTCGAATACAAAGCCATTGTTTTTCAATTGTTTTCCCCCGACTTAAAAGTCCATATTTATTCCCCTCTTCAGGTAAAAAGAAAAACGCTTTAATCGTGATGTTTTCATTTTTCTTTTCCTCAGATTAAAGGAAAACATGGTTCCCTCTCTTTATTTATCCAGTAGACTCAATCCAGTCATCCCTTGTAAAAACAAAACCATAATTGACTCTTGGTATTTCAACGCCAAAGGAGGCACTGGAGCCTTCATACTAAAAGTTCCGTTATAATACTTATTAACAAGACTACCTACCAGCTTGAATATATTAGCTTCAATTGTTTTATTAGCTTGAATATATAAACTGAGGGGAATCAAAAATACATTAATAATACAAAGTAAAGTTCATTATGATTTGAGAAAGAGAGCGGAAGAAAGTGTTAAAGCTCTGAGTGGTCATGACGAAGGTCCTGTTGAAGGTCCTGCGGCCGGAGATGGACCCTTAGGGGTCCTCTTGAATAATGTGGGTACCAAAAATAAGGGGGGAAATCTGCTGGCGGTTGAGCGTGACCTAGGGAAAATACTGTCCTCCACAACCGTTGTCCAGGAAAGAGTACGGTCTCTACCATGCACTAAAACCTTAACCCCTCAACAGTTTTTGTAGAACAGTGTTTTTTTTTTTTTAATTTGAGAAAACTTCTTATAATTCTCGTTTAAACTAAATATCACTTACAATAATGATTGTTTTATAGAGATGCATTTTAAATTTGTATTGTCTTACTAATTTATATTCCGATAATAATTTTAAATAGGGCATAGAGAATCTATTATTCAGATTCTTGTTCATTTAAATTATGATCACATACAAAATTTATTCTAATATATATATTTTTTAAATTTGTAATTAATTTAATTTGTTTTAAAATAACCGATCACTTCTATGTTAGATGTGAATTATTAGTGATGAATTTCTCGTGGATTCATTCAAAAGTTTTTCCATATTGCTTTGATTTGGATTTTATATCAAATGGATATCAGAAGGTTACTGGTGATGTAGTGTAAAGGGTTATAAAATCATTGGAAAAAGGTGTGCCGGTTTCTTTGATGGTATTGCATAAAACAATTTTTCCAAGTTCGGCAAAGAAATAAATTGCAAGTTACTACTATTTATAGAAAATAATGAAAAAAAACAAGTTAAAATTGTTTAATATATTTCAAAACTAGTACTAATCTATAAAGGATCAGTAAAGCGAAATCAGTAAATTAAAGAGCAATAAGCAAGTGGAATTTTACTAAGAACCTGGGGCGGGCGTAGAATTTCAACAAAATCGTTTTAATAGTCCTGATGACTATTATGGTGTTAGACATGAATGATTGAATAAATCCTTTTATTATAAAAAATAACAGGATTTTACTGCTTATAATACTTTTTACTTCAGATGATATTTACAATTTCATTCAATATTATGAACCTTTTTTTCCTGTTAATTTATGTAACCTTCCCCTTAGGGAGTGATGGGCTAACTTCCCTGGAGACTAATTCCTACTGGGACATGCTTCTTTGCCTCTGGCTGCCCTCATCCAGTTTGGCCCTGCAATGGCTCTTCAATAGTCACCCTTCTTTGCGTTCCACGTTTTCTTTTCAAGTCATAAGGAGTCCATTCTGTTGTCGTTAAGGACCATCTTTCGTCCGTAATTCTAACCAGATGGCCAGTCCATTTCGTTATAATTTCTTTTACAAGAAGATTTGTGTTTTTGAAGCCTGTTCGTCTGTTTATGCTCATGATTTTGATGCGGTCCTTTTTCTTAATGTTTAGCACACTCGTTTCAATAGAATTTTGCCTGACTATTTTCTTTGTTAGAGACCATGCTTAACAACCATAGCTTAAACATGGTATTTTTTACAACTTTTAAACTTCCAACAACTTTCAAAAATAATCTTTTTGTTTGTAATTTCCAAGTTTCCTTTCATAATAGCCTTGAGGTTCTAGTATTTTAGCCATCCAAAACTGGTTCTCCTCTTGATTTCTTTTGAGATGTTAGATATAATCAAAGATAAAAATCCGCTGCAGATAAGACAGGTAAACAAAAAAATTGTAAATTTTTGAAGCGTAATTAGTGGAGATTCTGTACCAATACTTTTTTAATTAGATCTAAAATTTTTGACGCGATTTCCATAGAAACTGAATATAAACTTTTTAAACTAATTTTAAGGAAGGGGTTGAGCGAAAGTGTGTGTTATGCGCGCACTAGATTCTTTATTTATGAAATTACGAGAAATCATTTAAAAAAAAGTAACAGTTCCCAGGAATCAAATGGGTTCAGTTGGTGCAGCTATAAAATAGTCGAAAGGAATTTTGGTTATAAAAATTAATTTGAGTACTCATTATTCTTGTTTACTGAGTATTATTTAAAAATGGAAGAGGTCTTTTCTTATTTATTCATGTTACATATTTCGTGTTGTGGAAGTATTTGTTAAATCTAGAGTCCTTAGACGTCGTGAAATATCTTCTACTTTTGTTTAGGTCGGATTTTAGTGAGTTATCCTGAAATATGGGAGATAAAGAGTTAGTTCTTTTAAGCCCGCTTTTAATCTGAGTTGATCCGTCTTCTCAAACGTAAATCCTCTCGAACTATTTAAAAAAAAGTAAAATGTCAGGGAAATCTCTGACCTACTAAAGTTTCAATAATTTATAAGCTTTAAAGTAAAATGTTGAATTTTAATATATAACTAGTTCGCACAACATTTTTTTTCTTACTCTTATTAATTATTGAATTGCTTTACGGTAATCAACATCGTTATTAACATAGGTAATTATTCCGCAGGTTGTCACTTAAAGTTGGGTTACATCGAGTTTTAACTGTTTATTAGTTTAATTTTTAATCCTTTCCTAAGTTCAACGAGTCTAAAGTATTCAAAGACTGAATGTGAGAACTTTAAAATAGATATATTAAATTGTAAGTACAAATTGAATCCTCAGTAATTTATCTTATAAAACTAACTTTAGCCGGTATAATTTAAACCTTCAATCTAAGTTTATCCCGCTTCCAGTTTAAGTTTCAGCTTAATGTTCTCCACATGACGTCATACTTTCAAGCAGTGGAAATCGCTGACCCTCTGCCGGCCCTAACTTAGTTCCAGGGACTTGGGCGGGCCTGGAGTAAATTGCTCTAAGGAAGCAAGAATTTCATCCGAATTCGGATCGAGAAATGCTTCCTTTCGGCTTTGTTCTTGGCTTTATTTCTTCTTTATTTCTCCTTCCACATGTTTACAAAATTCAAAATTTTATAAAAACAATTCCATCGATAATATTCTTACCAAATACTCCTACTACGTATTCCTTTTTATTGAAAGGAGAGATTAAAAAAATAATAAAATTCTTAAGCATAAAATGGAGCTTATTTCGGAATATTTGACTAACTTGCGAATTCAGGAAGATAGAACTTATTGAAGAGAATTCCTCACACCCTTTTCCTGTAAAGAATCCTTTAAAATTTATAAATTCCCCTTTTGATCGTATATTCCTAAGGCCGAAGAATATTTTAACTCTAATTCCCCCTTGGCTTTATCTGAGAGAGAAGTTGTAAAGCCAAGTTTGTAAGACATTCTTTTTGTGAAATTATTACCCTTTGTTGTTATAATATCAATTTTCTTATAATATTTTCCTTATTATTAATTTAACTTTTAAAGATTTAATTCAATTTTAGTATACCTTATGAAACATTAAATTTTGACTCTTCGTTAGTTTTATGTTTTTGTTTTTAATTTTAATTTTGTAAAATGTTGTAGGTCTTTAAGACTATGTGTTCAGGTTCTAAAGAAAAATAATAAAAAAATTAAGTGATTTTTACAGAATTTTTATTTAATTTTTAATTTTGTTTTAAACATTGTATGGTTGAATCATGTTCTTTAAACAACTACTTATAGCCTTTTTTTTATTTTAACAAATAGTAAGTTTTACACAGAAAAAGTATCTTTTGAATGTATATTTTGTTTAAAATATCAGCTCTTTCTGAAATAATTATGAAAATAAAGTCCTAAAACTAGAATACTATTATTGTGTACAATCAATGAAGTATTGTGATCGCTATAGTTTTCGATTTTCATTTTTAACGGCTAAAAACCAGACCAATCGCCTGACCTTAAAAGAAAAAGATTGTTTAGGTATTGTGTTAAAAATCATTTATTTCTCTAGGACAGTCCTTATTATTTGTTGTTGCACAAACTTCTTTAATTAGTAATTTAATGTTATTTTGACTATCTTCATGAATCCATTATAAGTTGTTTTTTTTTAGTGACGTATGTTGGTATACTCGTATCTCGTTCAGTTCTAGAAAAGAAACTTCGTGCATTGGAATTTCGAATTTACAGATGGGTACGTCTCTTTTTGGTGGCAGAATGATTACAAAACTGTTATCAAAAGTTATCCCTAATCCCATAAAAACGAATTATTTTAAAATTTAATAAGTGAGGTGTCATATAAAAAGAAACAACACAATAAAATAAACGATGAAAAAACCCTTAAAATTAATTTATTTCATAATAAAAGGAGATATATATCTTGGAAATTATTCTACCAAACTTTTGGACAGGATAAAAAAAAACAATTAAAAATTATTATATTAATTTATAGATATATTTGATAAACCGGAAGTGATGCTTGTAAAGAGCTCTGTAACAACCTCTGTACCAAATTGTAAGCTGAAAGAACAGTACTAAAGAATATCTATACTTTCTTTGTTTTAATTACTAATATTATTTTCGATTATTATTATTTTCCTATACTATTCAAAATATTTTGCACTATTGTATAATTAGTGATAATCTGTTATACTTGATAGTGCCTGTACAATTTGATTCACGGTGAAATTATGAGACATCAAATTATGATAAATATTCAAGTGGAAAATAGTTGACTGGATAATTGTAATAATGGTATGAAATGGTTTGGAGTTAATGATTACAAAAAATAAGAATGAAAGAAGAGTGAAAAATAAGTCATTCTTATTTTGTGTAATCATTGAATTCACTTCCTGACCACTTCATACCATTTTTCAAATTATGATTGGTGTGCAAGGACGCCAGGGCGCGTCATTCTGGCCTACATGATATTTTACATATGATATTTGATTACATATTTATTACATATCTACATATGATATTTTATTTGCTTTATTAATCTAGCATTTGATAAGAAAACAAATTGCATGGGTCAGAGGCTTCACATACTAAAAGTAACGCCTCAATTTGGTTAAAGGCCATGGTGAAATCCAATAGAAATGTTATTTTATGTAAGAAGAGACTGCCTCGGTTTTTCAATCTCTAAAGTTGTTCGATTTTGTTAATAAAATGATGTAAAGAAAGCCTAAACAATTATTGTAGCTTAGTAGCTAACTGATTGCGCAATTAATTCATACATTTTGACTGAAATTAAATTAAATCTACTTCAATGAGTTGGGGCAGGAATTTTACTCTTACATTGCAATATATAAGTAAATAATTGTTAATGATATAATGATATATAGGTAACATATATGTACGAGTATGTTAGTAACAAGTATACTCGTATGTTTATGAACGTGAGTTGTAAGAGGGTAAAACCGGTTTTGAAAAAAAAACAAAAAAGCTGTATATGAATGCTTTATTTTAGAAAACCTGTTTTACTTTGAGTTCATCTTGAGTTTCTTACTACTCAGATCATTAATTTTTTCTGGTAATTTTTCCGAAGTCCTTTACTGTTTGACCGAGTGAAAGAGAGAACCTAAACGAATACTTTTGCTCAAAGAGTAACTAATTGTTTAATTTACTTTAGAGTCAAAGCCCCTTTGGTGTCAAAAACACACCAGCTAGGCTCAAACTGGGCCTCTTGTTTAACCAACAAACGTTTCCTACGTACCTAATTTAACTTGCTAAGTTACAATGTAACATAGGCATATTTTGTGCTACAAAGATGTTTAACATTTGTTCGCTTCTATTACTTATCGAATGCCAAATAAAAAATGAATGCATATGATTGATACGAGCTTACAAGAAAAATATTTGAAGTTAGACCTTATTTATTTCAGCTCCCCGTTCCGAACAAATTTGTTTTCATTTACTTTATTTAACCCGGCATTTAAATGGACCGAATGGGGAACGGTGAATCTAGAGAAAATGGATTTACTGCCCTTCCAAAGAGATTTTCACTGCATTATTTGTCTCGGACTTTCGTTTTAATGCAGTGAAGGTAAAAGTGGATGGTAGAAACTATTTTTTAATGCACCTTAAACTAGATTTGCACACTCCATGGTTCCAAGGGGAATTCCTCTCGAGATTTCATTTTTAATTATATTGCCTTTTAACGATTATAATATTTATGCTAGAGCTTTGGAGCTACACTAAGCCATCAAATTCCTCTCGTATTCAATCCTTACAATCCAAAATCCCTCTTAAAATCCTCAATGCTTCTTAAATTGTTACGAACAATGTTATCTATAATGACCTCATATCCCATTTGTTGCTGATTGGGCCCGAATCCGATATCAATATTTTCATGACAAACTTTATTCCCACTCAAACTCACACGTTACAAACCTAGCAACCTCTGTAATTCCTGATCCTCAGAGGCGTCTGAAAAGATGGTGACCTCGTGACCTTATAAGTTGAATTTGTTATTCGAGTACTATCATTGAAATATAACATAATATCAGAAAAATCTTATAGGCCATGCATAGTCTCATGAATGCTTATTACATACAATTTATACATATAAAAGTCACTTTATAAGATATTTATTATTTATTAAATCTATAATTTTCAAAAAATATATACTGCTAGACTTTTGTGTGTGACTTCATTTTTGGAATTTATATGTTAATACATGAACATATTAATTACTTAATAATAAATAGTAAGCATTAATATACGAAACAAAACATTTCCTACCAAATACAGTACCCTATATCCTTCATCAGGCCAGGGCTGAAGCCATTGAAAAAAGTAAAAAGTGAAATAAAAAAATAGTAGGGTATTTTGACATAATATCGAAAAAGCGCCCTAATTATCAATCGAAAATTCTTCCGTCAAAATATCAGCTTTTTTTAAAAAAGTTGGTGCGCTTTTTGTTCGTTGAAGTTTCTACTTTCTGATGTTGTAAAATACAACAACATTACTATGATAAATTCTCAGAAATAAGTTAAGAAACGAAAAAACTCGAATCCGAAGTTGTTTTTTTTAATCATTATGCACAATGTACAAGACCTCGATAGAAATTGCCAGAGATACTAATAAAACTTTCATTGTTCTGGGTCAAGATATTGATCTTTTGGTTCTTTTGAATTAATTAAATTCAAATAATCATGACATTTATTTTCTTAAGCCAGGTTCTGGAAATGTAAAAGATCTATTTATCACGTCTAACAGTTTCAAATATGAATCCTTCAAAAATATCGTTGCATTTCTGCATTGTTTTTCTGGTTGCGATACATTTGCTGGATTTGCCAGAAAATGAAAGAAAAGTGTCGTAAATTCATTATTAGACGATAAAAATTTGTCAAATTTGGCCAATACTTTTTATAAAAAAGACGCAAACAAAGAAGATATCGAAAAAATGGATTACAATTAATCAAATCTATTTATAAATGTAAAAATGATAATATAAACGGAATCAATAAGTATTTCGAAAATATCAATTGGCAAAAATTAGATCATCTTTCATATTGGCAAATCTCCCTCCCACAGAAGGTGCAGTAGAACAACATTGTTACAGGGCATATTACACTGGTCAACAGTATTTTTGTAAAATGGGTAAATGGGCTGTCTCATATGTAATTTGCTATGGTAATTCGTAATATGACCATCAAAGTTGTCCATGGGTCATACTTTTTGTAATTTTAAATTTTGTAAAAAAAAAAAAAAAGTGATATTTTATAGCTATGATCGTGTGTTGATAAATATATTTATATTTACAATAATATATATTTATTTGCTTTAAATAAGGCTCGCCACCAATGCACGATGACATTGGATGCAATAGAGATAACCAATAAGTCGACTGAACTCTTAAAGCATGTTTAGCCAACAAGTTTCAACAGGCTTAGTCAAAACACTGCCCCCCTGACACGGGTCCTGACATGACGGGTCCTCTGGACTCCTTTCTGTTATCCGGCCTAGTTAGGTGCTTCTATTAATTTAGTCCGAACAGATTTATTAACTTAGCATCTTCAATATGCCGCGAATTGTGAAGACCATTGTGAAAATCATCCAAACAATTTTTGTTATGTGTGTGGTGAACTAACTTTAAATAGTCAAAGAAGAAGCATTGCTCCCTTAGTAAAAAAAGGCATTTAGTCTTTATTTGGGGTGCCATGTCGGTGACCAGGACAAATCACGGTCGCCTCTTATATGCTGTGCCTCCTGTGTTACATTGCTTTGTGGCTGGATTAATGGAGAGTCACAACATATGCCCTTTGCTTTTCCTATGGTGTGGAGGGAGCCTCGGGACCATTCAAGCGACTCTTATTTCTGCATCACAAAAATCACTGGAATAACAAGTTAATCTAAAAAGAATGTTAAATATCCCAACCTCCCCTCAGCTATTAGGCCTGTTCCTCACAACGAAGTGCGGCCTGAAGATTGGAGTTTACATTCAGAAAACATTAGTGAGGAAGGTACACCCTTAAGATCAGAAACAGATAATACTGATGACCCAGATTTTCTTTGGAGTCTACAGAACCTCACAGAATCAATCAGTCTGAACTCAATGATCTAGTTCGAGATCTTAACTTAAAAGTGGCATCTTGATTAAAAGGTTGGAACCCACTTGAGAAGGAAACAAAAATAGCTACATACCGCCAACGGGAACTAGAACTCCATCGTTTTTCTCTGCAAAAGATCATTTAATATTTTGCACAGATATTGATGCTATAATGGGTGAATTAGGATATAATCATATTCCTAAAGAATGGAGGGTGTTCATAGATTCCTCCAAACTTATTTTAAAAGCTGTTCTCCATCATATAGGCAATGGCAACCCCTCAATCCCCATCGTCTATGGAGCCCATATGAAAGAGACATATGACACTATGAAGATTTTACTGACCGAGATATAATACTAGAAGCATTCTTGGAATGTGTGTGGAGACCGCAAAGTGTTAGGAGTTTTTTTAGGTCTTGAATCAAGTTATACAAAATTTTGTTGTTTTCTGTGTGAGCGGGATAGCAGAGATCGCAAAAATCATTATATAAAGAAGGAATGGCCCAACAGAAATCTTGTACCTGGAGAAAAAAATGTACTTTTCGAACCACTAGTAAACCCAGAAAACGTTTATCTTCCACCATTTCACATTAAACTCGATTTGATGAAAAATTTTGTTAAGGCACTGGATAAAAGTGGCCCTGGATTTCTATATTTTATTTTATTATTTATTATTATGTCAAAATAAGGTAAAAAAATAAATATTTTTAATCAAAAAAATTACAGTGTGTTTGGGACATAAAAAGGTAAGTTTTCACCAAACTTCGTGAAAAATAACTTTTTTGTAAAAGATGAAAATAAAAAAACAAAAACTTGGTTATTTGAATTTTTCACGTGAATTTTGAGGTTATAAAACTTTGCCATTTAACTTTCCATAGGACTTGTAGTTTTGTCGGAAATCGAGATAAACCATTTTTTTTACCCTTAAAACCCACCCCTTTCCACTTCCCGACCTCAGATCGCCCGTAAATTATTTTTCCCTTCATTTTTGTTATATTCTCTTCCTTTTCCAATGGATTTCATCCTACTATTATTTTTTTTGGTGTAAAAAATTATCGACCCGGGTCTATCATGTTATATTGTTACAAGCTGTAAATTCTACCAGTTCGACAAAGTTTACAAAACTTTGTAGTACTAGAAGAATCATTAATCTTGTTTAGTTTAGAACAACTTCATCAGCAAAGATTATTATAATTAATATGTTTTCATTAATAGATTAACAAAATAATTATATTATAGGTAATTATTCCGCAAGTTGTCGCTTCGAGCAGAGTCACAACAAGTTTTAACTTTTCATTCGTTTCCCTTTTAATATTTTCCAAAAACACAAGTTATCAAAAATGTAATGTAATGAAAAGAGAATGTAATTTTGAGAAATTTGTATACTTCGGTAATCAATTCATCTAGAAATGAACGTTTCAAGAAACATATATAATTTATACCTAGAAATGTTAATTGAAACTTTTATTTCTTGTTAAAATGATTACGGAGATCTACCCATTATCCATAATATAATTTTATTTTCCATATTAAAGCTTATGACAACTTGCATTTTTGGAAAATATTAAAAATAAAACGAATAAACAGTTAAAACTTGTAACTCAAATCGAAGCGACAGCCTGCGAACAGATACCATATTTATATTGTATCACGTAATTAATTCTTGATTTAAAACGTTTTGTGTTTTTATATATCATAGAAGCCTCTGAGTAAAATGGCGATTTTATTTAAGTTGGTTATAAGATATGTTATAATTTTTTCATAGTGGTACTGACATATGCATTTGTTTTAATTTACATCTTAAATAGGCATTACAATTAACGTATGGATTATACTACTTTCTGTTTCAAATGAGGGCATTTAAAAAAAGAAAATTAAGATCTTTTGCTTTGATTCATTGTTTATTCTAAACTGGATATTTTCTTACAAGAATATAGACAGAAGACCGTTGGGAATCTTCTAGAAAGCTGAACTTCAAGGAACCCTCTAAGATGTTATAGTTGAACTCATTCTCCTTCCACGGATATTAGAATATTCCATTCGTGAACTTCTCCATCAGAGTGAAAATATTGAAGCTCTCCATTGTACACTCATGTAGTGGGAAAGCTGAAGTATGTTCCTTACGCAATTCGGGACATGCCACATTTGGTATCTGGGACACCACGCAACCTTCCCAACATCCATAGCCAGGCTATTCACTATTCTACAACATGTAAAAAACAGGAAGTATATTCAACAAAAGTTATGTTTATTAACGGTATTCCCGACATGATTCGAGCAGAAAATTCTAACAATCCATAAAAAGAAGTTTGATAATTTAATAAGAAAGCCACGAACAAAAATTATAACGTTCCACATAACTGTCACTAAACACTCAATTTGAAACAAATCTTAACGTTTTCACATATATCCCATTTATTTACCAAGGAAATGTTATCTAATATACAGGGTGTTTCCGAATTCCACGGCACTATTTTAGGTATGTGTTCTCTAACACAAAATAAACAAAAAAGTTCATGTTAACATTTATATCTCAAACTCATTTATTAAACATATATAAAAAGATTAAAGATTTATTATTTATTATTACTATTTATTTATTATTATTATAACATTTAGAATAACTGTTCAAATGGGCCTCCGATTTGTTGAATGCAACATTCAGCACGACGAATCCGTTCTTTTCTGGCTCTTTGTATAGCATCAGAATGGTGCTTGATAGTTACAGCGGCTTCAACGATCCGATTTCTTAGCTCTTCTTGCGTACCAACTGGAGAATAAACCATAGACTTCATCCAGCCCCACACAAAATAATCTAATGGCGTTAAATCCGGAGATCGCGGTGGCCATTTAATAGGTACGTTTCGACCAACCCATCGGTCTCCATAAGTTGCATTTAAATAATCAGTGAAACTATGAGAAAAGTGAACTGGAGCACCGTCATGCACAAACCACAGCCTTTGCCTAATGCCTAGCGGAATATCTTCTAGGAGTTCATAAAGATTATTTTGAAAAAAATGCAAGTAAGATATACCTGACAGCCTAGGTGACAAACAGAAGGGACCGATGATGTTTGTAAAGCAAGATTCATCCGTAACCAAAATGCAGTCCAGGAAGTTAGGATCTCGTGTGCATTGTCGAATTAACCACTGGGAGAAATTTCTGCGCTTGTTATAATCTTGTGGTAATAAATCTTGCCTACTCAATACGTGAAATGGATACAATTGTTGTTCGTGTAAAGTTCGCCATACGCTGGTAGAGGAAACGACGTGACAATCTTCTGGTACTAGTAGTAGGAGATAACACCATTCGAGTATTTCTTCTTCAACGTTTGCAGTTCGTCGAAATCTTTGTCAACCTGCGTTTACTCGTATAGGTTTTAGCGTGCCATTATCTCTAAGGCGTCTTTCAATGTCATCAAACGTTTTACAATTTGGTATTCTCCGGTTAGGAAATTTTTCACGATATCTTCGAACAGCAGCAGCACCGTACCTCGCCATAAGTTAAAAGCATGTCTGTTTGTTCTGCAAAAGTAAATAAATTTGTGGTCTCTCCCGTGATAATCATAAATTGAACTGTCTCACAGTATTCACTCATACTAAAACACAGGGAACTGGACAAACAGATGAGCAACTACTGTCATTGCTTATCGTTCATTTGTTTATCAGGGATTAAAACCTGTAATAGTTTTAAACACGCTAAACTTTGTACAGTCAGTCTTAATGTAGTAAATAAATAATAAATCTTTAACCTTTGATATCTGCTTAATAAATGAGTTTGAGATATATGTTAATATGAACTTTTTTTATTATTTTGTGGTAGAGAACACTTACCTAAAATAGTGCCGTGCAATGCCGAAACACCCTGTATAATTAGAAATTATTTGTGCTACAACCATTTGACTTTCTGAATTTGTCGCATCTCTCGATGACCTTATACTTTAGATATAAAACATACGTCTGTCCAATTTTATGTTTTCTAGTTGTGGTGAAATTTATTTTAATTTTTTCTCAGTCAGTTATCAAATTTTATCAAAGACCATATTACCACTTTACTTCAGTAAACAAAATTTATGAAACATTTAAGAATTACATTTTACATTCATAAATCTAGATTGATCAAAATCACTTAAACCTTTTCGAAATTTTGTAATTTATTATATGGAACGGATTGGCTCAGTGTTAGAGCGCTGAGTTACCATCCCGAAGATCCTGGGTTCAAATCCCGCTGCTGGCAAGACTTTTATTTAATCTGTGTGAAGCCAGAGATGGGTCCTTATATATTTAGGACCGCCTGGGGCTCATATAATGTGGTACCCATAATAAGGGGAAAATTTGGCGGTTAAACGTGATATAGGACAAATTACCTCTCTGTACAAACTTTATCCAAGAAACAGTCTCTACTGTTAACTAAATCCAAAACCTTATTCAATAATTTGTAAAAACCAATGTTATAAAGTTTCTATTTAATCGATTTGCTGAATAAGATGCCGCAAAATTGTCTGCAGTTTATTATTTAAACTTCACACTTCTCATTTTGTGCTATTACTTAATACAGAAACACGAAGACTCTTTTGGAAGACTAGATTATTTGAATTCTACGGGCATTTACTGTAAAAACTCACATTCTATATCTTTCATGTTCTCAGTGATGTATTGTAGGGTTAGTATCTGTTGTAAAATATTGAAACAAAACAAATCAAAGATCTAACAGATTGTATCGTTGTATAGTCCTGTAAAGAATCAGATGTTCATTGCGATCTCTAAAGAAGTTTCTGACCATTTATCTTAAAGTCCACTTGAGAGTAAATCAACAGCCAGAAAACTCGAGGGTAATCCTCCGAAAGAGATCTGTTTCTTATCTTTCCTCGGAGGCGTATCCATTACAGAATAAAGCTCTAGGGAGACTCAAGAGATTGACAAAATCTAGGATGAAGACGTATCTTAAATTGAGTTTCATTTGCTACTAGATTGAACTCTTCTAGAGAAGATTCTGGCATATTTTTGTCACTCATGAATATGGCATTTATGAGACAAAGACAAATAAATCTAAGAAGAGAAGGTTTTATCTGACATGTGAGGATAAGATTAACTTATTTCTCTATATCGCACAACAAATACCAGGAGATCGTAAAATCCTTTTGAGTGATAGGTAAAACTCTTTTGGATCTAGAGGAAATGTGGAATGTGAACGGAAAAAGGAGAAAGCAATACAATCCTAGACGAAAATAAGCTGTCATACCATCGGGCAAGAAAAGAACTAAAGAAATTTCAACAAGAAAAGCTTTTTCAGAATCTGACAAGTACTCCTTTTCTGACATGACTCAACAATGGGATTACTAGAGGAAGACGGGCGATTGCGGTTGGATATCCCGCAAAATAAGCTGTAGTTTAAAATGACTGACGTTTTTTAACGTTATTAAACAAAAATTACTTAGATTAGATATTACTTAAACATAGAGTGTTTTTCATTAATCACGTTTAATGTGAACTTTTTTCAATACAGACCAGATTTGAAGTAGTTCATTTAAATCTCACCTATTTTGATTGGTCTTCAGCAACTTTTCGAAGAGTGTAAAATTGAGGGTTCTCGTCAGCATGCTCGAGCAACATGCTCAAGACTGGGGACACCTAGTGTGCTGTGCATAAGTTATACAATTTCTTTTAAGCAACTATAGTTAAAAGATTAGAATTACATTGATATAAGAATAATTATATTTATCTAAAAAGTCGTTTAGTAGTTTTGGAATTGATAATAATAATTTAAAACATCAATAACTTTTTGCTTCCCATAAAATATTTTATTTGTTATTGTTAAATGTCTTGTCTTATTAAATGATTGAAAGTACAAATGAACTAAGTATCGTTGAACTTAACGATGATAATAAATGATGCTAAAAAATAAAACAAAACCTATGTAAATACAAATGTAAGGTATAAATAATATTTCTATACATTAATTATAAAGTATTGGCATTCTGTATAGAGATACATAAGCTTCTCAATCCATAAGAGCTTCAAAAAAGAACACAATGATTCCAAAGTCTTGAGTTTTCGCTTCTGTCCACAGTCCTCATGACTGCATATGTATTATTATTATTTTTTTTTGTAAAAGCAATATAAAATAACTTATGAAAGGATTACATCGAAAATGAGTTAATTGACAATGCGGGGCTGGAGGTAGAGGTTGAGATGATGGGTTCTGATAGCGGGGTCAATCCATTTGCGGTCGGCCTGGTAATTGACAGGATTGCGGCTCACCCGCTCCCTCCTAATTACCATCTGCCTCGTCTTAACTCTCATATGTAACTTGTTAATTGAAACCTACCTTTTCATTAATAAACCACCGCGAGAGAAAATATAATCCCTTATATATGTATAGAAATATACTTTAATTTTATATATGGAGGTAAAACTTATTTTTTCTCTCCATTTCATTAGAATATACTCTCTTATTGAGTATAGGAGCCAATAAAATTACTAAAATGTATAACCTAATTGAAATTTTCGTTTCGAACAGTGTTATTGATTAAAAAACTAAGATTGAATATAAGAATAATTTTAGCAACGATGCAGATAAAATCTTCAATAATAATAGTTAACCTTATATATGAGGAAGAAAATGGTCCGGCTGGAGGTCAACAAAATTTCTCTTAAGTAGTGAGAACTATTTATTGGAGAGCTAACGTTTCGACCCACATTGCAGGTCTTCTTCAGGACTGTCGGGGGTAGGCGGCGTGGCTTCGAAGCTGTATCACTTAGCAACCAAGTGATACAGCTATAGTTGCTATGTGATGATACTTAATGACTATATATATATATACATATTTAAGAGCGATTTTTTTACCTCCACCCGGACCATTTTCTTCATGATGCAGGTAGGAGTTTCAATGTGTATTGGCATGTTTTACGCATTAATATGTACTTTCTTAAAAATACTTGTATTTATTTTGTAAGTCAAACGAGTTGAAAGTGTACTGGAAGAAACCCATATATCCATATACTGCAACAGAGGAGAAACAGAAAGAGTCAAGGAATCAACCTACTTCGGAGCAGTTTTGGGTAGGATTGAGAAATTAGACTTGGAAATTTCGAACAGAATAATTGAAGCAAACAGGGTCTACTACCTATTGACTAAATATTTGGGACAACAAATAGCCTATTTATTTGGTAATGAGATGTTAGTGAGAATTTGAAACTCTACATTTTCAAAACAGTATGTTTACCTAATTACCTTATATGGTGCTGAAAGTAGGATTCTGCCGAGCAAACTAGACAGTCATTGCTGCAGAGATAAAATTTCTTCGAATGATTGCGGGAAAAACAAGGAGAGACCATATCCGCAATGACACGATCAGGGTGGAAATTAAGGTTAACATGACGAAGGAATTCCCAGAGTCAGAATGGAAGATCATGGTGACTGGCAGACAAAATGGACTACATCTCTGAGGGTAGAAGACCCAGAGGACGACCATGAGTGTCGTTGGATTATTTTGGACATATATGCAGAAAAAACATACACATCAGGGAAGCTCGAAACCTGGCTAGAACCAGGGAGGAATAGCTGATCGCTCCCCACGAGATAGGCACAAAAGGGTGTGAAAGAAGAAGAGGATGATCTTTAAGTTTTTTTAATGCGTACATATATAATGATGTTGTTTCATTGTATACAACCCCATATTAGATAGATACAATACATATGCCTGTTTATGTTTTTATACATTTACTGGCTGATAAGTAATATTTGACATAAGAGTGAATGTGTTGATATGCAACCAAGGAGGAGTACCTAATTTTGACGCCAACATATAATAATAAATAATTAAGTAGAATATATATATATATATATATATATATATATATATATATGTGTGTGTGTGTGTGTGTGTGTATGCACTCACACACACACGCGTCTTTGGTGGGATCTTAAAAACCCTCCTTTTGGAAGCATGCATCCTTTATACACCCATCATTCTTAGAGGTGACCCATTTTCCCGACAAGGTAAGACGGGAATGAAACTCAAAGCTATTTTCTTAATTGGAAATTTCAGAAGCTCAAAGAGCTCGTTATCCGAGGCCTGATTTTGAGTTCCATTCCTGTTGTCAACAACTTGCTGATGATCCTCGCAATATGGTTGACGTGGAAGCGTAATTAACCAATCAGACCTTTGTTAGTATGTTATCTTATTTTAATTACAATATGTGTAGTTGGCATACTAATTTACTTTAAATGAGTAATTGCTATAATGCCCTTCAAAAAGCATGATTGTTATTACTAATTTATTAGAACGTAATTACAAAAAATAATATTCAGAAATCGACTCATATGGGTTTGAATATGTATTCGGGCGTGTTTGCATGTATTCCATTGTACATAACTGAATCTCACACATTCGGTTCTTCCCTGTGGTTGTTACTCTTAATACTTTAAGTTATATTGAACTATATTCTAAGATTTTTTTTTTGACTACTGCTTAAAATTAATGAGCTTTCCAAAAAGTTGCTCACTTAGCAGGTTAGTCATTTGCTTAATGAATCAGTATTGAATAATTATTTCAGTTTTTGTTCTTGCAAACAAGATATATATTATCATTGATTATGTAAACAAATTATTAATACACCTTAGCTCATGCATTTAACCGTTGTTAAAAATTTATTCATACTTTTTATTTACTTTTTTGGCTCTTAATAAATACTTTATGATTTAGATTTCTGGCCAGATATATATTCTGTTTCTGTATCTGTTCATATTTGTTATTCTAAAGAGACTTAATCCCTGAGTAAAGTTACTGTTATATTCTACGCTGTTCTATACTATTTGAAACTACTTGCAATTTTGTTGTGGTTCATTTGTTGTCATCAATGATACATGAATACTTGCAATTTTGTTGAATGCTACTGATTATGTTGGCCCAAAGGTTTATAATGTCTATAAGCTCTATGTGTATATTTATGTAATAAATAGCAAATATTTCCAAGTTTTGATTTAAAATCAGTTATCTAAGGAAGAATATTAAATTTTGTTATACCTTTGTTTCTAATATTGTTATCCTCTTATTTCTTCTGCTTTGTAATTAACATACTTATTTTCACTTATTAATACTTTTGTTTTTCGTTTCAGGTATGTGAAAAAAAAATTGGTGCTCCCTAGTTGGTATGTAAATAAAACTATTCCTATACAATCAGTGCCCTATATTTCATACGGAAAAATAATTAATAATATTAAATTACATAAAATATGCGCTCAAAAATAATAACATAAAACGTTTGTAAGGTAGGAAGGAAATAGTTATGTTATGATGGTGCTATTCTCGTTTATTATCAGGAATTATATTGTCAAGTTATCGGTTTTAAAAAATGTTGAGGCCTAGATTACTGTGGCTTAGAATGCTCGCCGCCATTGCTTTGTTTGTTCGAGGTAGAGACTTTAATCCCGACAGAGGTAGTCCAGGTGCAGTTTGTAATTGAAGTGTGGTCAACCAAGTGAAACTTTTAAACCACATGTAGGCCTCTTCTAATCGATATTGTGTTCCTCTTAGGCCTATGCTTTCGACACTAATCATAGCTAAACTTACTTAGATTAATTGAAATCAATTAATTTCATTTAAAAATATATTTATTGAAATTTACAACTGTATTATAACAATACAACAAGTAATAATGGCAGGAATGATACATAATAGCATGGGCAAAGGCAAGTAGAGAAACTACTCAGAGGTAGAACTCAATAAAAATTCAACTTACTTGGTAACGAGGCATTTCTTTTTTACGCCTTGGAGGATTATCAGGAAGTGAAGAAGTAGCTAGATTTGAAACTAGTGGGTTTTAGTGAGAATGAAGTTTTTCATGTAAACAGGTGTCAGGGCTAAATCAGCAACAAATGGGACATTGAGGTCATTAAGGATTGTCCATAACAAAGTTAAGAGCATTAAGGATCTTGGGTTGTAAGAATTAGGTACGAGAGGAATTCGATGCCTTAGTGGAGCCCCAAAGCTCTACTCCATAATTCCAAATAGGTATTTTAATAGTCATGTATATGAGTCTTCTGTAGTTAGAAGGGAGCTTAGAGAATTCGTCTAGTAAGTGCTGAAGTAGCCAGAAACAGCGAGCAGTTATCTTTTTGCCCTAGTATGAGAATTCCAAGTTAAACGTTTATGAAGATGTTATCCTAAGTATCGGATTTATTCTACACTTGACCGTGGGCTATTATTAAAGAATACCGGAGGATAGGTATTACATTTTTTTAAATTTATTTTTAATCTCCGGGCGTCTGAAAAGAAGATGGCCTCGTGACCTAAGCTGAACTTTTTTATTTGAGTACTACCACTGAGTAGTTTCTCTATTTGTCTTTTCATGTCAATGCAATCATTCATTATATTTACTTGATGTATTCTGTATACAGTTGTAAATTTCAATAAATATATTTTTAAAAAATGTTTTAATCTCGTATTGAAAACATCTTTTTTTTTTAAATATATTTCATGACGCGAGCTTCACTTTTTATTAATTCAACATATAATATCGTTTTGTGTTTTGAGATACCTTCATCATCATATTCTGTTTTAGTCTGTCTATCTTCTCTTTCTAATAGTTGCTTTGGTGATGGTACGTAAGCACTGAGGTACGCTTTGAGAGTCGGTAACCCTGCGAATAGGAAACATTCCATTACATGAACCCTCAGAAAACCTAGTCAAGGATCAAATATCAGATCCGTCAACTAAGAAAACAACTCAGACCAAAGATTTGTAACTTTGTACTGACCCGGAGCTGTCAAAATGGTAAAACGACCTTTTAGCAGATAGTTAAACTTCCATAATGGTTGTGAATAATATTTACAATATCGCTTGTCATAATCATCTAGTAACAAATAAAGATCTAGTCTCTTAGTACGTTACAAAAAAAAAAAAAAAAATACATTCCCAACAATTTCACCGAGAATAACAACAATTTAAATTGATACACGTTCAAGAAGACCTGAATTGGTTCCGGTTCAAGTTTTGTTATTTCTAAGGTATATCATATTATATCATATTTTTGTGCTGGATTTTAAAAAAAATGGATAAATTTAAAATTCATTTCTTTTCATCTGAGTTCTATTACATCATTTGTTGTACTAACGTTATGCCATCTATATTATAACGAACAGCATTAAAATTATTTAAAATTGACTAGACCAAATATTTCCTTGACATTTAACTTTTTTTTTTAAACAGTCGCAGAGGATTTACGTTTGAGTAGACGGATCAACTCACCTTAAAAGCGGGCTTTTAGGAATTATCTCTGTATCTCCCATATTTCAGGATAATATCGAGGGTTTGGGGATGGAAGAGTAATTGAGGATTGAATTAGGAACGTCGCGTATATGTTTCCGAATCAATACTGGATTTAACGACTCGGAACGTTTTAGAAAGACACTAGGATGTGGGTGGATCGCAAGAAAAGCATCCCTCGTTTAAATCTCTTCTAAATTATCAGTGAGATAATGGAGGGGGGAGAGAGTGGTGGAGGCCAAGAGGTCCTCAGAGAGAGCGAGAGAAAGAAAGATAGAGAGAGAGAGAGATAAAGTGAAATGAGAGAGATGGAGATATAGGCACAAGAAGGCGAGTATATTCCGCTGCAAAAACAGACAACCTCCTTGGAGCAGTGTCCCACTGATGTGATATTAACGAGAAGTCCCATTATGGCCATAAACCCTTCCGTAATTAATATCATAGCCGTTGAGCTCTGTTAAAACAGAGACACAAACAATGAAATTGTTTTCAGAATTTGTTGACGATTGTGTATTTCGATAATTGAGGTATATTTGAAAAAAAAAATCAGTTTTCAGGTAGTTTTTTCAATTCAACGACATATCTTAAATAGTATTAAATATTGATATTTTGTTTTTCGTATATATTTATTTTAAAAGAATAAATTTCCTCTTGTTTAGTTTCATTTATTTTCCTTTGAAAATTAACGGTGATTAAAAGTATTTTACATAAACTAGGGAAGTATTCCCTGTTAGTTTTTGGTGTTAGAAATAAAATTCAATCTTTGACAACCCTCATTAATTTGATCATACCTTATATATTTATCAATTTATATTTATATTATATATTTATAAATTTAAAATTATATTATATATTTATGTTTACATTATATATTTATAAATTTATAATTATATTATATATGCGTAAATTTGTGTATATTTATAAATTTATTAAACAATTATTTTTATAATATTTAATAGAGGGAGACAATTTGCACTCTATAAACACCAGCCAACAATCATTTTCCAACAGATTCGGAATAAATTTATTTACCAAAATAAAAAAAAATTAGAAAAATGGAAAACAAATAAATACACCCAAGTACTATATACACAAATTAATAGAACGGAAATATAAGCCATATTCCTGGAATAAAATAAAAATTTGAAATTAATTCATACAAGGCGATTTCCTTTAAGGAATTAAATATTGTTCCATGTTTAATGTTATATATTTTATTTGTAAATAAGCATATCAGAATTAAAATAGATTTTAGCACATGTCAATATCATAAAAAAAAAATTGACAACATATAGGTAAAGTGATTTAAACAGTTGAAGGAGAGAACGTGGTGATATTTTCTTGATAACAACCATGTCTAAGTAGTTTTTCCAATTCAATCTATCCTAAAGCCAACAGGGTGCTATTGTTAAACCATCCCTCACGAGTTGTATACATGTATCACACGTTGGGAACGCCTTTCATATAATAAAGTGATTAACAAATAGGCAGTTTTCAAACTCCAATTTATCATGAATCGCTATAGATACATCTGGTTAATACATTTCCGGAATAAATACTGCTATGCTCCCCTCCTCACATGCCTTGGTCGCTTCTAATTCAAATATCATTTTAGATGATTTTAATATTTTTTATAACATGTTACTAAACCAATTAATAAAAAAAATAAACTAATTTACGCGATTTTGAAGTTCTGTAGAAGAATTGATATTATTACTATAATTTCTAATTAATTATTTAACTTATTAGTGATCAAAAATCATATTCAATAGTTCGAATATAGAACAAAACGATTATATTTTATACCACTTCCCACCCTTGATTGCTTTGAAATACGTAAATTTCACTCCAGATAAGAGAACGGTAAGTGTATTGAAATACAACTGATTGGCGGAAAATAATTTTTACATATTTTAATGTTGGTGTACGCCATTGCTAAATCAGAGCAACCCGAACTAACATATTTATGTTATGCCCTTTCAGCTGTTGTTTCGGCTTAGACTATGTAAGAAGTAAATAATTCATACAAGTATACGAACGCAACATATATATGATGTTATCCACAAGGACCGGATGGTACAAAACCCCAGAAGAGCCAAGGTAATAACCTTGTTTGATTTCCCAAGAGTATATACTCGAAATGAATATTTAAAAAACTGCACATCGAAAAATTGTAAAAAGAATTATATGAGAATAAATTATGCAGTTATTATTCCAAGAATGTTATATGCAATGCCATGTTCAGAAATATTTAAAAAAGACAGGTTATAAGTGGTTAAGATTATGTTAATAAGAAGACAGGATTATGAAGAGGATTGATGTCTTGTTAAATGGAAGAATATAGATCATCCTTTTAAGGCTGATGGGCAGATTGGTTAAGACAATTTTCTGGATAGGAATTTTGTAGTAAACCTACTATCATTAGATGTAGATAACTCATTGTGAAAGTTTATTTAGTTGATTTTATGCTACCACTCGGACGATACTACACTGGGACTCCTAGTAGGCACACTAAGGCTAGATTTGAAAACAAATATGTGTCTTCGTTAATTAAATCTTCACAACTTTACTTTTTTAATTATGTTTAATCGATTTGATTAACTTCCCTGCATGTTGATATCTTGTCTTTTTTATTTAATATAATTTTATACTATCATGGCTAATTGGATGATGATACAGTAGAAAACCTATGTTTTAACTCCCCAGTTATATCTAAGAAATAGATCTCTAACGAGTACCTGACACTGCACAGCCTCGGGAGCACCATTTTACTCCCAATGACGGCTTAACCCCAAGGATGGTTTATTCCCTAAATTCCTTGAGCATAAGTCGCGCAGTTGAGCTTCATCTAGGACAAATCACATTTCTACATAACCGTTGACCATGAAACAGTACAGTCTCTACCATTTATTGTACCCCAGAACCTTCGCGGGTTGTAGTGGTACATTTTTTTTTTAAGTGGTGGATATATACAATCGATGAACCCCTGGTTACGCCAAAATTAGCAATCCTTAATATAAAAAACTTTAAGTTATAAAAAGCATTTGAATAAAAAAAAGTTAGTATATTTCTATTCTCTATATACATATATTTATACCTAAATATCCACAAAGTGTTAAAAATTACCTGAAAGGACAAATGAAATTTTAAATGTCGGATAAACTGTCGTTTTTGCTGATAAATTGTAAAGGTTTATTCCCCGGTACCAATGTCGATATAAAGCCCATCATTCCTGTTGACAACACGTCATGCTCAGAAGTCGATAAATACAAAGCTATATGGAGTGCCGAGTACCGGCTGGATATAGAAGGGACAGTAGCCTTGCATTTGACAGTAGTCCAAGAAGACGCTGCGGGTCTGCCGGTGTCAGCCACACTCATGTCCAAGTCCTGATTTCACAAAGCCCATTTGGTTCGCTACTATCTTCCAAGAGTCCTTCTTATCTATTTGTTCGAGCGTGGTTAGACTGAATAGAAAAGATAAATAATACAATATATTAGTAGAATAGAGTGGGGGAATTAAATAACTAAGTCAGATACAGAAACATTTTGGAGTTTATTAATTCTAAGTACAATATAAAAGAAATAAATTTAAACATAAAAATAGAACTGAAGAAAAAAAAGATCACTTATATATGTGTACATCAAAGGCATAATGAAGTCTTTACTGTTGGAATTATTCTTAACTGATGATGAAAGACATATTAAATATTAGTTTCGAACTTAATGAATTGTCATAGGAGCAAACTGACACTGGGCGATTTAGGTCAAATGGTGAGTGATTATAGAGTCTTTATCTCGAACGGTGAATGATATGATATTGTCTTTGAGTGTAGTTAATTGTATGAGAAAAGGTGGACTTACAGTGGTGGAGTTAATTTCGTCACATCACTTCTGATTGCATCTGGTCTTCGGCGATCGGGTGTTGGTGAGAAAAGGGCACATCTCGCATCTGGTAATAGGCGTCTCTTGGCTATGGGCAAAGGTGAATGCTGTACCGTCTCCGTGCGGTGGTGGAAGGCGAGGTTAGCTTCCGGCGAGCAGAGCGGGTAGATGTGTAGCTTCAAGCCTGGATGCCAAGTAAGCGAAGCGCTAGACGACGGAGTAGGGGAAAACATAGTCCCCTCTATCTGTTTCCAAGGAAACAATTGTGAAGCAGCCCGCGAGATTTAAATTTGAGTTTATTTGGTTGATTCGCGACTGAACATACCCCCTCCGATGGCATCGTAGAGAGGGTAAGGGTGTATGCGTGTGACCTTGTTATCGGCGGACCTGAGAAGGTGTGATGGGGAACTACAATGGTAGTCTGAAGGTAAATAATGTTTTGAAGAAGATGGAGAATAAGAAGGTGACGATGGGAAATAAGATGGTGACGTGGGTGAATAATAAGGTGTTGTAAGAGTAGTGAGGAGCTGTTTGATAATGCGTATGAGGAAGAAGTTGGTGAGTAAGAAGGGGATGTATGAGAATAAGATGGTGAATACGAGAGATATAGTGGTGAACATGATGATGAGGTAGGGGGGTTAAGATATAGAGGTTAGGGTGAGAAAGAAATTGGTGAGTACGAAGACGATGTAAAAGAAATAAGATGGTATAATTGGGGAATATGGGGAGACGTAGGCGAATATGATGTAAGAAGGTGATTTAGGTGAATAGGAGGGAGATGGTGGGTAATAATTGGAACCAAAGACCAAGCAGAATAATTTCTATAAGCGGGAAAATGGTGGGACTAAGAATGAGTAGGACTGAGTAGGAGAATAGATAGTGCTACTAGGGGAATATCTTGAGCTAGATGGAGAATACCGAGGACTAGTAGCAAATTGGGTGAATAAGCTGAAGAGATTCGTGACTTTGTAAGAGAAGTGATAATCGGAGTGCTTCCCCCCCCTTTGAAAGGCGAGCATCCCTATCAATGGCGATGGGAATGCATAGATGGCGGGCGAGAGAGAGGAGAAGAGAGTCAACGGTGAAAGAGAGTCCTTCGGTAGGCCTGGTTGCACATGAGGTTGGTGATCGGCGAGCGGTGACTTCCTCAGGCGGGCGGGGGTAGACGCGGTGACGATAAATATCTCTGCGGAATACCCAGTTACCCGGCCGAAAGGATTGCGGGAGAATATGGTGATTTATCGGTGCATCACGACAGGTCGGATTATACGGGGGTGAATTTTTTAGTGATTCCTGTGAGGTTGTTGATCGACGTGCGGAGGCTTTATCCGGCGGAAGTAAGAGGGGTTATAAGAGGAGAAGATAGACAGCTCTGGAGAAGGCCCGCTAAGAAGGGCGAAAAGATCGGTGAGGATTATGATAACTTTTCGGTGCGTCTGGAAAGGTAGAATAATGAGGAGATGATTTCTGCAGGATAGCAGCGAATGATGGCCAAGGTTGGCGACTGGCTAGGTGATTCCCGTACGGGTGGTGGAGACGAAGCTTGCTTGGTCTGAACAGTAGGTGAAGATTGCCTCAGATTCAAGGCTTCGCTTGGTGAATGAACTTGAATCGGCCCTGGTCGAATAAATTTTCGAATTCGCTGCAACGGTGAATATGAGATTCATGGCAATAGGGGCATTGCGACGCGGTGGTAAGTCCGGGAGCGGATTGTTGTATCTGTGGTTGAGAATTGGGCGGAAGTGACTCATCTGTTAGATCATGCGCCGGGTCCTTGTTTGAAGCGGCGGTGCCAGCAATTTTGAGGCTGGAAATATGTAGAGGTCAATAAATTGGCGAGCGTTGGAACTTCTTCCGGATGTTGAAGTTTAAATACTCTCTGGGTGACCGGATCAAGACTTCGGAATGCGACTGTTTACAATAAATAATCATAACAATAATTATCTTATCTTTATCATCATAAGAAATGATGATAACGATAAGATAAATTATAATGCCGATCGTAGAGGGCGGCACATGAGTCGGAGTAATTAGCGGCTAAATTATCTAAGTTATGTATGTCCGATAATGCTTCACCCGAAAGACAACTTTTGACGTACGCTAATTTCGTCCCATCGTCTGTGCGTTTATCTCAGCGTATACGCCCAAGAAATATCCCATGAAATGTGTTAAATTGATCAATATCTTCATTGAACTTCAGCAAGTCAAGAGGCGGAAGGTGGAGTTCAGGTGTCTCGATCGCGGTATTAAGTTGCTTTAATAACTCTGTTTCTAAACTGATTACGTCTTTTTGCGGGTGCAGGAATCGTTCTTCAAGATCGGCTGGGATAGATCGTCCTATTTCACGAGCAAGGTCATCCTCGGCGATTCTCATTTCGGAAATTAATGGCTTTAATTTGTTAAAATGACTTTGGTTAGTGAGATTTCGTTACTGTTCAGAATTGTTTTACATTTGTTGGAAATTGATCCCTAAAAATTAAATTGGTGGCAATTGGCCATTTTAAACTATTAACAATTAACAAAACCGGCTGAAAAGAAATCACAATTAAATTACAATGAATAATAGTATTTACTAATGAGATGCTGCGGGCAGTAGCCTCATTCCTGATTTCACAAAGCCCATCTGGTTCGGTACCATCTTCCAGGAGTCTTTCTTATCTATTAAAGCAACCCGTACGGTCTTTACGCTCAGTGGTTTCCCCCAAAGCCTATGAATTAGTTGTTGGAGAAGATAAAAGTCCGGATATGAGGGGGAAAACTGTTTTCATGAAGGTAATGAAGGATGGGAACACCGAAAACCATTTCGAAAATCGCACATGCTGTATGAATATAAAAAACTTGATAATAGTAGATAATATTTTAGATATCCTTTAAATTGTGTATTCAAGCATAAATGATGAATCAATTATAAGATCAGATTTCCCAATGAATGGTCCGAAATTGAAAACTTTAATACCGATTGGAACAAATGGTTTGAGAGGATTTAAAGATCCCTATAAAACTTTTGAAAAATACGGTTCGATGTAAAACTCTAATAATATTCATGTCCTCAAACTTGCTACGAGTAGGGGCAGGGGTGGAAGGTTTTCATTTGAGCAGGGAGGCCTTCTTCTTCTTCTTCTTTGACTTCCTCTTATGCCATTGCTAGCGTCGAGGAGCCTCCACCCAATGCACCCAGGCCTCGCGGTCCCTACTCAGCCGCCTTATTTGGCTCTCTCTCTCTTCGTCCATCCGACAAACGTGGCCAAACCACATTAGCTGTCGGTTTATTATGGAATTTTTCAGCTCAATCACTTTCAACTCCTCTCTGAATATTTCATTCCTGATGCGGTCCCTCCTGGTCTTTCCAACGACTCTCCGCAGGAGTTTCATCTCCGCCGCTGTCACTCGGCTAGCTTGTTTGTCCAGCATAACCCATTTTTCACTTCCATAAGTGAGGGTTGGGAGGTAAACTGATTTGTAGATGTGCATTTTGGTTGCCTTTCCAACCTCCCTATGCCCAACTATACTGTTGCAAATAGGGTAGTAAACTTGGTTGGCTTTTGATATTCTATTAGCTACTTCTGGGTCAATTCTTCCCCTGCCGCTAATGATTGTCCCCAAGTAGGTGTCCACAACTTCAAGTACCTCCCCATTACAATCAGCTGGAAGTCCTCGTGTTCCTCTCTTGATACCACTAGCACCTTACTTTTATTGCCATTCATTGTCATTTCTTTGCGGATGAGGTCTTCCTCCCATTCCACCAGGGCTTGCTGCAGCTTGTCTTTCGCGTCCGCAATCAATACTATGTCATCGGCATACAATAGGCTTTGAAACATAACATTTCTTAAGTTCCACTTGCCGATTACCGTCCAGGCAGTACGGCGCTTACAGATTTTATGGATTTCATCCATAAATAATTTAAATAGAAGAGGACTCAAGCTGTCGCCCTGCCTCATACCTCTCTCTATGGGAAAAGACTTGGACTCCCTTCCGTTGATCCTCACTACACCTTTCGCAGCCTCATATACTGATTTAATTGCGGTGATGAGATCTTCTGGCACATTTTTAGCCACCAAAGCATCCCATATTTCTTGTCGAGGGGCAGAGTCGAATGCTGCTTTTAGATCAAGGAAAGGCATGTATACATTTGTATTTCTGTCCGTTGCTTTTTCTGCGATGCTTCGTAATACGAAAATGTGATCTTGAGACGGTCTCCCTGGGCGAAATCCCGCTTGTTCCCTCTCTATTTTGTTCTCAACTGCAAGCCTTAGTTTCTTTTCTAGGATTGAGGTGTATAGCCCGTATGCTACCGAAAGCAAGCTTATTGGTCTATAGTTCTCGCATTCAGTGGAGGTACCTTTTTTGTGAATCGGGATAATAATGCTGAACTCCCTATTCTTTGGGACTTTTTTTGTGTTCCATATTTCTTGGAGGAATTGTTGGATAAATTTTATAAGCTATTGACCTCCAAATTTCAGTAGTTCTGGAGCTATGCCGTCCCTTCCTGCTGCTTTGCCTGTTTTAATTTTTCCGATGGAGTATTCAACCTCACCCTCCTCGAAGACTTCCAGACTCTCCAGGATATTATTTCCTATCAGATGTTCTCCTGAGTTAATAGCTTCTCTGTCAGAAAAGTGCACATGCTGTATGAATATAAAAAACTTGATAATAGTAGATAATATTTTAGATATTCTTTGAAATTGTGTATTCAAGCATAAAATATAAATTAATTATGAGATCAGATTTCCCAATGAATGGTCCGAAATTGAAAACTTTGATACCGATTGGAACAAATGATTTGAGAGGATTTAAAGATTCCTATTAAACTTTTGAAAACTACGGTTCGACGTATAACTCTAATAGTATTCATGTCCTCGAACTTGCTACGAATAGGGGGGGGGGTGGAAGGTTTTCATTTGAGCAGGGAGGCCATGGTACAAAAAAGGTTGGAACCACAGCTCATGTTATAGTACTTCCAACTTATGGTACTTACCATAAGAGACTCTACTGCACCTCCCCTTCTATTAGTGCCTATTCTCTGTGGATATTGCTAATCTCTATGGTTCACATGATCTTATTGACAGCCGTCCTAAAGACTTGTATCATCGTCATTCCTTTCCATTGCCTCATATTCTTCAGTCTTGACGTTGGTCGGCTCCAATGACATCTTCAACCTTGTATCTTGCCATGCAAATTTGAAGAAAAGTTGCTCCACCGGGATCCAGTTTCAATCTTCGTGGGACCTATTTCACTAAATGGTCTTAGTTAAAAGGTAAGCCAAAATTAATATGTTTTAATGAACATTGTATCGACACGTCATAAGTAGAGCTGTCAAAATTTCTCTTCCTTCATTTGCGGTTTGGCGTTTCTCAACATTAAATACCTTCACTTTTGCTCTCTCCGATTACAATCCTAACCCAATATAATACGATAGGTATCTCAGTAGCAGCTACATTGCCCACATCACTGCGGTTGAAAAAGGCAATTGTGTCAATAGGTTTTCCTAACCCGCATTTGCCAACCTGGGGACTGAGTTTGGAGTTTGAATATCTTTTAGTTCATGGCTTGGGTATTTTATATCTTGAATTGCTGCAACAAAATACAATAAATAAGCCATATGTAAATAACTGAGACATTGACATGGTAATTTTCCAGTAGATGGAAAAAACTGTTTCTACAACTAAACTTGAAAATTTCTGTTGGAAAATTTTAACTATCGCCGTTCATAGAAACTAAACCACTCCCAGTTTTAACTAACTCATCTTTCTATCTTATTATCTTTCCAATGAAAACACTTAAACATGATTATTTTTTTTACTACCTTTTCCACTTTGACGTCTCAGTTTTTAGTTAAATTAATTTTCGTTTTATTAAAACCTATCTCAATAAACAATTCGTGAATAATTAAAATAATACAAAAGAATTACTAATAGATAGTTCTACCTCAACTAGATAGATAGATAATGTTATCCGCTCTAAAAGAATTTCATAACACGATACGGCCTGCCATTTTTGTGATTAAATATCTGCATGGAAATAGATGATTATCGGTTTAAGTAGCATGTTGTATTTAATAATTTTAACTAGTTAATAAAGGAAAATTTATAAATCGAATTTAGCAATTAAATTTTTGAATAGAAAGCACACATTTTTTAATCTTTTTTGTTCCTAATAAAATTGTATTCATAATGTATTCGGTATAACGTGAATTGCGACGAATTGTTAGTATTCCATGAAATACCTAGATCCCAAATACTTTTGGGGGAAAAAAAACAATTCTCTCAAATACGCGAAATCATTATAACAGATTGTTCAGAATTTCTTTCTCTTTGTACTGTTTATTTTTGATATAATCGAATTTTGATAATTTAGTTATTTTTTACACACAAGTGTAATATTGTAATATTTTCAACAAAAAAAAGTCGATCGAAATAGATTTAAATTAATGGATTTTTGTTTTCACCAGTTTACGCAAAAAGTATGTTGAGATTATTTAGATTTATTTATTTATAATTTAATTTTCATTTGCACCTGCCCAATTGCGCATTCAGTAAATTTGATCCTAGTGTTTTTCACCTTGATCGATCGAGATTATTTAGATAAAACAAAAATTAACTTTTGCATATTTTGAAAAATCTTATTATTTAAAACTACTTAGAGCTACTACTAATAATTAAACAGCTAATAAAATATATTTAAGCTATGGGGATTGTACCTCTTCTATAAGCACGCTCGGAAACTATTCTTGAGCACTCTCTACCTAGGTAGAAAGTTTGCTTCGTGAAGATATTGGAGATTCATAGCCTGTCCAGACTGTAAGCTCTTATATTTTCAATTAAGGCAATATATAACCTTGCGTTTCTGTGTTATTGTTTTAGACGTTGGCACATAGATCTTGAACCTCACGTGATATTTTGTGAGATGGATTTTGTTCTTCGACGGTATGGTAAAATATGATAATGCTTAGAACCAGTTTTATCAAACATGAACGGATGTTTAAAGTATACTTACGGAAATTTTTCAACTTTAACGTTTACGTAGGTATGTATAGTGTGTCGAGAAGAATAAACGATGGCGTGGAAGTTATAAATTGATCGGCCATTTCATTAACAAGATTCGTTTTACGAAGACACCTTTGAAAGATGGCACAGTTATCCATTAATCAAGAAGGTCTTATCTTTCTACTAACCTGGGACCGAATGAAAGGAATCACGTATCAACCTTAAATGGACTTACAGGTCGTTCGTTACTTGTGGCTCCGTCTTTTGTGGAAGATAGTGTTTATCTTCAATGTGACAACTCCGAGGAAGGTCTACTATCACTTTTATTTTTACTTCCTTCACCTTTCTTTTTATTTCGTTTCGACAGGGATAAATTTAGTTGTAATAGTCCAAATAGTAAGCTTGATAATTTCAAGCTCAAATCTTTCAAATAACTTCATAAATTAAAACTAGGTAATTTATGTTTTTAATTAAATTAAATGTTCGGGAGAACGAAATAAACCTCAGGATTCGAACAATTATTTTTATTATTTCATGCTCATTGCTTGTTGGGGGTTCGAAGCTCAACTCGGGGAAGACCCCTTACCTCACCGATTCAAAAATTCAAAAAACTCTCGTTTTTCTACTATTTTGACATTACCATGGAAACCACTGTTACCAAATTTTGAGGAAACATCGAGTTACCTCTTTTTCCCCTGTAGTTTTCGTAAGCAATAATTTTATTTGAACTGCTAACGACGACGGATGGACCATGTGGGATCTACAGACTCAAGGGCTCACCCAGCCTCCGGATAGTGGGCACCCAACATTGGTTAAAAACCTGGCGGTTGAGTTTGATTTAGGACAAATCACCTCCGTAACCATTGTACTTGAAACAGTGAAGTCTCCACTGTCTATAGAATTCAAAACCCGTCAGATTTACGTAAGACCCATCATGGGTTTTATTTTATTTTTTCTACTTAATCATTTACATAAAACACAACACTACGTTCGATTTTTCACGAAACCTTAAGTATTCCAGGCTCCTACTGGGGATGAAGCTAAAACCTAAGAAACAAAATACTTTGAAACCGTGTACGGTTAATTAATACGGTGCGGGTTAACCATACTTTAAGTGAGACAAGCAATGTTTGAGTTTGAGTTGGAACTGTGTTTTATTTCCTAACGTGTTGTATAATAAAATACAAAGAGCTGATACAACTTTTCGGGCATGAGTTGATTAATGTTAAATGTTAATTTATTTCCTCCATCAAAGGAAGTGGTAACACAGAAAACCTTTAATTAACAAGAATATGTGAAAGGGTTCATTATACTAATAGGTTTCCTCTCCTAACCAATTATTTACATTTGGTTTATTCAAAGATTACATAATATAATAATTACCCTCCTGGTAATGTATACGTTTAGAAGTACTTTTATAGTACTTTGTAGTCTTTGTAGTAGTCTTTGTACTTTTTGTACTAGAGTTTCTAGAAAAAATCAATAAATAAATAATAAAAAATCGTTTTTTAGAATACATTTTTCTTATTTGCCCATTATCGCCCTATTTGTATTTTATTATATATATATATATATATATATATATATATATATATGTTTTTATATATTTACTTTTTTAGTCCAAGTTCAGTATAAATAATCGTTCCAGGCATTTTATAATGAAAAAATGGAAGGAAAAATTAACCCTCCCCCTCACTTCGCCCCTTATGGCATAGTGGGAGTTTTTACATAATATATTGTATTTTTTAATTAGCTGTACAATCCAATGGTTTACACTAAAAAAAACTCTTAGATCTTTTCAATAAACTGTTGCTTCGTTGGTTATGAAAAGAAGGTCAGGGGTCAGGGATTTTCATCCCGTTTTCCAGGAAAACTTTATTATCCATATAATGTTTAATTGGATTATCGTAAAGGACCCTTGGTACAATTCTATTTGTTTACATGAAACCAGGTTAATCAGGACAACTAATTACCCCGTTGCTATACATGCTAAAGCAGGCTCGCTATGCTAATTGCTGTTGAGGAACAGAAAGGGGTGAATTAAGATGGACTAATTATAGGAGATGGAGACGTGGGATTAGCAGGCCTAGGTCCCGCTTCACTTTCCCTCATATACATCTTTACGTAAGTCATCTGCTTAGCAGAAAACTCCTTATTATCCCACTTATAACAATATGTTTAATTTTTTCTCCTTATCTTTAACATTTGGCTATTTAAAACAATTTTGTTGTTATATAACTCTGTTTTAGGGGTAAAAGTCTTAAAAACCCGGTTTGATTCGGGAAATCGTTTTATGTTATGTAAGTTTCAAACCTTTGTTTATCCAAGATTAAAACAATACATGCTATAACGTATGACATAATGTTAAAACATGTTTTAAAAATCAACTGTACCACTACAACCCATGAAGGGGCACGAAATCGATACATAGTACGGATCTTACACTTTCTAGGCTGATATATATTTTTCTATATTCTCATTTTATCATGTTTAGGCAAGAAATCTTTAAGAATTAAAATTATTTACATTAATTATTCATATGTAAATCGTTATTAATTCTTGTCATATATGAGTTGTTACTTAGTTGTTTTATATATGTGTGTGATCAATTAAAATTAAAAATTAATATTGAAAAGTGTAGAAAATGATTGAGTGATCGGCCAAACACACCAAGTTCCAACGTTCAGGTTCAACTTTTAGGCCATTATCAGAGCTGAAGGAAAAAAAATTATATCCACCTTGCAGTTCCTCAGACAATAAGGCAGTTATATAGTCGGAAACAATACTAATGAAAAATAACTGTTGTATTGTCTTTCTGACGACGACCTAAAAGTTGGTACTTTACAAGAGTTGCCTTATTTATTTACAATTTTTTAATACAATTCCACCAATTTTCTACATTTCTCAGGATATATACGATCATAAAAAATAATTATACGTGAACAATAAGACCCATACATTTATCATTATTTAATATGTTATATCAATGATGAAATTTCCACATATTCACACATACATTCTTGATGTCATAATTACGATGTAATGGGTCAAGTGAACATTAGATAATGAATTTCTAAATATAACATCGTGGTTAACTATGATTCATTGTACTTTCGTTATAAAATAATATAGATTAAATAAATTTATTAGTATGTAACCTTGGTTAATCATTTAAACAATGTCAATTTATAAAATCACAAGGTGAAATTTGGTCAGCTTATTATATAGATAATCAAGTAGTGCAAAATAATAGAAACGAACATATAGTGAATCAAGGATTTTCAAAAAATCTTTGACATTTTATTAACTTGATATTACGCAAAATAAACTTCATCAGGAATGTTTACTTTGATTTATTTTGGTCTTAAGGCTAACTGAGTGCTAATATTGCAGAACTTATTTGACCCTAACGCCCTTTACCGGTTTACCCGCCCTTTACCGGAACTGTGCCTGTTTTCATAGGACCTAGATCCGGCTGAGCCGAGACCTTACGGCCTTACTACCCACACAAAGGCTAAGTCAAAGAGCAGGGTCCTTTCCTGAGTCCCGTCCGTGCCAATCCCAATGAATCAGCTCAAAATTAGTAATATATGGTATACTTATGTATTGTTTAAAAATTATAACATATATATGCGTGTATTTGGTATACATATGTAACAATACCGTAAGAAAAGCACAATTCAGTTTTAATATTTTTAACTCAAGGTAGTATCCTTGGCCCAATCCTTTATACAGTTTATAAAGCTGACATCCCAACTCATCCTAATACTATCCTTACCACGTATGCTGATGATACATGTGTATTATCAGTCAACACCAATCCAATTATTGCATCCCAAAGCCTCCAATCCCATATCACTGATCTTGAAGAATGGTGTCCAAACTGGAGAATTAAAATAAACTCTCAAAAATCGCATCAAATCACTTTTACCTTACGTCGTAAACCAATGACTTCCTGCCCTTCAGTATCCTTTAATAATATCCCACTGGTGCCTGTAGAACAGATCCGATACTTAGGGTTGCATCTTGACAAACGATTAACCTGGAATCCTCATACGAGACTGAAAAGACAAGAAACCGCTCGACGTTTCAGGCTACTTCAACACTTACTAGACAAACGCTCTAAGCTCCCAATTAATTACAAAAGACTCATCTACATGACCATCATACGACCTATTTGGACCTACGGAGTAGAGCTTTGGGGCTCCACTAAGCCATCGAATTCCTCTCGTATCTAATCCCTACAATCCAAAATCCTTCGTAAAATCCTTAATGCTCCTTATTTTGTTAAGAATAAAATCATCCATAACGACCTTAATGTCCCATTTGTTGCTGATTTGGCCCGAACCCGCTATCTATCCTTTCATAACAAAATTCATTTCCACTCAAACCCTCTAGTTTTAAACCTAGCTTCCTCTTCAATTCCCGATAATCCTCCGAGGCGTCTGAAAAGAAGATGGCCCCGTGACTTCTTAGTTGAACTTGTGATTTGAGTACTACCAGTGGGTAGTTTCTCTACTTGTCATTTTCACATGTCATTATGTATCGCTTAGCCCATTTACTAGATGAAATTTTTTTTATACAGTTGTAAATATCAATAAATGAATTAAAAAAAATATATATATTTTTAAAGATATTTTCATATAATTTGGATGTAATCGACCACAGAGTATTTTATGGTGTTTTTTATTTTTTAATTCATTTACAACTGTATAACAGAATACATCAAGCAAATATAATGAATGTATACATTGGCATGGAAAGACAAGTAGAGAAACTACGCACTGGTAGTACTTGAATAACAAATTCAACTTAGAAGGTCACGAGGCCATCCTCTTTTCAGACTCCTCGGAAAATCATCGGGAATCGAAGATATAGCTGTGTCTGAAACAAGTGGGTTTGAGGGGGAATTATATTTGTCACGAAAGGATTGATATCGGGTTCTGGCCAAATCAGCAACAAATGGGATATTAAGGTCATTATGGATAAGGTTAGTCGTGCCCAAAACCTTTACACCATAACTCCTGATCCTGATCCTGAAAGCCTCATACATCACCATCTCCTAACAAATTTAGGATAATTAAATGAGTAATTACACTCAATTATAGTTTCAATAAAAACTAACTGTTAGAGACACGTTGTGTGCTTGCAAGGCTGACCTAATCAATACCTTTAAAAATAAAAAAGAAGTATTCTGTAATCTTATTTAAAAATTAATTTAAATATGAGAAATTATTTTATTAAATTTGTATAATAATAAAAACATTGTAGATGGTTAAATCATCGTTAAAACGTTTGTTTTTTATCGATCACTAATATTAACAATTTTATCTTATTATTAAAATGTATATATTGCTCAACTTTAGTATAACAATATAACAAGTAAATATAACGAACGATAGATAATGGTATGAATAAATAGAAGCAAAGAAACTAACCCGTCGAAGTAAACATTTTAATGTAGTATTAAATTGAGAGCGGAATGGCTGAGTATAGTTGCCATTCCGAATGTCCTGAGTTCGAATCCCGCTAGCTGGCAGACTTTTATTTAATCTGGCAATGACCGGAGAGGGACTCTATGGGATATATGACCCTCCTAGGGCTCACCCAGCCTCTGTAATGTTGGAATCCAAAATAAAGGGGAGGGAAATCTGGCGGTTGAGCGTAGACTAGGACAAATCCCCTCATTCAACAACCGTTGTCTAAGAAACAGTACAGTCTTTGCCATGTACTGAACCCCAAACCCTTTACGGGCTGTATTGGTACAGGTTTTTAAAAATTAAATGTGAAACCTCATTAAAAGGCTTATGAAATTAAAAGTGGGCAAAACAAAAAATATTTTTAATATTAACTTTTTTTTTATTGCTGGTTGGTTATTATACGCCTGAGAAGAGTATCATTTCATGAAGTGATATTGGAGAGAGTGGAAGTGGAGATTTCATTAATTCTAATAGAGCTACTGCTTCATCGGTAACTGCTGCCTGACAAATAAATCGGAAGTAGGGCACATGATTGCCACCTGGGAAATGCTGGAAAATCTCATTTATTATAGGACCCGCTCATCGCCGGGAAATACGGTTTTTCTCCTGCGGCGGAAAGATCATGGTGAGGATGGAAATAGATGGTCCGACATTCTACCTCTTCCTTCTATAAATATCTCTAATTTTACTTTTAAATTTTTCCTGGGTGTTATGTCCATGATATATTTTTGTAAAGTACTGCACCTCTCTATTATATAAACAAGTTTTTAGTTATGTAATATTTTACCAGAGTTGCCTAACAACGGATAAGCAGTTCCTCTCTTTTTATTTAGTCTTTTCTCGTGCTCGATCAATCAAATTATAAAACCTGTACACCAGTAAACTGTACTGTTTCTTGGGCAGCATTATGCAGGGAGGTGATTTGTCCCACATAAGGCTCAACCGCCAGATGTTTCTCCCTTATTTTTGGTACCTACTTTGTAGAGGCTGAGTGAACCCAGGAGGGACTTGAATCTCATACGACCCATCTCCCGCTGCTTACAGCTTAAATAAAAGTCTTGGCGGCCGCGGGATTTAACCCAGGCATGACAACTCAGTGCCGTATCACTGACCACTCCAATGCCGTAATAATTAAGTTTCACAAAATATAGCTCTGTTTTTGAATTCAAATTGAAAAAAAATGGAATACATTTATTTGTAAAATAAAACAAGTGATTCCTTCGAATATTTCGATTTTAATTTTAATAATAATTTTAGGACTGTTTCAATTGAGAGTATCGTATTTTTTTTTTGCTGTCATAATAACTTCTTTGTAGCTATAAGTACACTCTGCCATATTAATAGCAATTAATATTCTATGAACATTTTCAAGCTGCATACGTATGGTGGAATAGGATTAAGACATCTTTTCTTAATAAGTATATATTTTTTATCTATCAAATATACCTAAAATAAAAAAAATCATAGTTTTATTTTATGCGAAATGCTCAATATTTCCAAATAATAATAAGTGCCCACTCACATTTTAATAGGCTCACTAAGGGGGTACAATGTAAGTACTAAACTGAACTTTAATTTCTAGAATGATATTGCAGGTCCTCCCCTAAAGCATTAAGTACCTACCTGACATTAAGTTAACTAAATGTTAAACAGTCGTATATATGTAAAGCGGGTGATTTTGTCGATAATATGACTTACGGTTTAATATGACCTCTGACAAATCATACAACGTATACACAGAACTTTGTATGTTAACATGTGTTACTTAGTTACTATGTAACAGTTAACGTATTTTATTCTATATATACTAAACAGTGATTGGAACAATGAATTTCAGTCGATAAAACTGATCCAAAATTTATCCCGAAAACTCTGTGGGATAGTTAACGTAAGTTGATGCAAAATTTACACCGTGCAGACCGTAGCATAATTGGCTATAACTGTTAAAATAACTGACTGACAAATTATTAAATAACCAGTGTTACTCCGATTAGCCTTAGAGACATAAAGTGAGGTTAAATAAACAAAGGAACAAACAAGCTGTGTTACTGATATTTATACCGTATACCGGTAATACGACGATTTATGTAACCGGTTACATGGAATTATATGACTGCCTTAATTGTGAATACTAAGGAGTTTTGTTCTGTGAATTCAAACTATTTATATTTCCTTCATTTAAATACATTTTGATTATCATCATTATCAAATTCATTAATAATAACTATTAATTAATTAAACATTGGTTAGTATTTGATTTTATTTTTAATCATTATTAATTTCAATATTAACATGATTATTTTATTTTAAATACTTATTATTAGATTTTTATAATTATTTTACCTATATATTGTTACTAATTTGTATTCACTTTAAAAAAAAAAATTATTTCATTTTATATTTTAAATAATTTTTCTCTTTGTATCTCGTTTATTACAATTATTTCATTTTTGTCTACTATTTATTTTGTTATTTATTATCCCAATAAAGTTTATATATAATTAGAATTTATATAGAAGACCTTCAACGTGGTTCGAAACGTCGGCTTATAACTAGTTTTCGCAATTTAAGGATTTTTTTTCTCCTCAACTCGTACTAATTTCTTATACATATTTATTCATGTTATATTTTTAAAATATATATTTATACTCAAATTGTTAACTAATAAAGAACTGTGAATTAGTGAATAAAATAATTGCTTTTTATTAATATAGTTATGAAATACATGTCGAAATTTTTATGCTGTATTTTCATTTCCCTTTCTTCTGTTATTAAACTTATATTTTGTTTCTCAGTTCTTTCAACCTGATGAAAACATGGCTCAATGCTTCCTATAGAAAAAACATTTGGCGGTTTCTTCGCATTTAAAAAATCCCCAACGGCTATCTGGTATATATTTTAACTATAGTTTTATTCATGGTTTGTTTTATTATTTTTATAATTATAGTAATAATAAAACAAACCTCAGTAATAAAAAAAACTAAATACATACATAAACGTGTTGCTCTCATATAAATCAAGGGGGCATCACAAGATAATGTAATTAATGTATTGCGATAACAAATGCCAGAGACTAACGGATAACATAAATCCCTGTTGAAATATATGTCCTTGTGGCAGATGTCCTAAACCCTGTCTCTACTCGTTCCACAACCTCTACTAAATTAATGTATCCACTTAAATTGCCCCAGAAATTAATTAATTAGCTGTTTCTCTGTTGTATTTACGCAATTAATATTTAAAATATAAAAAGAAGATGGCCTCGTTATCTTCTAAGTTAAACTTGCTATTCGAGTACTACCACTGGGTCAATTTAATGTTAATGTATACATTCATTCTATTCACTTTTTGTATTAATATAATGCAGTTGTAAATATCATTGAATAAGTTATAATATATATATATATAGGTAAGAATTATACTAATCACTAGTGTCTGTGGTCATTTAATTCCAATTTTAACTCCATATTTGGCGACCATGATCCGATGTTCATTTACAGTTTTACATAATTATATTCAACCTGAGTCTTAAAAATATTACAGATATTTAACCTTGCAAAAAGGGAGCGGAGTGGCTCAGTGGTAGATCACTGAGTTGCCGTCCCGGAAATCCTGGTTCAAATCCCGCTGCAAGCAGCTACTTTTATTTAGTCTCTTTGCGGCGGGAGATGGATCATATGGGATCCTCCTGGGGCTCACTCACATTATAAAATATTATAAAAATAGGGTACCCAAAATAAGGGGGAAAAACCTGGCGGTTGAGCGTGACCTGATTGATGTATGGAATCATGCAGTTTTGCAAAAGTTGTCCTTTTAGATATGAAAAAACAGATTTCCGTAAGTGTCCCAGATCAAAAAAGAGATGAAGATTCAAGATAAAGTTCACAATATAAATAAATATTAAATCCACTTGGTTTGGTGGTTTCCACTACAACGGTCTGTACCACAACAGCAGGCCATCAACCACCAAATCGACACCGTTGAGCCAACTCAATGAATAAATTGTGTAATAAATCAGACTTGAAACGGGGCCAATGATTTTGAAATTACGTGTCCATTTTTCGTAGATAATAAACTAATCCATATACAATACTTTTCCACGCTTATATATTTTGTGAGTATATAAATAAAAATGTATATATACATGTAAATTAAAAAACATACAATTCAGAATATATCTCAAAACTGACAGCATACATAGAAATGACGTGTGAAATCTTACTGGTCTTTCCCCAACAAGACTCACCAACAGAATATTTCCTTACATACGAAAAATAAGTAAACCACACCCTGGGTTAGCTTAGTTAAAATAAATTCGCAGAAAATTAAAATAGGACCTAGAGATGCTATAGATAGAACAAGTTTTAGAAACAAAATGGAAAAACTGATAGTAATGTCAGAGAAGGAAGCTTTGAAGAAACTAGGAGCATAATGGACAGAGGAGAGAAAAAGTGAAGGAAGTATTGAAGAAACGCCAGAATGCTTTACCTGATTCTCTTGGGTCCATCCGCAATAAATAAATATAAATCTTTATATATAATTTATTATATTTTTTTAATCATTGCTGTAATTTTTAAATATTTTATTTTGAATAGAAAATATTTGCACCGAGATTAAGAGAATATTTTTGGTATAGAGATAACGACGAAAAAGAAAAAGAAAATTGTAGGGTTTACCATAGATAACTGTTATGCAGGTCCTGTTATCCTATTATCATTTGAAAAATAAGAAAAAAGTACATGACTAAGAAGTGAAAGTTGAAACAGGTAACTTTAGAGCCAACAGCTACAGCGTCCCTGAAAACCGTCCTCTGTCCATGACCCCCTAACGGAAGACGTTGATTTCGTTGGAGAATGCAAATTTTATTTCTTAATATAGTGAAAACTCTGCGCTTTTATACATTGTTATTAATATTCAGAGGTATTTTTAAAAATGAAGAAAACAAATGTTATTTTCTATAGCATTACTTCTTTATTTTTTTTTATTTAAGAATATTTTTTATGTTAATAAATTTACTCTTAAATCATTATATATGTTGAAGTTACAAGTGGCAAACACTAAAACAAAAAACTTAATTTTGAGAAAACGCTGAGTACTTGGTGTGCTTACGAACCATCGAAGAAAAACAATAAAGATATTACTTGGCAGGTTTAACTCAACGCAAGTACGTTTTTGTAAAAACTTATTTAGTCAAGTAAAGCAGAAAATCCTAAAATTGTTAATTTTTACTTACTTTTTACTTTTTCACCTATGAACCGCCCCCCCCCCCCTCCCGATATATTGTTAAGGGCACACAGCCGATAATGGTACTGTCATGTGAAGAGAATGACGTTCGAATGTTGGCCGAACCGACTCCTGGATTGGGTTCCACCAGCTCCAGGAGGAGATGGCTGGTCAAAGTCTGGAGGAGGAGGATTGGATGGATTGAGAGGCGTGGAGCTCTCCTCTGACAAGTTTAGGCAACCCATGTTGGAACGCCTGTAAAGAGAGAGAAGACTTGTGAATAATAATTTTATTTTTTTGTGATGCATTTTGGAAAAAGGCAACAAAAAGGGATCCATACTATTGTAAAAAATGTGATCATATCCTTGATCATACTATTATAATTCATGTATGTATATAACTTACATAAATGGGTGCAATATTTAAACGATTATTCTGGTTTAATCGCATACGTTCCAAAATATCTCCATTACAAGCTTGCCAATTCCTAAGTGTGTCCTAATAAATCATTAAAAATTAATACAAAAAAAAAAAAAGTGTGTGTAACTAATGACTAACTGCATGACAGTTCGCCCCGGTGTAGAATACGCATTTTTTCTACAAAGTACCAAAATTATAAACCGAATCACAACCGATTTCTTCGCTGTCTTTACTTTTTTGAAGGGGGCCTCATCTTCAGAGTCCGCTAGAGGTGTATTTAAGCCCAGCATGATCACTGACTGTCCACTTCCTAATACAGGAATCTCCTGTTCTTGTAGCACTACACTCTACGCACTGTACACTGTATGCAATCAAATAGTCACTGCACAGCCTTGTTAGATAGCTAGTCAATTTCCTACTCTTATCAGATCATCGCTGCTCTGTCGTCTGTTGAGGCCGTATCCAAGTGATATGAATGGACCCCAACAGCTTAAGGCGGAAACAGTTTGGATAGGTGTCTTTAAAAAGGCTCCCATGTAAAAAATTATCGCATTCAACACTTCGAGAATAAAGCAATAGAATACACTGTTATCACAGATACCACACGTATCTCTTCCCGATTAGTCCCGGAATTTAACTTTTAACTTCTATCTATTATATAAAACCAATAATACAATCTTATCGAGAAGGTAGCGTTACTCGCCTCTTTGATTTAAAACTTGATTTTACTAATCATAAAATTTTCATATCACGGGATAAATATAAAAATCGTTTCTTAAGGAGTAAACTCCAATTATAATCTAGTCCTTAAGTATGGAAGGCTGTGACCAAGAGATAGATTATTCGAATGAACTCAGATTAGCATATTACAAATGCTTTGTAGAGGGCAAATTAATATACCGTCATAACGTACTTTTAGGGTGTAAATACAAAAAAGTAATTAAATATTTTTACTGTCTAAGATAGGTGGTTTCAGGACTTGGGTCATACTTTAAAAAATACAACTTCCAAATTTACGTAATATTTTAAAATGTACATGTATAACAGAAATGTGCTATTACATAGAAAGTTAAATCCAACTTACAAAAATATTTTGTTTAACTAATGAGGCAATCTTTTGTTAGTATAACTTCTTCACAACTCTTCAATGATATAAAATATTCTACGTTTGGACAGTGTTTTTTTTTATTGATTTTGCTTTGGGAATTTATTTATACAACTCTATTGATTTAGCCTTTTGTTTGGAACATACTGTTTACTTCGAGTAGGATTTTGTTGGAAGCGCTGCAAAACGTTCGAAGAGTCCGAGGGAGGACCCGGAGATTTGTCAATATGTTTTGTTATTCAGTGATTAAATTCAACAGTCCGTTCCATTATTCATGGATGGAATCACTGATGGTTCATATGCTCCGTCTGCACCACTCACTCTGGCTGTTGATAATTATGTGTCCTAAAACATCTTCATCTCTCGTTTTCATTGTTTATTGTTTACTGATGTAAACAATATTCATTAGAAACATATCTCTTATTTATTTCAAATGAATTTTAATCTATATTTACGGGAGAGATCATTAATATCAAGTATTTTATTTTCATTATGTTTAAAACTAAAAATCAGGTTGATAAAAAATGTTTCTTTAGTAATGCGACGTTTGGAATTAAAAACGACTAACTCCGAAATTAAAAAACTGTTCTTTTCACATTTTCTCTAGTTTAGTCAAGCAACTTTGTCTAAAACATTTTGCTAACTCATTTCGCAGAGATTAAGTCCGATTCTGACACTGAAGTTTCAGGAGCATAAACATTGCTTAACAAATAATTGTGAAAATGTCAATTTTTCGAAATCGAATTTTCGAGCTATGGTCTTTTGGCCTGAAAGCCTTAGATTATTAATATGTAAATTATCCCATTTCACCGTCGTCCCTAGTATGCTATATTTAACAATTACTTTACTATAAGTACTTTTAATTACTATTTACGTTTCAGTATATATATATCGATATTATACATTTCGTATTAGTATGTAAATACGGTTTGGATTGATTCATATTTTACTAGTTTGGCTATAAAATAATTTAATATTCATTTGGATTGAATATCAATTAAAAATGTTAAGATTCTAATAATAACATCAATGAAAGTAGAATGAAAAATAATTTATTTGTAATAAATAAATAAATGATTAAGCTTATTCGAAATTTGACTCAATCTGGCTGCTCTTTATATCAGAGTTTTCCACTCGAGAGATTTCGAGCTTCAAGTAGATGAACTCGTTAAAAGTTCGTAGGATTTATTAAAAAAAATCAAAATGCGATTAGGAGCAACTGCCAGCTAGCATTAATTTATTACTATATACCGTTTTATTTAAATATATTGTTGTTATTCAATTCATACTGACTAGTATTTAAATTTGGTTCCAATTACTTCCTATTTTGCGTATTTGGCAATAAAACCTATTAATAAAGTTATATTTAACTTTGGAAATGAATATCAAGTAGAGTAATTCTTTAAATGTTTATGACCTATATAAATAATCAAATCTCGATCCGAAGCTACTGCCAACTAACAATAATTTATTATTATTTGTCGTTTTACTTAATTATATCCAGATCATTCAATTCATATATACTAATACGGTTTGAATTGAGTCAAATTTTAATTATTTGACAATGAAATAAATTAAATAATAATGATTAGAAACTTAATTGGGTGGATTATCAATTATAATTTTGAGACGAAACCAGATAAAAATAAGTAAATTAATGGAATTAGGAGTAAAAATAATATATTTATTATAAATAAAAGATAAGCCCGTTTGAAATGTTACCTATCTTATCTGCTAGTTGAGGGGTGAGCCTTTTTAATCAGAATTTTCGACTCAAGATAATTCCACTCAATGAACGATTCAAATCGACTTCTATAACGTAATTCTCAGACAAATTATTTTTATAATTCTAAACAATTATTGGTGGCCAAATATGATGCTCTTTTAAGATTCCACTTACCTGAAATTGAAAAAAAGTATGAAAGACGCCATAGTTTTTCCTTATTTCGGTTTTGTAGAGCTCTTTTTTTCTGAATTAATATTTTTAATTTTAGAGACATCTTGTCCTTTAAAAGTACACTTAGGTATTAGCACTGCTTCACAAATAATGCAGAATATTAAGCTGTAAAGGTTAGAAGATTAAACTGCCCATTTTCTTTTCCCTCTTTAAGAGACAAAGGTGAATGCTGCTCCTGGTAATTACAGGGGACAATTTCGGCGTCGGTAACTTCATTAGCTTGTGGCTTTTATCTCACCGCTTTGTAGGTGCTTCTCTTAAACTGATCAGTGAGCGAGTTACTTAGTATAAAATCAATTCCTCCAATTAACCATATTAATTACGGTTTTAAATTAGCGTCGAGGCTAACTTTTATCGGAGGGGTCGTTTTCAGTTGTTCCTTTAAGACCAAGACTGGCGGAAGAGCTTTGATCTCTGGTTAGCCTAAGTTTGCTGGTTTGAAATATTGAAAATAAGGAAATATCCTAAAGCCTCTGAAGTAAAAACATTAATAATTTACAATATTATTACCTTTTACAGGTCAACGCCCAGGTCTCCTGTTTTTAATATAACATACTACATATATTAAATCGACTGACAAAAAAGAAACGATTCGTAAAAATTGTCTTAAATATTTTTTTTTAATTTTAATTTCAATGAAATTTACAACTGTATTATGCTAATAAAACAAGTAAATAGAATGAACGGTACAAATTGGCGTGAATAAAGACAAGTAGAAATTACCCAGTGGTAGTACTGAAATAAAAAGTTCAACTTAGGTCACGAGGTCATCTTCTTTTCAAACGCCTCGGAGGATTATCAGGAATTGAGGAATTCTAGCACCAGTTTAGATTATTTGAATACAGACTTATATATTGCTAAGTACATAATATAAGGGATGATAATTAAAGTAATATTAAATAGGTATTAAAATCAATTATGAGGATTGTTTCTAAATTGGAAACCTTTCACCTAATCTGTTTTGAGCTAGTTACTATTGTAGGACTCTTCATTGTTTGGTTACATCTGCGTTCCCGGTGAAAAGTGATAATGTCGATTTTCGTCCAGAGAGTGCTAATTGCATGGAAGGAAGTGAAATCGGATCATTCTCATAGTTTTTGGCTTGAAATGGAAATCTAATATATGACCCAAAACTCCATTTCATGTCAATACCTTACTTACCTCCTTATTCACTAAGAAAATAACACGATTCCGCTTCCCTATTGGCAAAAAACTCTTTTGAAAAAAGTTAGACTTAATCACACTCGGTCCTATTCAGGAAATACCCATTCTGCCATTTTACTCATTATTGCGATACCCTTTCCGTAATAAAAAATATAAATAAACAATTTATTTATTTATAAATGTACGATTAGTATATTAGATTCATTCCTTGTGATGAAAAATTGGTCCGGGCATAGGTCAAAGAAATAATTACTTAAATAGAAATTCATAATGTTTCGTACCACTTTACAGGTCATCTTCAGTGCTTTCAGGGATTTCTTTGCCTTCTGGTTTCGGTTCGGGAATTAATCTGAGTTGATAATTTGTTTTATATTCTGCCCGGCAACTTACTTTTGTTTTTCCTGCAAGCTTAGGAAATAACATTGAGCGTTTCTCGCCGAAAGGGATAGGTCGTGACCATTCTCCAAGACACTGATGGGAGCTAGGGCACTAAAAGTTCTCCCTGATCGACACCTGAGACCAAAAAGACCAAGATTCGTCTCCGAGGCAACGACCCGGCTTCATCCGGCCTTGCTTTCTCCAAAGGGCCTTTCTATTTCGTAAGGTCTTAGCGCTCTCTGGATGGAATAATTCTTGGTCTGAGGCACTACTAATCCTTAGAAACTTTGGGATTTGATGAGGCTTTAAAAATATTCCTGTATATAAAAACGTCCCCTATATAGAATTGTCTCCATTATAATCACCCAACCTTTGAGGATCAGAAATAATAAATTGTTGTTGTTTATTTGTTAACGGCACTTTTAAGCTGCGGCACTTTAAATAGATTGTTGTTTAATTATACCCTAGAAGATGGCTCCTCATAAACGTTCTTGACAATTTGCTCCTTAAATGGCCCTGCGCTATCATCACAAATGTTTTATTTCTCCTTTATGATAGCATTTATGATACCATTTCTTCTTGACGATCACATTTACAAAGGCTAACTAAAGAGTTACGGGTCGCGCTTTATGGGTGCTATTTAAATATCGCGATTTTTATGCCCATGCGCCACAATCAAAAGGAACACACATAAGAGGTGTTTATAGGTGTATAGATAAGGTTCTATAGGTACTTATTGTCAGCAGTATTTTCCTAGTTGTCTAGCATTATTTTTGGATTCATATCTTACAAAAAATATTATAAAACATAATAATATAAAATATAAGTATAAATTAACTCACTATACTTGCACTAAATTCAATCATAGGAACTAAAATATTTTTTAAGTTTTGTTATTGAAACAAACAAAAATTAATTTTAGTAAACAAAATAATTCTGATGTTTATTACCTTTTATTAATTTAGTTAAAATCATTGTTTTTTTCGTGTATAATAAACATTTAAATCCTAATATTCGTCTTAAAAGTATTGCCTTAATTATTTAGTATGGATTATTTCTAAAATCTAAAAATGATCAAATATAGATTTTTTAAAGTACAAGATAGAAAATATGAATTTATCTGAAGATCATTTCCAAAGTATTTTTCAATAAATATGTTTTAGTTAAGTTAATGAGGATATAATTTCGTGGAAAAAAATGATAATTTATCATTCACTTTCCTCATCAATAATGACTCATTTATTTATGTCAAAAATAGTTCAATCCATTACATGCAGATTAAAGACAAGCATTTACATTATAATGATTTTAACGACATCTGTAAAACTGCTAATAAATGTTATAAGTAATTTCTGTAGACTCAAAATAGATGGTACTCAAAATATTTTTACAATAAGAATATGTTTTAACTGAGTGGGTTAGCTCAGTTTGTAGAGTGCCGAGTTGATTCCTGATTCAAATCTACAGCCAGATTTGAATCAGGAATCAACTCGGATAAATTATGTAATGTGTTAACAACCACGAATAGACCTCGTCGGATCTACAGACACCCTGCCTCTATAAAGTGAATGCCCTAAATTGGGGTAAAACTTTGCGATTGAGTATGATATGGGACAAATCACAAACATACATACTAGGAACATTGCATTCCCTACCATGTACTAAATCCTACATACATTTAAATCCTAATATTCGTCCTTAAAGTATTACCTTAATTATTTAGTATGGATTATTTCTAAAATCTAAAAATGATTAAAAAATCTATATTTGCAGTACAAGATAGAAAATATGAATTTATCTGAAGACCATTTCCAAAGTATTTTTCAATAAATATGTTTTAGTTAAGTTAATGAGAAGTGCAGGTTTTAGGTGTATTTTTAGTTTTTCAAATAATATAGCCTGAAGAATTAATGTTTAGCTTAATTTTACAAAATGTTTTTTAACGATTACAAAAAGTTTATGTCAATCTACAACAATTTTTACAGACCATTTGCGTGGTACGATATAATGACGCATTGCGAAATGTTTACCGTTAATTGTTTCTGATACATGCCCAGTAAAACTCAAGGCTGGAATGCGGATTGCCTTAACTACACACAAGGACCTTCTAAGGAATTTTCAGCTTGAGTAAATTTTATCCTGTAGCCGTGGGCTGTCAATCATTGAGATCTTCATTGTATCGTTTATAAAATTAATGAAGACTTTGTAGGAATATGCCAACGTACGTGCTGCAAAATCCGGTGTTTCGTCGAGCATTGCAAACATATTTAATACGCTTGTGCAATCGAAGCATTCCAACGGTATCCTTGAAGTTATATATCAAGTGAAAGTTGCGCTCAACCGTGCTGGAAAATCTTCTGACTCAGTAAACCGTATATGTTCCTATTATATCTTTTTAAAATAATGTTTGTGTCATTTTTCATAGCTAATAATAGGCATCATATCCAGTTACGAAGATTATACGAAACATAACTATTTGACTTTTATTCCTGATAATGGGTTTATCATCCTACATTAGAAGAAATTTACGTTTGGTTTTAATTGAACATAACACCTGAAATGGCCAATAACATATTTTTATTAGAAGTAAGCTTTTATGTGGCCATAACGTTATATCAGCCCTTGGCTATAAACTAAATCGGAGGATATGTTGCTCCAGAGAAAATTAATTCGATAAACCACTATAGAGATATAAAAATAAATATAAAAGGAACAATGAAAAATTTGAAAATATTAAAGAAAAGTCTGGTGTCTACGGTAAAAATCATACAACATTTACTGCGATATACATCCTTGATTGTGAAGATTTAAATGTTACAAATTAATAATGCTAAATGAACGGGATGTGAAGGGATATCATAAATAAGTTTAATAAATGTTTATGTAAATAAATGGTTGAAATTCATACTTAATAATTGTTTATTATGGTACAGGTTTATATATTCGTTTTACGGGGCTTAATATAGAGTGGGGGACTCCTTCAGATATATAAAATATTGAAGCATTTTCTATTCAATGGGGATAAAAAAATCTTTCTGATACTTTAAAATCAACATTGAATATTGCTATGAAATCCTCAACCGAAAAATCTATTTTCGAAACAGATCTAATTTGTTAAACTAAACTTGGAGGAAAACAGATCAAATCGCTATAATTATAAAATTTATATGCAGCGTTCCCTTACACACTAACTTTCTCAGCTATTAATTATCAATTATAATTATAAGGAGTTATATCATCCAAAAATATATCAATCATTAACAAAAAACTAATACCATGCTTAATAAATACCTATTGAATAGTAATGCTGCCTTAGTATAACAATGTATTAATAAAAAAAATATATAAAAATAATTACTATAAGAATCGCACTGCAGTGTTCGTGCAACAGTATTTAATGTGTGTGTGAGTCCATTCCAAAATTTATCTTTGGCATTTGGTAAAATCAAAGTTAAATTCTAATTGTATTTATTTTATTGAGAAAAAAAAACTAGGATTTTTTTTACGAGAGTAAAAAATCCTTGGTTATCCCGGAAGGGACGTATCGCACCTCTACGGTATCAGGTACTCGTTAAAAACGCCTATCCTAATAAAACCTGGATATACAAAATTGTAGCATCAACCGATTTGCCATAGCAGCATAAAGTAAGTTTAATAAACAAACAAATAAGAAATAATCATTCACATCTAGAAGTATAAAATGAATACAACGTTTAAGATAGATATCAAAGCATATCACCAATTGTTAAAAAAACACACTTTGTTCCACATAAACGAATCATTCACGTTTATTTATTCATTCCGCATTTTCAAACACGTATTTGACGCTATAGGAAGCTCACAAATGAAATTCTCATTTAAAACTACAAAACTGAACGTTCAAATCATTCGAGACACGTAAACAAATATGGGGGCCAGAATTGGTTATAGGGGGAAGCGGTTATGTCTTTTATGCCGGGACGAAACTTGGCAGGCTGTTGGAATACGTGTCCTCAATCCCAATGTTGGAGCTACCACGTCCCTAGGCTCCTTCTGGTATTTTGATCTGATGATGTTTATCCTCATATAAACATTCTGTGTTCTTCAAAATATTGTTTTCAAGTTAGAATGAAAGAGATAAAAAATAAATATATTTGATTATTAATATGTGTTAAATAATTCGTATACTAAAAATAACATGGAGTCACGGAAGCAGACGTAAGAAAACCCCTCAACGTTTTGCTAATTCAGATATCACCAGAATTGAGACACATAAAATCAACGCAGGAAGCAAGTAGGTAAAAAAAAAAAAAGAATTATTTACAACAAATAAACCTGTACCACTACAATCCGTGAACGGGTCTGGAGTTCAGTACATGGTAGAGACTACAGTAGAGACTACTGTTTCAAGCACAACGGTTCTGCAAGGAGGGGACTTGTCCTAGGTCACGCTCAACCGCCAGATTTTTCCCCCTTGTTTTAGGTACCCTATTTTTATAATATTTTATAGAGACTGGGTGAGCCCCAGGAAGGTCCTGGATCCTATATGATCCATCTCCGGCTAAAGACAGACTAAATAAAAGGATTTGAACCAAGATTTCCGGCATGGCAACTCAGTGCTCTATCACTAAGCCACCCCGCTCCCTATTTACAACAAATAAAAAATTAATTAAAAACTTCTTAAGGAATGTTCCTAGCATTAATAATAATGAACCGTTTATGAACATCAGTTAATATATTTCATTTTTTACCAGTTAACGAATGATTTGGTCTTTCTAATACTGTTACTTGGTTTGCAGTTCAAATGAAGATAAAACAGCAGGAGATTGCATGTTAAAACGGGGTATCCGTTTTTTTATTTCATTTAATGTTACTTTATGCTAATATGGCCTATTGAACGATGCTACAGTAGGATTCCTAAAGTTTCCTATCCAGGGATAAATTATCTTAAACGAGAACCTGACAACGCACACGCACATTTTATGTCCCCTCTAAAAGACAGCATAATCTAGATTTTTTTTACTCCCTTTAAAACATGCTAAGGCTACTTGCCAGCTTGCGAACTCTTCGGCATAGTAACCACTACACTGCAGGAGGTTCCAAATACCGAGTATACGTTAATGGACGTATTCCCTGCGTGACACTAGTTAATAATAATCTTCTAATACTGTATACATCATATTTAATCATTACTAATAAAATGAATTTTATTTCAATATATAATTTCTTGGACGAATCCCTCCATGCTATGTATTAACTTATGGTAGAGATGATTCAGTGTACTATTACTTGATTTCATTTCTGCTCCAAAACGAAAAACTGTGGCAGATTGATATAATTTTATGGTTTATGGCTTCTACTATAGGGCGTTGGGCAGCTACTAAAATACTGCTGAGAAAATCTCAGCAGCTAGGCTTTAACTATTGTAATTTATTGCGCATTATTATTTATTACGTAATGATATGTTTATAAACCCGAAGAGCTGGTAACAACCGTGCCAGGACCAGCACTATCGATTGAGTACCGTGTAGAGTTGGATGTTAGTTAACTGCATTTGAAACTAATCAGCTAATAGTTGTTAAACTAGTGACCATACATAAGCAAATAATTTAATTATCAGTTACTGTTTTTGTTACCAATTTCCCTAAAATCAATTGTAGTTGTGGTTACAATTAACCATTTTGGTCTTTAAAAAATTAATTGCTTTTGAGAATTATTGAAAACCAAGCAGCCCCGAATTTGTTGGATGGTAGTTGGTAGCTTTGGTGGATCCGCTTTCTGTGGATTCGATGGCCAAGTGATTAGAGGGAAACTCTAGGTTTAAGCTATTGGCCTCAACAGCCAACCCACTTAATTATTTTTTAGCGGGCGTAAATATTCCTTAGTCATGGAGTGTTTAGGATTGGACGTAAAATGTTCGTTTCGAGCCTGTACGATCAAGTACTGGTTAAAAATCCCTTTCCACTTTAACATCGTCCGATTAGTCACTACAACATAAAGTTACGTTAAATGAAATACACAAACCAGCAGGATTGTGTTTTGAAATACATTGCAAAGCAGTCTAGATTATTTCTGAAGAGCTCTTCGATGCAATGTTGTTTATCTGTTGAACCATACGTGTTTATACGATATACAATCTAACCTTCACTTATATCATTCAAGCAATCTTCCTCTTGTAATAGTTCTTCTATTGCATCATATCCCTTACTATACACTTGCTTTGACTGCAATTGCAATATGTTGTAAATCTGATATTTGACAAATTAATTTTCTTGATTTCCAGAGTCACTTGCATTTAAAAAAATGGATTGCTGTGCCTTTTTCTCTGGCCCCACTTCGTAGTTTCTTTATATTCCATTATCCAATATTTCCATCATTTATATATCCTCCGATTCCTTCCATATCCATTGTGAAGTTCGTTTCCGTATACATGCCTCCTTCATCAAATCATTGAAAAATCCTTGTCACATCCATCATTTCTTCTTTATGCTTCGTCTGTTGGTGCCTTTCCTCGGTGGATTTTGGCAATCACATTGGTCCACATGACCTTTTTGACATCACTCTTAAATACTTACATAGCCGTCATTCATGTCCATTGTCTATATTGCCTTTTCAACATTTAGCATGTATTTATTTTTCAGTGCGCCATACATGCCACAGATGTGACCTTTTTCTGATTTTTACACTAAGTATGATTTCTAGGCATTTTTTATACGTTGAATCACGGTATTTTTCTTTGTATTCTTTTAAAAATACATCCATCAGTGAACACGTTAATTTACATTACGTGTTATTATACTTCCTTTCATTTTATTCACATGCAATATTCCTTTAAAGCTAGATTTGGCATCTCTCGTCTCTGAAATATATGATATTTTATTTTTCAGCCTAAATGCTCATGATTAAACTTCCCCTTAATAAATAATTTAAGACCTTGCTGAATACAAAAACTTGAATTGATCTGAAATAACTAAAATTAAATTTATAAAATAATGTTTCAATTTTAAGACAAGAGGGAATGAGTAAAACATTATCAGCTAATCGTAAATAGAACCAATTTCTGAAATTTTCAAAACACTTTAGTATAAGAACAGTTCAGATAAAGATTTTACATCGGTATGTAAATTTATGATTATTATTATATTCTATTATTATTTAAATAATTTTAAAACGTCGTTAACTCACATCTTCTACTATTGAGATCGAAAGAATATGATAATGCAAGAGTTCAAGAGCCGACTATAAACAATAAATTGAGGAGTTGGTGTTTGATGAGAAGAAAACTTTGGAAGGCAGGGGAGAATCCAAGCAATTTCTCTGATAATCTTGACAGTTATTACTTCACAAAATAGACCTCAACTTAAACCCTAAGTCTTGTTTAACAGAAATAACTAACTTCATCGATCTATAGGTATAACTTTAGATGTATTTAGTTTACCAAAACAAAAATAAATCGATAAACAAAAATACATTAAAAAATAGAACATTATATAATCTATCATGTGACTACTATCAGAGTTATAGTTGTAAGTTAAACATTAACTACGAAAATTGCCTTTAACAAGAATTAAATAACATAATTTATAACTTTTTATGTTTTATCAATATTAATTTACTAGGAGTCAAATTAAAAATGTTTTGAAAAAATATTTTTTAAGATATTTTTAAAAAATCAAAAGCAATCAAACATTATATGAGTTTTACTAAATAAGCAGTTAAATAACTTAGAACTATAATCATGTTTTCTATTCATTATTTTTTCAATATATTATGCAATTTATTATTTATTAATCAATAAACCTGATTATTATTTATTTTAACAAAATGATAATTAATTTGCTTAACTGATTAGCAAGTTTTACTAACATTTATTTCAGACTAAAAATATTTGGGATTGAAGAATTTAACTGATTCGTATATCACTATCATAAATGTTTTTTATCATAAAGACTGAAAGGCCCTAAAGGAAAAAGAAAGTGTATTCCTTTGTTACGAAGATTGTTTAAAAAGATGATCATTGATTTATTATTTTGTTAATATTATTTGTTATTTTATTTTAGCTATTTCAGCTCTTTTATTGTTTCATGTGAACAAAAATTAGTTAAGGTTTTTTTATTGAAATAACAATAGTATGATAAACATTGCAAAAATCGTAGCTACGCACTATTTATTTACCTGTGGTCTAGTGGTTAGCATAACAAACTACTACGCTACACAAAATCGCGGGTCCGTAGCCCGGCTGGTGGCCTTAGGATTTTTAATGGGAGTAAAAATCCTTGGTTACGCCGCGGGCGTTAAACGGGAGTCCCGAGCCTGAACGATGTCAGGTACTCATTAAAATCCCTATCCTAATTAAACCTGGATAGGCAAAATTTAGACCTCCCAATGTAGCATTGTCCGATTAGCCATAGCAGCGTAAAGTGACAAAACATGTTATTTTTTTTTATTATAATTTTTTAATAATTGCTTTAATTTTTAAATATTTTTATTTTGAAGAGTAAAGATTTGCGCCCCGGCCGGGATTCGAACCCGGGTCGTCCGCCTCACCGTGGCAACGCTCTAGCCAGTTGAGCTACCTGGGTCGTCCCCAAACCTAGGACAAATCTGTTCTCTTCACCGATCTTATATCCCCCGTGTTCTCGCAGTTTTGCGATGTATTCAGGAGAATGAATGTCCATTGAATATTACTTTAATATTAAGTTCTTGTTGACTTACGTCAATATATTATTTATAATTTATTATACTTTTTTTACCATTGCTTTAATTTTTAGTTATTTTATTTTGAAGAGAAATAATTTGCCCCCGGCCGGGATTCGAACTCGGGTCGTCCGCCTCGCCGTGGCAACGCTCTAGCCAGTTGAGCTACCGGGGTCGTCCCCCCACTAATGTAATTTTTTTATTTAATTACTTAATTGGACAACATTACGAGCCCTGAAGAAGATCTACAATGTGGGTCGAAACGTCATTTCCTGATAAATATTGTTACGGTCAAAGAGGGAAGAAGGACTGGCTGAGAGGATAAGACAAACAATGGGATTAAGCGGAAGGGATTATAGAATGGCGTAGAGCCATCTGGATCGGCCTGGATGGGGCTAGGCGGTTCTCTATCTTCCGAGAATTGTCCCACCCCGACCTACCTTGCCTATATAAACAGGCCAGCTGTTTCGCCGGACCAGTCAGTAATAAGCAGTGGTTAACTAGTGACAGTGCGTGTGAGTTAGTATCAGTCGGTAGTAAGTAAGTAATGCTGTGATAATACTGTTGTGATAATCCTTGTGAGGAACAGTGTCAGTAATAATTAGTGGCCGTGTAATAAGTGTAATAAACTGTGTGTCAGTTTGTCATATTTGGAGAGTCTTACGGTCGGTGGACTTTCATTAGCGAACTGTAAGTGTTAATTTGTAATTGTAAACTATAGTGTAATATTATTGTATTTGTACAAATTTATATATAAATATCTTAGTTATTTAGTATTAGCAATATCTTATTATCTTAGAAATTAGATAACATTTAGTAGAATATTGTTATTGTAAATTGATATTAGTTTAATAATTTTAAATAACCTCATTGTATTCTTTTTAATTGTTGTTTTGTTAATAAATATTAGATTCTTGAATTAAGTAATAGTTTAGTCCATTTTACACCCGGTAGCCCGTAACAATATTTTTTATTTAAGGAATTAATTCTTTGACCTCTTGGACAGTTTTTTCCCCATATTTGATAGTTGTAAAATCGAATTTATTCTCATTTCTTTAAATATTATAAGCCATAGTTGTACTAAGATATGACATTACTTTTTATTTTCTACCTTTTTTTGTATGGCGATGGTATAAGTTATAAATGCACACGTGTGAGTTAATATTACGGATATAACGGTCTCGATTATATACATATACATATATTGTATATGAATTTCCATTTATTGTCGGCCATAGCCTATATAATATGATGAGGCAGTTGAATAGGTCCTTATATAGGGAGAGGGTAAGAGCCGGGCTGGGCAGGGGATGAACAGCGTGAAATTGAAGCTCTTGGGGTTTGTCCTTTCCCAAGGACTCCTTCATGACTCAACTATATCTCGGTCCAACATCACATACTCACTCTCCTGGATATTTCTTTAATATTATTAAGAGTACTCTTCAATTTGGTTATGTATTAACTTTATATACCAATATGAAATGCGCACGGTAAATTTAAATATTTTAAATAATATTAATAGTTGAACTTATATATATGAGGAAGAAAATGGTCCCGGTGGAGGTTAAAAAAAATCTCATATATAGGGAGAACTGTTTATTGGAAAACCGACGTTTCGTCCCATATTGAGGTCTTCTTTTAGGCTAAATATATTTTTTCTAATGTAATTTATTTGTATCTTGTATATTTAGCAATGAAGAAGACTGGCGATGTGGATCGAAAAGTCGGCTTTCCAATTAGCAGTTCTCCCTATATGAGATAACTTTTTTATCTCCACCCGGATCATTTTCTTCCTCATTCAAACAATTTTATATAATATTAATACTATTAATATTAAAAGTTATAAACATTTTTTAAATAGATTGTTATTTTTTGGATTGCTTTAATGAAAATATATGAAAAAAACCCCAATTAATATAACCTGACGCCATCACGCGTAGAGTTGGAGTTCAGTGACATTCCCACAAGCATAATAATGATATAAAGATATTAGACACGATAGACGTTTGGCTCAAACGCTTAGGAGAAGGATAAAATGATTTTTAAACAATATTACCTATGGGATCGAACTGTGAATCTTAACCATTTTTGAACCAACTTAAAAGCACAAACAGTTTCAATATGGATTGACCTGTGGTCTAGTGGTTCTTAGCCCGAGAGGTGGCCCCAGGAGTTTTAAGGGAGTAAAAATCCTTGGTTATTCCGTCCTTCGGAAGGACGGAAGGGATATCAGATGCTCGTTAAATAATCCCTATCCTAATTAAACCTGGATAGGCAAAATTTAGCAGAATAAAGTGACGTAGAGTAAACAAAAACGAACAAATAACTTCAATAAAATTGTTCCAACCGTTTAGGATAATTTAAGTGGCATACACAGGAACAGAAGAATTAAAACGAGTCGATGGTTGTTCCCCAGGAATGGAAAAGAATTTGTTGACATTTACATTTAACAACATGGTAGAGGATTGTAAATACTTGTGGCTGTTTGTGCCGGTCAGATGGGTTCACTTGGAACGAATGATTTCTCCAGTGACGGAAAAAGCCTACATTCCCTGTGTCCGACCTTCCAATTGTGAAGAGCGCATTCCGCAGCCACCGAACCAATTTTCTCCTCTTCTCCTCTGCAGGGCCAGGGACTGTCTCTTCACCTTTCTTCTCCAACGCCGTCCTCATTCCTTCCGTACAACACAGGCAAGGAGGTTCGAACATTTCGGTGGCTTCGGTCGGATGGAAGGGAGTCGCCGAATTCTGGGGTAACCGAGGACATTAGTATACAATAGTCTGCAGAAACTGTGTAATAACTTGGACAACTCCGAGGCTACAGGATTATTATCAAGTTTAGATGAGATATCCTCCCTGGCTCGTTTTGTATATGTTTCTCTCTCCGAGTCGTTGATTACTTATAATGAAGACTATTTTCAGTTTATACAAGCTATTCCAATCATTTGTCACAAGATGTTAGGAAACTATAACGTCTTAAAATAAAACTATAATTTATATAAAATTATAACTATAATCTCTTACAATAAAATAGAATATCAATTTAAGAAATTACTTAAAAGATAATAACTTGTGAATTAATTATTTACACTCCTAATTGCAAATGAAATTAATAATAAATATTAATAATTACTGGAAATAATTCTAAAAAAAAAAGGTGAACGGTATTTGAATTACATTGCCATTTCCCAACAATAAGGTTTTAATAACGCACATTGACTCTTCAGGTTTTGATTTGGGAATCATGAATTAATGAGTGTGAAGGGGAAAAAAGCAGTGGTAAGCGTATTATAAAATAAAAGTGATGGAAATTTGTGTTCCAAAAAATGTGTAAAGTTTTGTTTTTATTTACATTAAATTTGTATTAGAATAAAATTGGAAAATCCAAACACAGACCCTTACATTTATTGAAATAATTGAAAACAACTGATCAGTCAATGCTTCCCAATTCAGACATCAACAGGACATTGACCAAAAACGCACACTAATGCAGAAAACAATACAGTACATCTCACATCGATAGGTCAAACAGACGCATCAATCAGAGACAGCAACATTACTCAAAAAAAGTTCAATCAAATACTTTACCAGTACTGGGCTGGTTTTGTTCTTTGGTTTTTAGCTACTTTTTATTTTTAAATGTGTACTTAAATTTGCCAAGATTTTGGGTGGCAAGGTGTAAAAGGGACTTAGCTCATATATATCTGGTTTGGGCTGAAGCTCACAAAAAATGGCTAATGATTTGTTATATTGTACGTGAATGTTATAATAATTTCCAATATATGTAATGAAATAAAACACAAATATATGATGCTAGAAGATTACCTTCGCGACTTATCAATTTGTACCATTCACCGGAATTTTTATCCCTGAAAGGACGGATTTGAGAGAAATTCTATCGAAATAGTAATCTGTATTTGAATGACACGGATTTAAATAACAATAGGAATAGAATATTACCACAAGTCAATCTTCCATAACGGATCTACATCTACATGTGAATCTACATCTGAATAGGCCATTCGGGTTTTTATTCAGATCATGTCCTAAATGTTTGAATGAGTACAAAAATGTGGTGTCTTGGAAACCTAGGATTAATATGAAACCCATTTTTATTGTTTAATTAATACAGTTTGAGGAAAAATAAATTCTGTTTGACGATTTTTCATTTTTTGAGGTTTTTAAGATACTTGTTGCTAACTTAATCGTTAAATAATTTTGCTTATAAACCCTCAGTATTAATATAGCTCCGTGCTCAACAATAATGCGGACATAATGTAAAAATCATTGGCCGGTTCGAGGTCCGGCTGTCGTAGATAATTTATTTATTGCGCTAGGTCAACCGTAAGGCCTTTGTGGTTGAGTATGTTGGGGAAGGGAGTACCCGGTTAGTTATGGTGTGGGTTCGATTCTCGTGTTGGATTAAAATTTATTTGATAATTCTCCAGCGATATGAATCAGTTATTATGAATTACGGATCTGTTTCCTACGTTATTAATAAAGTATATTTAGTATACCACAGTAACAGCTTTCTTTTCATATGTCCCTACCTCATGTGGCAATAACACACACACCCACACACACACACATATATATATTTACATATGTTATTTCAGTTATGTCTTTTAATCTATTCATAGGTTATTTGTTTTCAGTTTTTTTATAATGATAATACATTCTTTATTAATTATGTGATGTCTCTTCAGGTTTAAAAAAAAATGAAAAATTAACTATTATAAAATAGAATAATAATTTAAAAGATAATAACTTATTGATTAATTATAATTACACGTAATTACAACTTAAATTAACAATAAATAATTATAAAGGAAGAAAACAATAAATATTTACTTATAAACAAATTATATTAAGAAGAAACAAAAGTAAGAAATATCCAATAACAACTGTTTTAACTGGTTTCAAAAGGATTCAATTGAATGCATGATAGGGTACATTAAAAAAATACATCTTTCATTAACCCATTTACAAGTTTTGATAAAAGACGAAATAAATATTTCCGATTTTTTGGATATTGTATGGAATAAATATACGAAATTTGATGGTCGGAATATTATTGGACCGACGATTGGAAGCGGTTGTAGTGTTAACATCATTTAAAAAAAATCATTTATCTGATTGTAAAAATCGAAATTTATCTGTTAAAATAAGTATTATGTTGATATCAGGTAAAGCTAGATATTTTATCTTAGAATTAAATAAATAGTGGTTGTGTAAAATTAGTTTAGAAATATATATATATTTTTTTTAAGAAACCCTTGTTTTGAAAGTTAATTAATGGAAATATGTGATTTATTAAATAGACATTGCAAGATTTATTCACCGCAGCTGGCTACATTTTAATGGAGGGATGGGCTCTTTAATCCATCCTTCAATTTCGCTCCGACTCAAATCCTTCAATATTTAAAAGTTCCCTTATATTTCAGGATAATCGAACACCTGGGACCTGAAAAAATATAATTTATCATTTAAAAAAATATAGTATTCATATTCTATACCATAAATTATTTAGTTGTCACTTTAAAAATTTCAATTTCTTATACGATCCCTATTAAATGTGTATAATTACGAATGATTAAAAAAAACACAAATAGCAATTAAAATTGCATAAAATAATTAATATAAAACAGGAATTACAAAATAATCAACTTGACATAGACAAAAAATATGCCAATAATTGAGGCGTTGGCAAGGAAAAGGTAGTAAGTCATGAAAATGTGATTTTACGAGGGTGGTTGAAAAGTTTCCGACCTATCAAAAATACAAGACATTTTTTCTGATTTTTTTTTCAACATAGTCTCCTTGTAACCCTACAAACTTCTCCCAGCGATGCTTCCATCTCTTTAAACCGTCCAAAAAGTACTCGGCGTTTTTCTCTGCAAAATAATTGTTCACGAAGGTGATTGCCACTTCATTTGACGAAAATCTCAGTCCTCCGAGGGCAATTTTTAGATGAGGGAACAAAAAGAAGTCGCCTGCGGCTAGATCTGGTGAGTAAGGCGGATGGCCAAGCAGTTCCAGCCGTAATTCGTGGATTTTCGCTATAGCAACCGCTCAGGTAGGTTGTATTGGTGAAACAGGATTTTCTTTTTCTGCAAATGTGGCCGTTTTCCCGCAAGTTCTGCCTTCAGCTTGTCAAGTAGTGATGCGTAGCATTCTCCAGTAATGTTTTTTTTTTCCTTTTTGAAGATAATCGATTAAAATAACTCCATGACTATCCCAAAAAACAGTCGCCATCACTTTCCCAGCCGAGAAAACAGTTTTTGCTCTTTTTGGTTCCGGTTCCCCCTTTGCAGTCCACTGTTTGGACTGTATTTTTGTTTCGGGCGTATAATGGTGTATCCAAGTATCATCTACAGTAATTAATCGGCGCCAAAACTCGGATTTATTGGGCCAACAAAGCGTTGGAAATGTTCCTTCCTTTTGACTACTCCTCTTTCTATCCTAGTGCCATGATAAATTACTTCCTTTTTTATGAAACACATGTAAAATGATTTTTTTTTTAATTGCTACCTATTCCATGTCAACGCCACAATTAATAACTCAATATCAATAACTCGGGCAAAATATCAATTATAACTACCAAATGTATACATAGATATTGAAATAAATATTGTATAGCTATGTTAAAATATAAACTAACGTTGATAAATCGTAAATATTAATGATAAATCCTTTATTGTTCATGTTCATTCTATTATAATTTCATGTTTTATTATTTATTTTACTTTCAATTTCTCATAATTAAACTCATTTATGTGTTTGTATTGTGTGAATAATGTGTTTAGTATATCCTCTTTTATATCTTCTTATGTATATTTTTGTTCTGGCTTAGGGATTAAAACAAGTACTGGTTATTTGTTATTAAAATAATTGCGTACGTTTTAATGACATAGTAGAATGTCATAACATTTTGTTTTCTTCTAAGAAATTCTTATGAAGTTTATATTTTACGAAAAGATGGATATGATCACATTGGTGAAACTATGATAGATATTTTTTGAAAATCATAACGATTGCCATTAATTTTAAACTTGTTTTCGCGAGAGAGAAGTATAGACATAAAAATTTCCTCAAGAAATTTAATAATCGAATCGAAACCAGTCCATTTTAATTGCACCCTTCGTTATCGGAAAACGTTCAAAGATAACTTAACAAGCGTCCCGTATCCCTCCACTTCCACGAGTGCCACCCCTGCCTTATTCTCAATTAAGGGGAACTATAAAATCACTAAGAGGACCAGATTTGGCAATAAGTCAAGTAATTAGTGACGGAGCAGGTGCTGGTAACGACGTGATTAGAACCGGAGGTAAAAGTTGCCAAGGGCCTAGCAACAAGTGGCACCGAATCGTCCTCTTCTGTCCTCGGTATCAAGTATTGGTCGTCCTTCCGTATATATCTTCTTCTTGAGGAATGGCCAGCCATTAATATCCATTATTTCTTACAATATTATAAAATAAAATAACTAAAATTAGTACCCTTTTCAAGGCTCACAAATTTTCAGCAGAAATGACTCTCAGAATGCCTTTCGAGATTTCAGACAAAATGAGGAAATTTCGATCGGAGCGAATGAAAAAGTAGTAAGAAGATCGAACCAAACCAAAACAGCAGTAAAACCTTCAAAGAGAAAGCGAATGTAGATCGACTCAAGTGGTCCAATGTGGCTAATAAAGTTAATAAAAATAATTATAAATTAAAAAGAAATCCTTATTTCTTTCTGGTTAAAAAAAACAACTATATTTTGTTGTAATGTAATTAATATTTTTCTTTCTGCCTGTCTTAAGTAACATATATTTATTGCTATTTTATTTCGTATTTTTTAAATCTTTATTAGCTTAAAAAAGAAACAAAGAGTCAATATTATTGCTGGAAGACTATTACAGAAATGGACTATAAAAAGCTCCGATTTATTTCTTACACTTAGCTAACGAATAAATTTATTATTTATTTTAATAATAAAATGTTTATTGATAGTCATTACGATATAAAATAATACAACAATATTGTGGATGAAATATTATGGAAAGTTATTAAAGGTAAGTAGAGAAACTATCCAGTGGTAGTACTCGAACAACAGTTATAAGTTAAAAGGTCAAGAGGCCATTTTCTTTTCAGACGCCTCGAAGATTATCGGGAAATGAAGAGGAAGCTAGGCTTGAAACTAGTGGGTTTGAGTAGGAATAAATAGGTCAGGTAAAGATAAATATCGGATTGGGCCCAAATCAGTAACAAATGGGACATTAAGGTCCCCAATGTTGATTTAATCGTAACAAAGTAAGATCCTTAGAATTAGTAGTAATTAAGTGAATATAAAAGCCCCTCTTATTCATAATAACACAATAAAACATAATAAAACTGCTCTCCAGTTTGTTAAATTGACATTTCATACTTCATAGGTTTTGTAATATCTTTATTTCTTTTTCTGTAAGTAGGAACGTATAGGTGAAAAAATATCATTTAGTGGATTGTTCTCCAATTGAATAAGGAAATTTTACAAATTCTTGAATCAATATATTTTCATATATCCAAATTTTCCATGCACAGAGATTACTAAGCTAAAATATTTTTTTTATCCATATTAATTATTAAATAAATGCTGATATGAGGTCATACGTAGATAGTTAATTTAGACATGGTTGCAATCTCAACAGAAGTACTGAAATAATCAAGGAAATCTCGGATTTGTTGGTAGTTCTTTGATATAGAATATTTTTTACTGTTTAAATACCACATTAAATGGTTTGCCGTGTAACACAATATTATATTTTGTAAGTGGAGATGGTCTGGGTTAATAGGACTACCACAAACTATCACACATAAAACAAAAAGTTTGTTATTGGGGCTTTTAAATTAATTTTTTGTGTTTAATTTCCTACCTTAGTAACCCTGACTTTACTACATTGTCACTCGGAAAGTTCGGATAAAGCCCTTACGCAACTCCATGTTGAAAGGTAAACACTTAAGTTAGATTAGTCGGAGATAAAAGTATTTTAATACACTTTGTAATTTATTTGTAACACAAATGAAACAATTAGTTTAGATTGCGAAAAGAGCCCTGAATTGTGGGAACTATTGACGAAGTCTACAGAAACGCCCTGAGAACGGGGTTTCGTCAGGAGGACAATGCCGGGAGATGTCCGTTGTTCTCTCGGCAAGTGGGCCGCCGCCGACCCCGTTCTCGCAAAAGGGATTTTCAAAACCCCATCGTCTGGGAAAAATTACAGATTTCTTGCGCCCCCATCCATTCTTTTCATCATCATATATCTCCCGTTATTCTTTATTTCTATCAGATATCTTCTCCTAATTACACTTCTTGTGTCGCTTTTGATTAATGAAAAAAACATCGCCATTAGATTTTGATTGATTTATTTTCGATAACCAACTAGATAAGTAATACCTAGAAATAATTTATGTTTCAGGTATATAAAATTATGGATCATTGTGCACTTTATATTTTATTAAATATAGTTAAAACACAATTATCCATTAATTAATTGAATAAATAAAACCAGTAATTTCACAGTATACAGAGTAGAATAATATTTGAACTGATCAAAAATTATACTTTTCAACACAAAACAATTTCTTTATAATATCATTCTTCATTGTTGTTAATTTGTATACCTCAATCGTAAATTTGAGTATAAAAAAGTTTTTAGATTTAATTTTTTTAAAATAGTTGTCATTAAAAGATAATCATATAGCGAAATACGTTATTTAATACTATAATGTGGCTTTTAAATTTATTTTCTATATTAAAATTCTTAGTAACTCTCGAATAAATTTAGTTAAGACTACGTAATAATAGATCGTATATCCAAAGTAACAGTTTCTTTTATGCAGACGAGAACATTTGTTTTCTTTTCATTTATCAAACATTAAGGTCAATATGGGAATACCTGTATATGTTTTTGTATAAAAAAATCTTTACCACCACAACTCATGAAGAGTCTTAAGTATGGTCGGTCCGTGGTAGTGACTATGGTGTTTTTTTTAGGACAACGGTTGTGTATGGAAGTGTCTTGTCCGAAATCAACTGCCCGGTTTCCCCTTTATTTTGGTTACCCACTTTAACAAGGCGGGTTCAGTCCTAGGAGCGAGGTCCCCGAACCCTTTGGATCCATCCCGTCTGTTAACAAAATAAATAAATTTATAAAACTCAGCTCTTAAAACCCTCATTTCTTTATGTAATTTAATAAAATGATTCACACCTGTTCATGTTACATAATTTAATACATCATTATTTAAAAAGATTCTTATATAATTAGAAAAAATATTTCCTTTGAAAATTAATTTAACAAAAGCTCAAATGATTATCAGACCTTTTAATAATTTCTTTATTTATAATTTATAATAATTTATTTGGTAGTGGGGCTAATGTTTCATTTAAAAATTATTTTAGTATCCTACATAAATTATCATTAGCATGCTTTTAGCTCCCTGCTATGTTTTAGTTCCCTTAAATAATTCTCTAATCTCCGTTCCGGTTTTTATGAGCCCATCCTGAGACCCAGCTTTGTTTTTTTTTATGGTGTTGGTTTAGGGTTTTATTTTACGAAGCATATCTTTCTCCCTTTGGTATCATAAGTTTTTACATAAATGTTTACCCTTATGGAATCATTTCAGTTTGCTCTTTTTTCTCATTAAAAATTCCATTTTTTTTTTACCGGAATTTATTTTCTCGTTTACTTTTATCGTTACTGTTATCTTTTTTTAATGAAAAACAAACAAACTTAAAATATGAGTGTTCCATGTTTTCCAAATATATTAAAAATAACTGTTTATATATTGATATATATTTACTCCTTAATAAAACAAAACTTAATAGTACTTCCTTATATACAATACCTGCGTAGTCATGAGTCCATCATCTTTTCAAAAGCCTCATTAAAAAATTGTGATAAGTTTGAATTAACTATCATGAACCCAATAAATTTCATAATAATAAGCAATATTTTATAATATCCGAGTTTCACTTGTTATTTTGATAAGTGTTATAATTTGTATAAATAACAGGGGAATTCTTTTATTTTACAGATATATACTACCTATTATTGGCTGAAGATAAACATGATCTTATTAGTTGAGTGGAAAATGGTTGACTCGAATTCTGATGATGGATTGAATCGGTCAGGGAGTTCAGTCATAGATATTACTAAATATGTTTTGCTTATTTTGTGTTATATCTGACTGCACCCCCTGACCAATTCAATCCATGATGATTTCATTACGTACAATATGACGCATAAACTACGCTTTGCTACTCCTTTTATGGTTTGGTTTTTGAATCGTGTTTCACGCATCTTTATATTATTTTTTCTTTTAAAAATAATACATGATCAATCGTTTCGTGTCAAACTTAATTTTCAGTCAAATCTACTATTTTCGAACCTTATTTAATCCCCGATAATCCTCGGAGGCATCTGATAATACGATGACCTCGTGTTCTTGTATCTTAAATCTGTCATTTGACTACCGAGGGGCAGTTTCTCTACTTAACTTAATCTTATTATATTACATATCATATTGAATTATTATAACACTGTTGTAAATTTCAGTAAATACATTGAAAGGAAACAGATGGATTTCTTAAAAAAATTAATTTAGCAAAAGCTCAAATGATTATCAGACCTTTTAATAATTTCTTTTGGTAGTGGGGCAAATGTTTCATTTAAAAATTATTTTAGTATCCTAGATAAATTATCGTTAGCATGCTTTTAGCTCCCTGCTAAGTTTTAGTTCCCTTAAATAATTCTCTTATAAATTAATCTTCTAATTTATAAAAGTTATAATGACGGGTAGTTTTGTTTTACATTTTTATTTTATGGATATTTATTTAGAAATTGTTTTTATTTATTTATTTATAGTGTGTAACATAAGTACTAAAACTTTTTTTTTTTAGTATTTATTTATTGATATTTACAACTATATTACAATAATATAACAAGTAAATAGGCTAAGTGATACATAATGACATGATATAATGACAAGTAGAGAAACCACCCTCAAACCCGTACTCAAATCACAAGTTCAACTAAGAATATCACGCGGCCATCTTCTTTTCAGACGCCTCTGAGGGTTATCGGGAATCGAAGAGGAAGCTAGGTTTGAAACTAGAGGGTTTGAGTGGAAATGAAGTTTGTTATGAAAGGATAGATAGAGGGTTCGGGCCAAATCAGCAACAAATGGGACATTAAGGTCACTATGGATGACTTTATTTTTAACAAAATAAGGAGCATTGAGGATTTTACGAAGGATTTTGGATTGTAGGGATTGGATACGATAGGAATTCGATGGCTTAGTGGAGCCCCAAACCTCTACTCCGTAAGTCAAAATATGTCGTATAATGGTCATGTATATGAGCCTTTTGTAGTTGATTGGGAGCTTAGAGCGTTTGTCTAGTAAGTATTGAAGTAGCCTGAAACGTCGAGAGGTTTCTTGTCTTTTCAGTCTTGTATGAGGATTCCAGGTTAATCGTTTGTCGAGATGCAACCCTAAGTATCGGATTTGTTCTACACTCACAAGTGGGATATTAATATAGGATACTGAAGGGCAGGAAGTCATTGATTTACTACGTAAGGTAAAAGTGATTTGATGGGTTTTTTGAGAATTTACTTTAATTCTCCAGTTTTGACACCATTCTTCAAGATCAGTGATATGGGATACAATAACTGGATTGGTGTTGACTGATAATACACATGTATCATCAGCATACGTGGTAAGGATAGTATTAGGATGAGTTGGGATGTCAGCTGTATAAACTGTATACTACCAATATGTATAAACAAGGATACTACCTTGTAGTACTAAAACTAAATAAGTAGCATCAAGTTTTTTCTTTTAAGAAATCTACTAATCAGTATATACATTTATTATTGATGCCATTACTTTTCATATAAAAAAAAACAAGCGAATTTAATCTTAATAAAGGTGGTGCAATTACACACAGATTGTTATTGAATACTTTCTACCAAAACCCGTTCCTGTCACCTAATTTCATCAAAAAAATTCAAATAACCCAGTCCCCTTGTTCCCAATATCCCAAGCCTAACCCGGAGCGGGGAAATTCTTATAAAATGTGGGCGGACTTCTTTTCACTGATTTCGAGAGAATTAGTATGCAAGGTGCTGATGCTGATAAGATCATGTAAATTTGGTCAGAGAAAGAGGAGATTTCTTTCATTTTTCTTACACATTTCCGATCTGCTCTTGGATTGACGAATTTTAATACATTCCTTATTATTATATTATTCACCGCTAACAACAGTTTGTTACATCCGAGCTCAGGTATGAATTTTTATGAAGGTCGGTTGAGAATTTCTCTTCACGGCTTTTTTTCTTTCCTTAATTTTAACTCTTTTCATAAGCGTTGTTATTCGTACTCATCTACCATTATTATAATAATTGTTTTAATGAGTAAACAAATAATCTGTCTCTATATCAATGTGAATACAACAAATATATGTTGACATTCAGGAAAGAAAACAACAACACTGGGGCGTTAAAGATCAAAAGACGATAACTACGATTTTAAAAAACTGGCTTTTTCACATTTGTTTGTTTAGTCAAGCAATGCTTTATGCTCCCGAAACTTCAGGTTCGGAACCTGACTTAAACCATAAGAAATAATGCAGTAATACGCCGTGTTAACAAAATTGCTTGGCTAATGTGAATAAGTCGATTTTTAAAATAATGTAGGTATCCGCGTTTGATATTTAACGCCTGAATTATAACGCCTCCCGGTTATAAGTAATGATCACAATGTACATCAAGATATGCGCTATAATTATAATAAATATTTTTCGTATTCATTCGGCTCATATTTGTTCTTTTTTATTTTACATGACGCTTAATTATTTAAAAATATATTAAAACGGTTTTCTATTGTATTTATTATTCAACAACTAGTTGTAGTTGTTCATTTAACGTCACTTTATGCTGCCATGGCAAATCGGACGATTCTAAAGTGAGAGCTATTTATCTAAATTAATCCTATCCAGGTTTAATTAGGATAGGGATTTTTAACGAGTACCTGACATCGTACAGGCTCGGGACCCCCGTTTAACGTCCCTTCCGAAGGACGGCGTAACTAAGGATTTTTTACTCCCTTAGGAAAATCGTAGGGCCAGTTTGTTACGCTAACCACTAGACCACAGGTGACCGTTAATTTCATAAGTAGATAAATAAATAAAATTTTAATAAATTAATTAACAAAATACCAATAATGGTTATAACAAAATTTTAAACAAAGTACTATACTAGGAGTGTTTTTTCTTCTGAAAAGCAATTCCATAAACAGTTCAACGAATCTATAATAAACTTTCTACTAGTTTTTTTTTTTTTACATTATGGGGACTTACCTTATGTATTTAAATGATTAGTTTAGAGGCTTTAAAGATTAGTGTTGAATCAATTTTATTCTTGATCCGTTGAATACTGTATATCGATTTTTCATCCGAATACAATACATTTATTTTTTTTAAATATATGTTTTGGAATACCTATAATAATTAGTGCCAGTTTTTTTAGAAAACAGTTGTTTTATCTTCAAACAGAAAATCTCTTATTTCATTTATTTAGCGCTGGTGACGGAGTCGTAATATCTTATTGTTCTTAAATAAGTATGCCTCATTGTTACATGACTTACAAAGTGCGTGGAAATATATATAACTTATTGCAGTTGATAATGCAGGAGAAAGTTCAAGGAACAAGATGCGTAGGAAACGTTCTTGTGCTCTGTAAAACAGATTTTTAGATCTACCTTATCCAAAACCCGCCTAGCCTTCCTTCGGAAAGTAGATGAGACTCGAAAAACAAGAAGACGAATCTGGCTGTGAACGTAGGCGGAGATGAGTCAGTTTTGTTTTCCTGATTCGTGGCCATCTTATTATACAGCATTCTTCCGACGTTAGGAATTTTGGAGGGTGCCAGGCTTGATTTTAATATTTCATTTTACGAAGGTGGCAAAGGTAAAACCGATTCTTCATAGCAACTTGTATTGACCAGGTAATAAATTTTATCCATTCAGACAAAAATGTAAATCTTAAAGAGAGGGTGTCGCAGACTTTTGCTGCTGCTTAAGCTTCCGGCTCGTACGTTTGTCGCTTAAGTACGAAGGTCCTATGACAGTGTGACTGTGATGTTATTTGGTTTTAAAGGCGTGCTCATAATAGTGCTTTTACCATAGATTATTATTATTTTTTTAATTCAGTCTATAGACCAGAGCTTTTGTAAACCATTTATTTATGGCAGGGAATATGTCACTATGACGTACCAATGCACGCCACTTTATACTACGATGGATAATCAGATGATGCTACAGTAGGAGTATCTAAATTTCAAATATTGATTTATTGTTTATTCATTTTTCGCTGAATTATTCTAGCAATTTTATGCTCTTTAAACTTCAGGTTCAGAATCAGACTTAAACTATGAGAAATAAGGCAGTGTCAACAAAATGCCAATTTTAGACAGCATTGTTTCACTAAACTAACGAAAAAATGTGTTAAAGTCAAGTCTTGAATTTGGCGTAATGGATATATTGGTCCTTCAAAAGAACCGCGACATAATTGGCATTTTTGAGTTAGGCTTTCAGTAGTCATTTCCAACATGTTTTTTTTTCTTATAAAGCCATAATTGAGTTGTACCATGTTTGAAGTTTTATGGGAATAATGACAAATATTAAAACCAAAAACGTTTTAAGATTTTAAAAAATATTCTAGTGGTTAAAAAAAGAATTTCAATAACATACGAGAAAGTGCAATAGGAATGTTTTGCTTTATCAATACCCATTTTTTTAATTCACATGGAACTTTCAAGTACCTCTATTGAAAAGTTAGATTTTTTTAGATGTGACGTTGTTCTTTTGAAGGAGCGATAAATGGTCTAGGTATATATACATATGCCTATATACATATATATATATATAACAGTTTTTGTGCTTACTAATGAAAAAGTAATTAAAAGAATAGCTTGGCTTTGGTCCTTTTTTCATATGTGTTTCGAACAAGCTTTAATCTTCATGCCAATAAAAGGTATAAATTGAATTAATTAATCTGTTTAACTTGAGTTCGGTTTGTTTTCATGCTCGTTTTTATCCTGAAAAAGTAATTCCTCTGTCATCTTCAGGCCAGTTCTGACTTTGACAGCCTCTTATAGCTTAATTGAAAAGATATTACGTTTCTAACACCTACTGACAGCTTCTGTCTGCCTAGTGAACAATTGCTTTCAAGTCAGGTCACTTTTTATTCAAATAGATGTGCCATTCGAATTCCCAGACACAGCTATCAAAATTATAAACAGTATAAATCTGTTTGATTAAATAAATTCGGTTTAAATAATGTATTCTATAGAGAAGCCAAGCATATTTATATATATATATATATATATATATATATATATATATATATATATATATATATATATAATTTCTTTGAATATGGCTTCCAATTTTAATTTGTATGCTACATAAAAATTTAATTAATGTTGGTCTCTTTTGTGTTAATAAATGCTGCTAAACAAAATACCTTCCGCGTCCATAATCTGTCTCACAAAACTACTTTTTGATAAATAACAACCAAGCATTTAGCTGCTAGTGAATTCAGTCTTATTCCGAAGATTACAACAACACATGCTAATTATCAGTATTATTGTTTTGTTTTTCTTAGGGGTAAGGAGATCGACATAAACTTTGTAATGCGAAAAGTTTCTAAGTAGAGATTATTTGGTATATAATTGAACAAAAAACTTACCAGCAGTCTAAAAATATACTCGTTGTAGACTCGTATATGTGGAACATACTCGCTTTAGGAGGGATCGAAAGAAACATTACAAGACATGACCAGGGTTTCTATTCAGCACGCTGGAGAGAACTGACTATGATTAAAATATCACTTTATTCTAAATGATATATTTTACGAGTATTGAATTTCCTAATCAAATATACATTCTATATATGATAAAAGAAGCACTAAACAATTCTTAAATCTGACTATAAAAACATATGAGGTGTTTTGGTTTGTAAAAATTATTATAGACCTTGAGCTATTATAATTTTTTTTTAGTATTTTATCTAAAATTGGTTTAAATTAAATTTTACTTGATCCCCATTTTCTCTAGTTTAGTCAAGCAATGATTTATGTTCCCAAAATTTCAGATTGAAAATCGGACAAAACTGTCAAAAAATAAAGCGGCATATTGTCGTTTTAGACAAAATCGCTAGACTACACTAGCGAAAAATGTTAAAATGTCAACTTTTAAAATTTTTGAACTATCCCCTTTTGATCCGGAACGCCTCATATATTTGATATGTCTAATTTAAAGTGTTCAATAAACGTGAATTTTACGTTTGTTTTAATTATGTTTATTAAATATTATTCATGTTCATTAAATCGATAATGAATATCATGATATATTTTGTAGGATGGATAGAAATTTTTATAAATGGTTCTTCTTGACAAGTTGGAATTAGACCACCGTAAAAGAGTAAAGGACCTTCTCTGTATTGCCTGGAGTAGCTTGATATTAATAATTGCACCCCAGTTTATTAAAAAATTATTACAGGAATTGTAAAGGCTTAGTTGGAATCATATATATTAATTTAGTATTCCCTGGAAGTAGCAAAGCAACTTTTCGTTCAAAAGACATCAGTCCGGGCATGTAGGGGTAGGGTTGGAGCAGGCAGAAGGGCTGGTTCTCCAGGGACAGCGCTCAATGATGTATCTCCCCTCTTCAGGGATAAACCCTTTTCCTTTCTAGGAAAACTCCTTGATGAATTTCCACTGCTTTGATATAATTTTCATCAGATGAAGTAGTTATTAAGCATTTGGTAATCTCTTTTTTCTCGTTTCAGGTGAGTTTATCCAGACTGGTTACAATGCTAGAATAGATATTTCGAAGATTTTATCAACACAAAGAGTAAGTTTGAACTTTTTTTATCCTTAATTAGTTGTTTCTTCGTATGTTGGAATTCAACAAAGATATTTGGGATAGTAAATTTTTGAGAGTTATTCTTCGTAAACAGCGAAATAATTAAGATCAAGTACAGATAAACATAAATAAAAGATGAACCTTTACGTACAAAATAAACCAATGATATAAAGGAAAAGTCGAAACACCGTTTATACAGAAATGGATAGGTAAATAATAATGGCAACCTATAAGAAGAATCTACAGGCGATCTAGATATAGTTTAAAATTACTCTATTCGAACAGAATGATATGAATGATGATTATGAATTGGGTAATAACTGAAGAAATTGAAAGGTTTTTGTTTGAATTGACATGGTTTGGACATGTAAAGAGAAAGCTAGACGCCAGATTGCTCCAAAAAACATTAGAATGGATACCACCAGCCCATTAACAACCAATACCCTCCCTGTTTCCACAATTTATTCCAACCATAGTCGTCTATCCACAATCTGGATACAAGATATCGACTCAGATTATACTTATAATTAATACTTAGTTTCTTAGTATACTTAGTATCTTTCTATCCCTTCTTTAATACCCCCGCATACTGCTTTCTAGTATTTTTTTCCCCCTAAAATCAGGCATGCCTCTACCTTACCAATACTTACAAACCTCTATTGCAATCCCTGCTTACAATCCAATCAGACGCCGGTTAAACATAGTATTATTCTTTAAAATATTATGTCCATTAAGAAAGTTTTATTTTACTTTGTATCAAGTTTCTTTGTTGGCTCTATTATTTTATAAAAAAACGGAATATACTGTTTTGGTCATGTTTCTAACCCATTTTTTTAGCTATATAGATTTTCTTTTTATTTTAGATTTTAGGATATTATTTTCTTGTATTAAGAATGTACATATATTATATTTTTAGGAATTCACTTTAATAATAAAAATAAAGTCTTTATCTATTCTGGGACAAGCCCCTTTAGAATAACAATACAGGTTTAGAGTATATTGTAATTAAATGCAAATAATTAATACAATTAAATTAACAAATGAAAAAATGCTAATTACCTGAAATGACAATATTTAAAGAATAAAAAACTAAGTAAAATAAAATAGAAATAAGATAACAATAATTATAGAGAGAGAAACAATTGATAATTACATATGTATGTATAATTTTTGCTATGTAAAAAATCAGTATGTAATTATTTATATATATATATATATAGTACTCGTATTACTATTTAATTATTGTTTTTACATTATTTGTGAATTTTTATTTGTTTGTTTTTAGTGTATTTCTTTTTGCCAGAAATTTTTATTTTTCTACATTTTTCTTTAATGACGTTAAATCTTTAAACCGACTCAGAATAATATATTTTCCTATTCTATTGTGTTTTCATCGGTTTGAATTATTATCAAATTAATTACAGTTTTGCACTTGTGAAATAACTCAATTAAATTTTTAAACCTGTAAGGGTCTATACACTTTTTTTTATCTTGACAAAAATGTGAATCTAGTTGGTCTGAGTTATTCCTGAAATCTTGTCGGCCTCAGGTTGAAAAAAAAAATCTCTCTTTTCAAAGAGAAATCAAAATAAAGGGGTGGATCCCCGCAGACGTGGTATTTTATATTTCCCTAGCTGGGTTTCCTTTCTGTGAGGCGGCATACCTTTTTGTGTTTCGATAATCAGCTTACAGGTTCCTTTCCTTAAACCTTAGAACGGGAGGGAGGTAATAAGTTGGTCGAGGCCCTTGGATAAGAGACAAGGTATAATATTAATCCTCCTTTTTAATGGTTTGCCCTACAGTAACGGCACAATATATCATTTCTCATAATAATAAATAGCCCATTATTTTTTTTTTTTTTGAAGAATTTTATCTTAATTTTTCCCTCATTGTGGTGACTAAGTTTAATTTCGGTTTTTATAGGATGCATGAGAGAGCGAATAAAATGCACTAATCGTCATTAATTAAAATTAAAAATTCCATTCCGTAATATTATATTAATGAAACTAACATCAAGGTAAACTATAATTCAAATCATTAAAAATAATTATTACGTCATTTATTGTCGTATTTGGTCAACTAGGCATCAAACTATTTAAATTATTTTCTTTCATATGCTGTTGTATTCATTAAAAAAAAAAAAAACCTGTACCACTACAACCCGATTAGGGTCTGGGGTAGAGACTGTAATGTTTTTTGGGCAACGGTTGTGCAGGGTTATTTGTCCTAAAAAAACAAAACAGTGATTTAACCTGTATCATGCTCCCCCACCTTGTTTTGAGTATCCACTTTATAGAGGCTCGGTGAGCCCAAGCATCTCTGGCTGTTAACAGACTAAAGAAAAGTCTGCCAGCGAGCGGGATTTGAACCCAGAATCTTCGGTACGGGAACCTTCAATAAATACCATAAATTGAAAACAAGGGGGAGATTTCAGTCAAAATTTCAATATTTGCCGTATTTTCGAATAACAGTAGTTAGTTTCTCGATTGCAGGCATTACCAATAGACAAAAAATATTTCACGATCCTGCGTTAGACTATAATTTTGATTGTAATAAAAATTGTTATTAAATCGTTTTTTTATTTTACAATATTGAAATATAAGCATTATAAAAATAATGCTTAATTTTTCATTGTTAAAGTACTACCAATCTGGATAAATAATTTGGTCACTTGTACTCCATTAAATTATTATCAATTTTTTATGTGTAATATGCTGAATTATCAAAAATGTTAAATATTCTATTATACATTAATTGTTTGTTTTTTTTAATCAAAATAATAATAGATCATTATAGTATAACAAAATCTCACTATGATAATAATATAGGAATATCTAAATACAAATATTAACATAGAAATTAGTGGAAGACACAGCCTCTTATTTATAAAAAAGGATTTCCAAATTTTATATTTTGTTCTATCCATTCAATTATTTTTTATTAGTCTTTTTATTTATTATTTGATATATCATTGAAATTCGTGATTTAAAGAAAAGAAAAAAATGAAATTTTGGATTTTAAAAGGCGTATTTATGTATGATAAAAAATATATAAATAAAGTTGTATGGTTAAGTGTTAAAATACTAGTTATCCGGATTGGTAATTTGATTTCTTGTTCTTTATGGTAACATAAATAGGGTTTATGTGTAATATATTTAAAATTGTTTTAATATGATTTCAACATATTATTTTTTCTTTGTAAGAATAAGGTTATGGAATACATCTCCTTGACATTATTGAGTGTTTTCAACAATTTCTTCCTTATTGTTGTTTCTTTTGATTGGCTTAATACCCAGAAGCTAACCTTTGAAACAACGAGTACGTGAACAGAAAACGATGATGATTCTAATAAACTTTATTACAGTTCCTCAGTTCTAAGCTTGATGGGATTCTTAAGCTTTTCTTGATTGTCTTGTCTTGCCTTATTGCTTCAAGGATAAACGTATTTAGCCATCAACAGTGGATTTCAAAAACCGAAATTGTTGTATGCTGAGAACGTTCAATTTCATTTATATCTTATTAATAGTGTAAAGTATATCAGTATTAGTACTAAATGTTATAGTTCAAGTATAGGGCGGGGAGATGCGATGTCAGTTACTGTATGTTATGACAGAAGTTATGTCATGGGCAGATAAAAACAGATGCGTAGTTAAACATCCAAAAATAAGTTTTATATTGTTATTTATTTATTTTTACGTTTTTATTTCATTTATGTGCTTATATAAAGATTTTTTCTCCACTTTTAATAAAATCCCAGTCTAGTTTCTTAAGAAAACAAGTTAAACATATTTTTTAGAACTACTTTATCTTTATAGATCCATTAAAATTCAATTAGAATCTGTTTTGTTTTTTTAATGATTATAAAACTCGAAATACAAACTTACTTAACTTAAATAAAAATAAAAAATATATTGTGGGCATTAGTTCATATGTTATTCTGTATCAAGTTTTACTGTAACTGCACTTTCTGGTTCATTAAATTTTGAATTTACATATCGCTAGTTCAAAAGAACGACATAGCTCAAAGTTTGCCATTTTTGAACTAAGGCTTCCGTAAAAATTGTATTAGTTGGAGGTTTTTAATTCAGAAACGACTTATCTGACATTCTATTTTTTTTTTTTTTATTAAGTCATGTTTTGTTCTCTTAACTTTAGGTTCGGAATGAGAATTAAACCAAGAAAAATAAGGTATAAATAAGAATTAAGGTGGAATAGTGCCAATTTTAGACAAAATAGCGTTACCAAACTAACGAAAAATGTAGAAATCATGGCTCAATTGTAAATCCTCTTAATTTTGTAGTTCTTTTAAAATATTGGTCCTCGATGAAAACAACGACCGGTAAGCCTTACGTAGCAATTGTATTGGTTGGACTTTTTTATTCAGGAACGACATGCCTGATATCCATTAATTTTTTTAATCAAGTAATATCCTGCTTTCTTTAACTTGAAGTTCTATAGGAATATGTAATGGCATAAATTAAAATCCAAATAGTTTTACGCTTTTAAAAATAGTCTAATGGTTAATGCAATAATTTCAATACCTTGCTTTGCTTTACCGAGGCCCAAACTTTTATTTATTTTTAACTCACAAGTAACTTTCAAATATCTCTATTAAAAAATTTGTTGTTTTTTTAGTGATGAAATTTTTTTGAAGGAGCGGTATACATAATATTGAATTTTAGAAAAATATATTTTGTTTTCTGGATAATTTCAAAATGTTAGAAACCCGAAACTGCTATTTAGGGGAGGTTTTCCAACCCAACTTTTCTTTCTCCGCCGCTCTTGCATAAATTATTCGACCCTCAGTTTCCAGTCGAAGGATCTTCCTTCGATCACCAACGTGTTAATCTTTCGCATCGAGGATACAGGTGAAAGGCCCAATCTTGGGGAAAGGAATCAAAACCTACATGACTCATGAAGCGGCAAATCAAGAATCGATTTCCGAACTTTTTTTTACTGCTTACTAGGATTTCTACATTATTCTATAATGTTAGTTGGGGATTTGATTTCAACATATTTTGAGTAATTAGTTAATTGTCCGATTTTTTTTCGTATTGGGTCTCTAAATGCCACGTCATTTCAACTGTCTATTTTGTATTTTCTCTTTATATTTGCCCAGTACTCCCTCATTCGTCGCCAGTGCTCCTCCCTCCTTTCTTCCGCCCATCTCTTTCCCTTCTTCAGCTTTAATTTTCATTGAAATGCAACTTGAGTATCCATTATCATCCTGAGCTAGCTCATTTCCAGAACATCCTCGTTGATAAAGTCATCTCCTGTAAACCTTTTTCTACATCTTCGAACCATCCAGGTATGGTTTTCTAAAACATCTAAAAATCCGGTTCGTCAGTCGAGTTGGTTTCATTCTTAACGGGTGGCCATGGAATGTTGTTCTCCTTTTCTCATAACATCCGATATTTTTGGAACATGACTTTACAGCTCACTGTTATGCAAACTTCTGTATTCACCTTGCTCATTAATTGGGCCAAGAATTTTCCTAGATATTTCTCTCTTTGACATCCAATTTTTTACAAACTAACAAGCCTTTCTTATTCATAGTTAGGCATTCTGCAGCATATAGGACCCCCGTATAATACATATAACACTGAAATGCCTGAGTTTTGGATTCAAGGACATTGACCTTTTTTTTTCTTTTTTTTGTGTTTTTTTTTCAGAACCTCCTTAATTATATGAATTACAAATTACAAATAGTTCGTAAAAACTATGACTTCTATATAAATAAAAACCTTCTGTTACCTTTCGGTAAACCTTTTGTTGTAAATACCCTTGGCGAGTTATTACGCCATTTCCATTTTATTTAAGCGCGAATAAAAGGATTGCCTGATTTATTTATTTTTTTTAAAGAAAGGCTTTGGATAAATAATTGTTATAGATGAATTCTAAATCGAGCAAGATAATTCGAGAAGCTGATGAGTCTGTCATCCCCTGAAGGACTATCGACCCCCGGATGACAAGAGCCGAGATATTTTGAGGGCCCTGGAGAAGGATGAACTAAGTCAGATGTAAACCAATCAGCTCCTCTTTAGTGCTACTCATTAAAGAAAGTCCATGTCCAAACACCAATTAGCAAAGTACTCGCTCTTATAGTTTAACGACCAGGGGGAGAAAAAATCCATTATTCCCTTGAAGTTCATTCTTCGTGCTTGTATTCAATTTTATCAATCTATATTATATGGTATTATGGATATCTAATAACTTCACTTGACTGACTTGCTTATTAGGATATAAACAACGATGTTAATCTATAATGGTACAAGGATTAAATTATTACCTTTAATATTCTGAATAATTGGGATATTAATAAGTATAAATGCATTTCGAAAAGGTCTGATATTTTTAATCGGGGTTATATTTACCCTGTAATATGTATCCAGACATTTCTGTTGGGTTTCGAAACCCTATAGAAACACCTGCAGTGTAGTGGTTAGCATAACAACCTTCAATGGTCATTATCGCGGGCTCGCATCCCCTCGGATGCTTTTTGCACGTTTTGAATGGAGTAAAAAATCCTTAGATATGCTGTCGTAAGTATAGGACATAAAATGGCGGTCCGAAGCCTGTGCTGTATCAGGTACTTGTTAACGATCCCTTTCCTAATTAAACATGGGCAGCCAAAACTTAGGACTGTAATATCTTCCTATTAGTCTATTGTTAAATAAATAAACATCTCAATATTTATGGAATTTGGCCTTCGCCGTGAGCGAGATTTATTTGAGTACTTAAGTTATTTCTTTAAAAATGTTATAATTATCTTCAAAATAAAATTATAACTTACTGAATTAATTTAATTTAAACTAATTAATCAAAACTTAAAGGTTCGTTACATGGCATTGGATTATTAATTATTGTCTTATACGATCGTTAAGACGTTTCCATCCCCTCACCACGATTGAGATTATTACTAAATAATAAAATGTAATTAGTACAAAACAAGAAGTCAAAGTCAATTAGAAAAAATTGAAACGGTTAAAAAATATAGATGTTTAAGATTAAAAATATAGCAGGCTATATTTCAGCTTTATGCTCGTAGTTTGGCCATTGCACGTAGAAAATTGGACGTGACAACTTGTAGAAGGCTACATGTAAGACACTTCTATACTGAGACTTGTCTTTATTACTTGTTCTCACTTCAGTTGCCTCTTAAAAAAAAATAAAGGAAAATATTAAAAGATATAAATGATAAATGATAAAAGTTGCCAGCTTCAAATGTGTATTCAGAGCTTTCTGAATCACTGAAAGTCTAAAAAATACTTTTCATTACGTTCTAAATTTTCCCTTCTATAAATTCATATCAAATTGTAGCTATATACAGTATAGTATATATCTACAAATATACATGAACGCATAGAAGAGAAGATTTTGAATTTATATGGTATAAAATAGATTCTTTTTGTTCATATTGCCATGTTAATTACTATTTTTATAAACTTGAATAGTTATTAATTTATTTTATAAATATCTTGGAGGAGAATATGGTACGAGTTGAGGTAAAAATAAAATCTTAAATAGTAAGCAACTATTTATTAGAAATTGCACTGTATAAAGAAAACAAACACAAAAGCATTTTAATTAAATTACTTAACAACTATCATGAGACAAATCAAGTATACATTTGTTAAACTACCTGAATTCAACTATAAAAATAGTAATCATGCTAATATTTAATTCAAATTTTACTCACGCAGTTTTAAATTTCTTAATAAATTTGTGCAGAACAGCAAACTGTTAAGATTGAAATTTATGAATGCTGATTGAGATGAAGTCCAACGTCTGTGTTGTTTTTCTTTTTTATCATTCAAGGACGTTGTATTCCGGTTTTCCGTAGCAATTTTTACTAAAGCTTATAAAGAATTTTGCAAATTAATTTTGCATGATTTCATTTTGTAATGTACCTACCGATAAAAAATAGGATAATTGCATCGTATTAATAAGTGATCATTAAAATATATTACAATATCCGTTTATTAATTATTTACTCTGTTTTAATTTACAAATACAATGAATGCAGTTAATTATTAAACTCAATATTTGTTTATGAGTGTGCATCAGAGAACACCTTCCCATATATTTCACAGCGCATTGACATTTAGGTCAGATGAGCTATTCAGATTTCGCCTTAAACCTCTCTATCATTTTCTTAATGTGGTGTCTTTCCTTGGCATGGAATTATTTCCGTTCACTTAATAATGTTCTGTTAGCTGCTACTAACTCGAAAAAAATTAAGATTACTATTTTAATAACGATGTCAATGTTACTTGCGTTAGTGATTAATACTATAAATAACAATTTTGACTGACGTCCAAATTGGTACAACGGACTAGTACTTAGTTTGCGTGAAATGAGTAGGTGATTTTTTTTTCTAATTTGAAATGAAATTATTTATTATTTATTGGGATCTCTCTCTCTCTCTCTCTCTCTCTCTTTCTCTCTCTCTCTCTCTCTCTCTCTCTCTCTCTCTCTCTCTCTCTCTCTCTTTCTCCCTGTCTCTTCATGATGATAAAATGATTTTATATATACATACTCTTATATGATATTTTTAATTTGTAATTAAAGAATTGTGAGAAAAAAATAAATAGTCTTTCATTATTGAAGTATATAGTAATAGGAAGATCGTCAGGGTCTTCGGCTCTGTACATTTTAGAGACTGTACTATTTTTAACGTTAGTACAGGGATGTGATTTGTCCGATTTCACTCTAGACTGGGAGGTTTTCCCCCAATTAAGAGTGCCCATTCCATAGAGGCTGGGTGAGCTCCAAGAAAGTCGTTAGCTAACCACGGCTGTTAACATATTAAATAATTTATCTGCCACAGCCGGATTTGAATTCTGAAATTTTAAATGTACTAACTGTTACAAACTTTACCTTTTTCGCTAACAATTATGATAATTACAAGCAACACCAATATTAAGTTAAAACAGGGTAACAGTCTTTATTGAGAATTAAATAAAGCTGTAATATAAGGGCAATATCGTTGAGATATGGAAAAACCATATATACCTCTATTAATAAGCAATAACAGAATGAGTAAAAAGTTAAGATAAATAAATGTATGCTTAATAGAAATGTGTAAAATAAAATAAATGTTATTGAAAACATTCATACATAATTACATTGAAAGATGCGTCATTTTTTCTGGAAGGAATGCCCGAGGGACAAGACCTCCTTTATACGGCCCGTTCCAGTGAAAGTCTTTGAAAGTTTGTGGAAATTGAATCCCCTTCTCATTCTACCTTTGTGGAATTTTTAAAAGAGGGAGGAAAAAGAATTAATCAACTAAGCGAATGTCGTCACGTGTGCTAAACTTTAACTTTACGTGTAAATTTTCCTCAGAGTTCGCCGTTCTTGCTAAAACTCGGTTCCAGTCAAGCGAAAAATTGGCATGTAGACCAGAAACCAAATTGAATAAGGCTTTTTGTAATTTCCTACCAAAATAGGCCCCGAGAAATCGAGCTTTAATATTAGAATAGCTTATTTTCTCCATCTTGTACACATAGCGTAATCCATGGAGGGAATTTTTCATAGCACGTAGCTTCTAGTGAAATTACATAACTCCACTGGTGCGCTGGAGCGAACACAAGTATTATTAGAGAGACTGGTAATTTTTCTCTTTTTACGTTCCTTTGCCCATAAAATATAAATATACAATTATATTATAGTCTAATAAAATATGTAGTTAAAGGAAGTATCGAGATCGTGAACATTCTATTACATCATTTTCTTTCTATTATATTCGTAGATTTATAATATATGTCTATTTATTTATAGTGTATTAAGGTTATAGTTAAGAGTATGGAGGTAAGCTAATAAGGCTGGAAGTAAATTCGGATCAGACTAAGAGTATGGTTTGTAGCTTCAAAAATGGATATTTTGGAGATATTGTTGTAAGAGGGAAGTATGAAATTGTAGAAAAGTTTAAATACTTGGGATCTATGGTAGAAAAAACAAAAAAATTCAAGAGGGAATAAATGCTCTATTATTATTCGGTCTCGACATTACTCAGGTCGCGTCTTTTTTCCCGAAATCTAAAATTCAGAATTTATAAAACTATCATCCTTCCAACTCTTCTTTACGGATGTGAAAGGTGGCCGCTAACGCTGAAGGAAGAACAACGTCTTAAGATATTAGAAAATAAGGTGTTGTGTACCAAGGTGTGTAAAATTTGGACATAGGAAAGAAAACAAAAACACAGAGAACGAATGAAAAATATATGGAAGAGGAGAAAAGAACAAACGAAACAACCGTAATTCACAGTGGCCCAATTGAAAAAAAAAAGTAATAATCAGTTGAGAAAGCGGTTACCTGAAGTAAGCAAGGTCATTAGAAATTTTCTGTGTTCTAAAATCCTCCACTTAAATTGAACCAGGTAGATCAAAAGGCATATCTGAGTGCATATTTGAAGGAGTCATTGGTTTTAAAAAGCCCTTTTTCTTCTCCTATACGTGTGAAGTGATCACTTAAAGTCATCAAGTTTCATTATATTGCTTTTCATATCAAAGCTCTAGCAAATTAAAAGCCCCCTCAGTCGATGAGTAGTTTTTATTCCCCCTTCTCGCCCCCTTCTTTCTCTCTCTCTCTCACTCTCTCTCTCTCTCACTCTCTCTCTCATTCTCTCTCTCTCTTTCTCTCTCTCGAGTTATCAGATATATATAGTTTTTAATGATTATGATACTTTAATTAACACCGCTTCTGGGATGAATGGACTATGGGAATCGGTTCCGCAGGTTATCACTTCGAGTTTAGTACAAATTTTAACTGTTTGTTGACTCGTTTAATTTCTAATATTTTCCAAAAATATAAGTTATTGTGTGTTTTAGTATGGAAAAAAGAATGTTATTATGAAAAATGTTTATACTCCGGTAATCATTTCATGAAGAAATAGAACTTTCAACTAATATTTCGGATTATATATATATATATATATAAATATATCATCAATTCTTCGAAATGTTTTATTTTGTTTAATGTATTTATTGAAGAGGTAGAGAAACTACCCAGTGATAGTGCTCAAATAAAAAGTTCAACTTAGAAGGTCGCAATGCCTTCTTTTCAGACGCCTCGGAGGATTATTAGGAATTGAAGAGGTTGCGAGGTGTGAAACTAGTGGGTTTGACTGGAAATGATTTTGGATTGTAAGGATTGAATACGAGAGCATGGCTTAGTGGAGCCCCAAAGCTCTACTCCGTAAGTCCAGGTGGGTATGAAGATTGGTCTTTTGTAATTAATTGTGAGCTTAGAACGTTTGTCTATTAAATGTTGAAGTAGCCTAAAACGCGAGCTGTTTCGTATCGTTTCAGTCTAGTATGAGGATTCCAAGTTAACCATTTGTCAAGGTGTAGTCCTAAGTACCGGACCTGTTCTACAAGAATCAGTGGGATGTTATTAAACGATATAGGAGTACAGGATGTCTTTGGTTAACGACGGAGAGATTCGAAATGTTAGTTGAAACTTTTATTTCTTGATGAAATAATTACCAAAATCTACACATTACCCATAATTACATTATCTTTTCTATTCTAAAGCCCACGATATTTTTTGAATTGATTTCTTTAGTAATAATTGTTATAATAAAGAGAATAATTATTTTTTGTTTGCATTCCTGTACCACTAAAATCCATGGAGGGTTTTGGGTTCAGTACATGGTAAATATTGTGATGTTTCTTTGACAACGGTTGTACAAGGTGGTGACTTGGTCTAGATCATGCTTAACAACCAGATTTTCCCCCTTATTTTGTGTACTATCTTTACAGCTGGGTGGGCCCCAGGAGGGTTCTAGATCCCATAGGATCCATCTGGCTAACAGATAAAATAAAAGTCTGCCAGCGAGCGAGATATGAATCCAGGACCTTCAGAACGGGAATTCGGGACTCTACCACTTAGGCACTCAACTCCTCTTCTTTAAATTACAGTTTTTATAATTTCCAAAACAGTTAATCGAATCCTTCTGCCCTTATACGTAATAATATTTCTCACCCCTGTTCAACTCGTTAAAAGTTGCTGTGTCTCCCAGGCAAGTGCTTCATTATTGAATGAGTCCAGAAACTTCGAACAGTCTTAATTTAACGAGAACACTTCATGAAATTTGTATCAAATCGTTCCGAAACCCGTTGCGGCGAACTTTCGTAGTTTAGTTTCAAATTAGAAGTTGGTTTATAAGTTGCTCGTGTTTACGTTCTAGATGTGTTTGTCTTGCGGGAGGTGCTAAGATATTCATGGGCTGTTGTATAATTTTAGTCCGTAGAAAATTACTCGAATGAGAAAAGCCTGTGGAAGTAAAAGGGAAAAGGAGAACACGCATCATAACACCATTTTCTAAATATTTAAATTTTATAAAGTATTCTGAAAAGTTATCAAGTAACATTATATATTTTCGAAAAAGTTTGATAAAACTTTCTTTTTTAGTCGTTTGTGTCGAGAAATGCTTTACGCTGATTGAAAACAAGTTTCTTTACAAATGATCGACTAGTGAATGGAACACTGTCACGGAGTTTGTTATTTCCGCTCTTCAAAATCAATACTTTCTTTTCTTGAATACAGATTTATCTCTACAAATTTAAATAGTATAAACCTTTACGTCTTGATTTAAATTATTATAGTTATTTAAAAATGAAATTTATTTTAGAATGCAAATGGAAAAAACAAACAATTTTTTACATCAGATTTGAAACATAAGGCTCTGCTTGTGGTTTTTTCCATTTGCATTCTAATAAAATTTAATGTTTCGTTTTGAGTTTTGGCTCTATTTTATTAAAATTTATTTTCGTTAAAATAAATTTTCAAAATTATATTAGCAGTAGTATGTAAATGTCTAATAATTAGGAATCTGTAATTATATATAAAGATATATATATATATATATATATATATATATATATATATATATATATATATATATATACATAATGTATGCATATTGAAATTAAAGAAAAAATACCATGTAGATACACATATTAAATGATTTTTTTCTGTCACTTTAATAAACTTGATTTTAAAAAATACAACGCAGCATCATAGTCGGCTAGTCCTTCAGGGCTGTTTCGTGTCAAATAAATAAAAAATTTTAAGTATTGATATAATTTATTTAAAATATATAGGTTTATATTTGTATCTGTATTAGGTATATTTGTGATTAATGGTCTATTATATAAATGTTGTCTGATTAAGTAAGATTTAATATATATTTTTTGATTAATTATTCGAAAGCATATATTTAGCATGAAAGGATTTTTTTATTCATTCAAAAGAAGAAAAATGGTTTACTACTACAACTCATAATGGTTCTTGGGTGCAGTACATGGTAGCGACTGTACTGTTTCTAGGACATTGGTTGTGCATGGAGGTGATTTGACGGAGATCACGCTCCCATTTTAGGACTTCATAGAGGCCCAGGGTTCTATGTAACCAATATAGTCTTTAGATCCATATCTTTAGGTCCATTCGCGGATGATAACAGATTAAATAATTTATCACTACAGCCGGATTGGAATTCGGGACCTTTAACATAGTAGTTAAACACTACACAGTGACGTACCTCTGTTCATTTATATATTCATACGAATGATAACCTACTTTGACATTTTTATTGCTTCTCAAAGTTCATCTTAACCAACGGTGTAATATATATGTAATTTTGTTTTAAATATTATTTGGGTTCCAAAAATATGTCATTGAAAATAAAAATGTATTGAATCTTGGTTCCCAAGAAACGAAAATTAAAATTGGAAATTTATATTTATATAAATACAATTTTATAATGTGTAAACAAGTTTGTCCCTGCCTCAGCAAGTGCGATTCCTATCTATTTCTAATTTTAATTTGCTCTTGAAAAGATTATTTACAAAGTGGAAGGAGCTGGACCAAGTTATGCTGCTTAGCCCGAAGTCCTGGTTAGAACGAAGTCCTGCTTGAGCGATCGCTCCCGATTGATTCCTCAGCCACTCAAGCACCGGCATTCGCCCTTCCTCTTTCCTTCCCTTGTTTTACGAGCGCAACTTTTATGACCTCAACCCTTAACTTCCTTTCTAGGATTTAATCAGCTAAATAATTTCTCTTGTATTTTCATGAAATACCATTCATTCTGGAACAATGAAATTAGAAAAAAATGGTTTAAATAATAATAATAATAATAATACGTATAAATTGTTAATAATATGTATTACTTATCAAGGCACTAGTGGGAAAAACATCTCATATTACTGTCATATTCCTAAGCTATTATAGTCCACACTATGGCAACCACTTTAAACAACTAGCCAGAAGTTTTCACCAATTGATTCCTTTTCTTCAGTCACTTATAATCTGATTAATTTACGTTTTGGTCAAATATTAAGATTATTATACTGCTCAAAATACCTACTTTTTTTTTAATTTCATAATAGTTGGCGATGAGGATGGGATAACTATTATAAAATAAAAAGAATAGTAGGTATTTTGAACAGTATAGTAAATTGTTAATCATTTTAATATTTGAACAAAAGCGTTAGGTAATAAGACTTTAAGTGACTGAAAATAACCTATCGATTGCCGGAAAGTCCTGGCCAGTTGTCAGTGGTTGTCATAGATACATACAGTAAAAAAATACCTTACGATATTCCGCTAATTAAGGAATTTTCAGAACAGAAGTAGAAAAATGCTGGTAGCAAAGTATTTTATTCATCATTTTAATTTAGAGACTTAAGGCTTTTTGTTTGATATTTTTTCCTCTAATGAAAAATAACTATTTTTTTCAGCTTTTTATCTTCTTTGTTAATATATTTTGTGGATTTGCCGTATTTCCTCTGGGTTATTAATAATTTCCTTTTTCTCTTGCACTTTCCTTAAGGCTTTTTGTTTGATATTTTTTCCTCTAATGAAAAATAACTATTTTTTTCAGCTTTTCATCTATTTCGTTAATATATTTTATGGATTGGCCGTATGTCCTCTGGGTTATTAGTAATTTCCTTTTTTTCTTGCACTTTCATTTTTATTCGGTTTCTTGTCGTCTGTTTTTGTTGGCTTTTTTCTTAAGTGATTTTATAAGTTTAATCTTTGTATTTTGCATTTTCTATATAGTTTTTTATCAGATGTTTTTATTTAACCTTTTCCAGCTGTTTTTTGGTACCCTTTTTTATACTTTTGTGTTTATTTTAGTCGTGTAGGTGGTGGGATGGTTCCTTTGGCTACAATTTGCTGCATTTTGAGGATAAAATCTGTTTTTTCATCTGTTATTATTTTCTTTACAAGTATTTTATTTCTCTTTTGAGCTTTTGCTCTTTTATTATAATGTTTATAATTACAATTATAATGCAATACTTTTAATAATACTTTTTAAACAGTATTATTAATTATTTATTTATTTTCTTTAAAACAATGTATATTAATATCAGAGTGAAAATATTATTTTATTTTATATTCCGATATTTATATTTGTTGTGAAAATTTCACATTTCCATCCTTTTTATTATAATTCGTATTGTGTATAACTCTAGACTTGAACAAAAATTCGTTACCTCTCACTAAACTGACAACGTAGGGAACCGACCTTTCAGAAAAACATATATTTACTCGTCATTTTCCAAGAAACCCCGAGATTCATTTTTTAAATCATTAATATTTTATAGCAAATATTCCTACATGGTCGAAGTCACATACAAATTTATTTCCCATTTCACAACAAGAAGCAATTAGTGAACTGCATATATATTCGAATGTATCCGATAAACATTGTAGACGCAAATGCTCAGTGTAATCCAGATAATTGCCAATGTTGCACCCACAATTAAGAAACCAGGGCTCTGTTAGTTGTGGACATCTCTCTCTTTCTCTCCCTCAGTTCTTAATGAAACTATAAACCAACTATAGCGATATAATAACCTTATGAAAATATTTTTCGCAGGTGTAAATGTATTATTTCCTGGTGAGTGATGGTAAACATAAGCATACAACGACATAAAGACCAAAATACTCTTAAAGGATATTTCAGAATAATTCATAAACCATCTTAGATCAGAATTCTAGTTGAACAATGATCGTCTTCTACGAATTATTTTTTCGAATTTGAAATAATATGGTTCAGTGATGGTTGGATTTCACTGTTTTTTTTTTATTAACAACTTATATTTTATTTCAGTCTGAAGTTTTGTTCCTAGTTTCTTTAAATAAAACGAAATATGTCAGAAAAAAGTCGATAGGGAGTTGAATGGGGAGTGAAGTAATTGCTATTCTGTATCCGAAGGTTTTGGCAACCGCTTCACCGAGTAACGGTGCAAGTCGCCGCTTGAAAACAAATTGCCTGTTCCAAAAATGATGCAAGCTGCCCAATAGAATGTTCAACATTTTAACTGTTTTCTGTTGTTCTTTTTCATTATTCCATAAATCAGTAACTACGAATTTGCTGTAATCATGAATCATTAAAGATAGAAGTAATTTTAAGAGATAGAGGTTTTGGATAAGACGATGTAACTTTCACTTGTTTTTTAGTTGTTTTGAACCGTTTGAGTCAATTAATACGAATTGAAAGAGACAATGACATTTAAAAACTGTTCGTGACAAGAAATAAATAGATAAATGTTATAATGTTATCAGCATGTTTTAAAGGGAGCAGAAAACTGATTCTAAATAATTATGTGTTGTTCGATCTCATTCTTAATTGAGATTCGTACCTTATACCAATCCTTTCACAAATTTTAGCTACTAAATTTAGTATCAATATTACTCAGAATGTATAGGCAAAATCACAGTGAAATCCTATTATTTTCAATAAAATAAAAAGCTCTAACAGTTTTTGTTAGTTTGTTGCGAATCCAGATGGGACGATTTATATTTTTATTTCTTAAAATATGAAACATCTCAAATCTAACATCGTTTGTTTGATTCTTACCATCTACATTATTGGGAATGATCAGTCTATTATAAACTTTATGCTAACATTATGAATATGATAAACCTTAATTAGATGATTCCTGTTGACCATCGAAGCTTTGCACACCCCGAAATTTCCAAATATTTATATACGTATTTCACTATATTCAATGATATTAGGTCCACTGCTAACTTATAAATGTATAATGTGAATCCAAAAGTCCGAATTCATCTATAAGTAATATTTCCAGCGTGAAAAGCCCATGGGAATCGACTATCAAAAAGAAAATAATTAGAAACTCATACCGTCTTTCGAAGATTTCACTATCTTATTTTAACGTTATAATTAATAAATATAAAACAAAACCTTAGCCAAAAAAGTTGGGAAATCGAAAGAGTTTTCTTAGGTTTAAGTCAAGTGGCTTTTTTATCAACGTTATGATTTATCACTAAATGTTGACTGTAGTGGCAAGGCCATGGTCTTCGTACGTCCGAGCATCTCTCACTCATCAATTTTAGGATTAATAATTAATTTTCTAACTCCAACTATAAGTTGGAGTAAGCATATTTTTTTTCATAAACATTTAATAACATTGATTTTTTTTTTAAACTATAGTACTTCTAGCCAATGCCCCTTTAATTTCATCGCTAATTTAACTATCAAATGCTTCATTTTGTTTTTATTAACAACAAATAGCTTTGACTGTTAGGTGAAGGCATCATGAAGTTAGAGGATGGGCTAATTTACAAACCTAATTTATAATTAGGGTATTAATTTTATATTAATATATTGCATAGTATTAGTGTAGTACATTATTTTTAATTATGAGTTCATAAACCAGCAAGAAATGACATGAAGTTTACTTTGCATCCTTAGTGTTACCAGTGTAAACTTCCATAAGCAACTCTCCTATTTTATACGTTTACTAAATGACCCGGCCACGGGTTGCTGTGGCTGTTATAATAGTTTTAAAAAATATTACGTTAATATTTGAATGTAAATGAAACAATAAATGAATGAAAAAAATGAACTGAATAGATTTTGGATTTTACATTTTATATCTTATATTTATATCTTAAATCTAAGTACAGTACATGATAAATTAAAACTATACAAAATAGTTAACTGATAAAATATAAACATTAGTTTAACGAATGAGGTATAAAAGGGTTTATTTTTAATTATGGATAGTCATATTGTTTTTAATTATCATAATATCACTAAAATCGGTCCAGTAGTTTCGGAGATTAGCCCGCACAAACATCGTGACAGGAGATTTTTTTATTTATAGATAGATAAGATTCCGGTTATTTGTTATATGATAGGGATTGAACTCAGAATATATTAGACTTACAGAGCTGCAGTAGAGCTCAAATTGTAGCAAATTTTATATACTTTAGGAATGGTTACCTATGTTGTTGTTTTTTTCAAAAACGCACCGATTAGGAGATACAGGCCAAAAACTGAAATAACTCCGAAATATTCGCGGTTTTCCGGCCACCAAAAGTTGCACCATCCGTTTTTTCGGATGTAAGTTTGGATTTGCACATCTTAGACATGCGCTTAAAACATATAAAAAATGATACGGGTTAAAACAAAAAATAATTTTGCAAAAAAATATCACGTTCATTAATCGAAATAAAACATGCAGTATTTTAAGTTATACAATGTTACATGCGAAATTTCCTTAAAATCGGTTCAGTAGTTTCGGAGATTAGCCCGGACAAACATCGTGACAGGAGATGTATTGTAAGACAGAGAATCAAGGGAGAAAATACTAGAGTATAGTATGGATAGTTATATCTCTATATATGCATACTGCATTAATATGCATATGCATGAGAGTATATTTAAGATAATGCACAGTTTATACTATGTTAGCTTAATTTATAATGTTAGTCTATAGCCAATAGTTAAATTAGTTAGTATGAGAAGTTCTTCTATGCTCATGTAATATCATTCCGTTCAACTATAAATAATTTACTTCTTACAAGTCAAGCATCTGTCTGTTAAATAGGGTTATAAAGTTCGACCAATTCCAATTGCGGTTTGCGGTTTTATTTTATGGATCTGTTAATGATTTAATCACATGTTTAAATATTACAACATTATGAGTAAATCATACAAACAGGAGTAGATAAAGCTCTAATTTTGCAAAATATATTTGTCGTTTGTTCATTTAACGTCACTGTATGCAACTTTGGCTAATCGGACGATGCTACAGCGGGAGCGCTAAATTTTGCCTATCCAGGACAAATAGGTTTGACAAAGGTTCGTAGCTTAATGAGCCAATTAAATGAACTTGCGGAACAAAATTTGTTTGTCGAATAAACATGGGACTGAGCGGAGGGGTTGCCGTGTTTAGAATATAAATTAAAATTAACTCCATGCGATGGAGGAATTTAGAGTAGATTTTCAGGACTTTCCGTGTTATGGACCTCATTACTAAATGTAAACAATGTTTGACAACATTGGATAGGACCTTTAATTTATTTTCCATTTAACTTCTATAATTTCAGAAACTATTTTAACTATACAAAAGAAGAAGTTTGATTTGTTTAACTATTTTAGTAAATTGCACGTACAGTTACAACGCTTGCAGTAATAGAATTGTTTGTAATAGGATTCTTTATTTATATGTTATCTAAAATCAATTTAAATAATATATTTATGTATATTATTTTATTATATGTATAAATGTATATGAGACGTTCAGGATAAAAAACGGATAACTCCAAATTTCAAAATTTGACTTTTTCACTCGTATTTAACTTTATATCGATTTTCATTCCCTACATTGGATTTAGTTAAGATCCATGTTATAAAATTGCGTTAACAATTAAAATTACATGTTAAATGTACATACATTATGTGATTGTTTATTGAATATCTCTGAACTCCATACAAACGAAGTTATTGTAATTGAGCCACTGAATCAAAACTGGATAACTCCACATTTCAAATATCGACTTTCTCATCGCTAATTTAATCTACAATCCTTTGGCTCCCGAAATTTCAAGTTCACAAGTAGACTAAAACTATTATAATTATGGTGTCTGAATGTCGTGATAGGCGAAATATCTTGATTAAACTATCTAAAAATGTGGAATAAGTCAATTTTCGAATTAAAATTATTCGCTTTTGATTCTGAACGCTTGAAAATTAATTATAACATTAATAAAACACAGTTATATTGTTCAGAAATATTTTCTTCTACTAAGATATTTTGAATAGATCTTCTTATAATGTTAAATACATTCTTATACGAAAATATGCTGCCGTTGGATATTTTCTTGTTAAATGGTTCGCAAGACCAGAAAGTACCTCGAGGATCGTATTAATTCTTTTGAAATAAAATTTCCTGAATCTCTAATGTTTTAACAAGGTTCAAGCATTCACTGGATTGCTGATTTACATCGTACCATCAATCAAGAACTTAATTCTCACTGAGGCAGAACATCTTGAAGACTAGTGTTTCAAGGACCGACTAATATATCTTATTGCTAGTTAAGTAACTAGTTAATGAAATGCCCTCAATTGATTACTTGTCAGCAAAAATAAAGCATATTTTTCGTTTCTATGATGAATGCTTATCATTTAAATCAGTATTAGCTTTACATTATGTTCCTGAAATCCATCTCTCGTTGTTATGCATAGCATTGAGATGAGACGGGACTTATTCTTCTATCATACGACACATCTATTCTTGAAAGATGTATTCCGAAATAAGGGAGGATGATACGAGAGGATGATGAGATACGCAAATTTTACATCAAATGTAAGGCCTCCCATCGGGAGCACGTATTGATATATAGGGTGTTTTTTTAAGCTAGATAGAACTTTAAATTGTAAAAAGTAACACAAAAAATTAAATTGTAATCAAAAATTTTTTTTTATTTGTTTCAGTATACTCTGACATTTCGTATACTTCTTTCGCCGATTGGGCTCTAGAGCAGTTGGCAACTGACCCGTTGTTTTATCGCAAAATTGTGTTCAGCGATGAGGTGCATTTTAGGTTGATTTCGAGAAATGGACCTGTCAATTGGCCTCCAAGGTCGTGCGATTTGACACCTCTCGATTATTTCCTGTGGGGCTACGTGAAGTCACTGGTTTATGCTGATAAACCAGCAACAATTGACGCCTTGGAAGCCAGCATTGTTCGTGTTATTCGTGACATACGGCCAGCAGTGCTCGAAAAAGTGGCCCAAAATTGGACGTCCAGAATGCGCTTCGTCAAGAACAGCCGCGGTGCCCATATGCCCGAAATCATTTTCAAATGTTAATGTCACGTATTGATCTTTCGAATAAAAAAAAAATTTTGATTACAATTTAATTTTTTGTGTTACTTTTTACAATTTAAAGTTCTATCTAGCTTAAAAAAACACCCTATATCTTCCCTTATGAATAGCAATCACAACTTGACCCAGAAAATGTTCAATTCATGGAGATGTGGCTTAATATTCATTACCCGGTATTGTCCAATGGCAATCCTTCTCTGCTTCGCGGAATTTTATCGGTCTGTTGGATTTTTTTTATTCTTTTAATATTTATGTTTGTATGTTGTAGTTGCAAATATTTGGGATTGTGGTGATTCTGGGTTCATTACTAATTGTTTTGTTTTTTAACTACAATTTACGCTGCTATGGCTTAAGAACGATATAGTTGGAGTCCTATATTTGGCCTATCAAAGTATAATTAGGATAAGGCTCTTAAGCCATTAACTGTAATCTTACATCTCCTTCGAAAGACGACATAATTAAGGAATTTTTACTCCTTTTAAAAAATCCTAAAGACTCCTTCCTGACTGTTAAGGGCTTGTAACGATCTTATGCTAACCACTACACCACATTTGACAGTAAATCTGTCACACTGTGTTTATGAGTTGTGATGCGATGTATTTGTATTTTCCATAAATATATAACAATATAATATATGCCACTATGTGTAACACGGTTCCAAATAAACCGTAATGTGTTTATATTTTTTTAAGAATTTTAGATCGTGTTGGTAGCATTTATATGTGTCAATATGCTTCGCTCGCTTTTAAAGCCCGGCTACGGATTCACAAAAGGTCTTAGTAAAGCTTAGTCATTTTTTAAGTGTTGTGAAGATCTTGGATATGAAACTTACAGTAGGAAGATATTAATGTAGATCGATTGGCGTTGATTTAAATTTTGTGCTTGTAGAACAACTATTCCAGATCAAACAAAACATTTTGAAGTGATAACAGTAATTTTGATCGATTTGTTAAGAAAAAAAGAATGCCTAGTTTCTCCAGCGAAGATACGTTATTATCAACTGGGGGGATATATGAACATTTATATCACTTAATAGCAACGGGTACAATTACAAAATAGATTGCTAGAAAAATAACTAAATATGCGGAAGAATGAAAATTATATTGTATATTATCTTGTATATATTATATATTCACTAATTAATTGTAAAAAAACTTGTTTTTAAAAAAGAATGATGTGTGAAAGGTTATTATGACAATGTTTTCGTTGTTTTTAATTGTTTTATTTATATTTTAAATGTAAAATATAGATTCTTGTTTCTTGAAACTACCGAATGTTCTCTTGAAGTTGAGGAAACTTCTTAGAAAGGTTGACAAAAAATATGATAGATTAGTGTTTTGTTAACGAAAAAAAATATTGAGGAAATTACTGAAAATGACTAAAATTTTATTTTATCGATTTATTAGTTTTATGTTTTATTGTAGGAATTAATCTGTGCCTTTGCGAAATCTCTGAGATATTGATTTTGGCAAATGGAGGGAGGGCGGAAGTAATTTTGGCGTCATTTCGTGAGAAGTGTTTTTCAGTTGGGTTGGCATTTAATTTAGGAAATATGAAAATGGGAAAGACTACGCGAGCCGGAGCATGTGTTCGCCTCTACAACCAATCTCTCAGAATGTTTAGCTCACTTCTGTTTTAGTGAGAATTTTTACATAGCGTAGAGCACTGTGCTACTATTCTGGTTCTAAGATTATATTAACATTTATATATATTGGAAAATATTACAATATTTCAAAACCATTTTAAGTTTAATTATGTAGTATATACTTTATCTAGCATTTATATCATTATATATTTAATGCATAAACCAATATTTAATGTAGTATAATTTATATAATATTTATGCTTTTTATAAAACAAAAAAAAATTAAAATGCTAGACAAAGTAGATACAACAAAATTAGTGGTATCCTTGTTCATTTTTGCGAAGTTCAGAATGATTTCAGAATGATAATAATTCCATTTACTGTAAGTGTAAACTAATGTGGATACCAGCAATGTAAAACTCATTGCACATATCGTTCCTTCAAAAGAACAACCACATAACTCAAAATATGACATTTTTTAGTGTAACCTTCATTGGCAATTTCGTTGAAGTTTTTTAATTCAGGAAGGACATGTCTGATATTCCATTTCCAGCATTTTATTTTTTAATGAAGTCATATTTTGAATTGTATCATATCGCTCCTTCAAAAAAACGAAGTCATAACTCAAAAATAGATTTCTTTGAATGTTCTATGTGAATTAAAAAAAACAAAAACAAAGCATTCCTATTTTAAGATGGTATAGAAATTCTTTTATTAACCATTAGAAAATTTTTAAAAGCTTTAAACTCTTTTTATTTAAATTGATCCCATTATTCCCATAAATCTTAAGCTTGAAAGATGATACAACTCGAAATATGACTTCATTATATATTTTGAGTTGTATCATGTTTGAACCTGAAGCTTTATGGAAATAATGACATATATTAAAATAAAAAAAAGTTCCAAGCATTTAAAATTTTCTAATGGTTAATGAAAGTATATCAATACCATCAATATAATAGGAATGCTTTGCTTTACCAATACTTAATTTTCATTTTTTAAAACTCATTCGGAACTTTCAAACACCTCTATTAAAAAATTAGTTTTTTTTTAAGTTATGGAATTGTTCTTTTGAAGGAGCGATGTGTAATTTACTTTTAATGATCAATATTAAATAATTTATTGTTTGAATATATACCTAATTGAAGCGTTGATAAGGAAAAGGTAGTGAGTTAAAAAAAAATAGTTTAGTTTCTATAAACGGTGGTTCTATTATACAATCGAAACTTTTTTTTTCCTTTCGTTGTAAAATTACTTATTCATAACTTTCTTCTTTTTCCGTGTCAACGCCTCATTTAATTTTTATATTTCATTTGTTTGATACAAATTATTTCTTTAACTTAAAAAAAAGTCAATTAGTTTTATTGTAGTCAGTGAATCTGAATAAAGGTATCAAAGAAACATATGTATTTTTTTTTTCTTGATTTTGCGGAATTAACCTATCTTTTTACGTAAATTCATGTGGTATTTTCATTTATATAATTATTCCTGTTATCAATGTTGAAAAATATTAAATTATTGGAGATTTTTTTTTTTGTTCGTATCTCACATTTCCAGAAACGTTTTTATTTTTGTGGGTAAAAGTGTTTATACCTGAAGGTTATGATGCTACACCATCAATCTCTAAACCCAGGCCAAGGAAACAAAGGGGTATATTTAATTTTGACCACTGAGAATGTTGAAACATATAAACAATTTTGAAATAATAGTTTTATTCCTATCTTCTAATAGTTTCGGTGAGAATTCTATAAATACAATGGATCCCTGTAATTTTTCTAACCCGTTATTTCATAGTGTTTCTTCACAATTTTGAAACATATAATGGATTGCACCTAAATCTTTATTTCGAAGGAATAAATGGTCAGTTACTTTCTCTCATACGCAACTAAGGCTCCGGCCCTGATAACGTTTGCGAAGATCGTTTAGGAATGTTATTGCAAGACACAATACTTAAAGATTATTTTGTAAAGATTGAAGTTTTTGAAGATATTTATCAATTTTATATACAGCATCATTGGTAGTAATTATTAATAATTGAAGCGTTGATATGGAAAAATCAGTAAGTGAAAATCATAATGTTTCATATAAAAGGTAGTAAGTGGTATGAATCCATTTTTTTTATATTCGCGATGCCTAAAGGTTTCCATTTGAATTAGTTTAAAAATATGGGTAAACGGGCAAATATATTTATCACTTAGCACTTAGCAAAGAGTGATGATTTAAACCCTATGCAACTTTTAAATTTTACTATGATATAATAATCGTTAAAATCAATTAAAAGGATTATTAAATATTAATTATTTTATCCAAATGGACTTATCCCACTTTCAAAATAACAATACAATTAATCATATCAGTAGGATAGAACGAGGAGCAAGTCAATACTGGCAGTGGTTTTGTTTCTATATTCCACTTAGAACTTCCATTTTTATTTGGGAAAACAGTTTTTTGCTACTCCTCCAAAATTACTTTTTCATGTACTCCTGTTTCCATCTCGACGCCTCAATTATTGCGGTTAGATTATTTGCTGTGTCATTTGCGCGAGAGTGAACTTTATTTCAGCACATAATATTTCAAGAGTCAGGGTAATATTTGCCACTAAAGCCTTTTGGCAAAATACATAAAAAAGTGTTTTGTACTTTTTGTTTTAAATGTACGTGTTCAAAACTTATTGACGAGATGATCCAGATATGTCGGTAATATTGTTGAGTTGGTCAACATTATTTTTTTCTTTGTTTAACGTTTTTGAAATTATTTAAAGTTTCCGAAAACATTCCACATCTTTAAGGAAGACTTCTACATCAGTAGATATAAGAGTCTAAATCATGTAGAAGCATTGTTATATAAAAGGGTTTTTAACATTAATAAAATGGAAATCTTTTTAGCAAATACGATTTTAAAAAATCGTATAACAATTCCATATAAATCTTTTATAGGTGGTTTAGATTCCTTAAAACCTACATTGATATCTTAGCTTGTCATGTGTATATTCTACTACAAATAGGGTTTTGGTATGCAAGTTATGTTAGCAATGTAAGAAATTAATGTATATATCAGTTTATGTAATCTATGATCTTTATTGATCATAGTCATAATTATAAATTTTTTAAAGAAATTTATATGTATTTATTTTTCTAATTGTTTTCACCTGACTTCAGGTCTCTAGTACTTATTACCCTTAAGTGCGGCAGATTGTGATGTATTTCAATGCAATTAATATTTTTTTTGTGTTTTCATATGATTAAAAAACCCACCAAAACTGCAAAATAACCGAAATTTTTATTTAAAACAAAAATCTTTCTTATTTTCAACAAAGTTGAGACATTTAATAAAAAAATCTATTTATTTAAACATTCGGAACAATTATTCTGAATGCCTCACCAGTAAATGGAAATGATTGATTCGCGTCCCACTCAGATCTCAATGTTATTTTCCCTTCCTCGAATGACAAAGATACATCTTCTGGAACTGAACCAAAGCGATCCTTTACGGCCCTTTGTTGAAGTCATGAATACTTCTTCTCAGAAGACAAGAAGACGAAGACATCAATTGTTTGGTAATGGAGCTGTAAGATTTTCCTCAGGCAAGGTTGCGTGTGGTCTTGTGGGGAAACGGTTAGCGAGGTCTTTGACTCATACGTCATGTGAGTATTTAACTGGTATTGTCCCGAGATTCAGTTGCCATCTTGAAGGTGTAAGTTATTGACGTCTGATTTTGTGAACATAGTAACAAAATAAAAGATCAGTCCTCAACAAGACTCCTTCGCCCTTGCATGTTAGCCTTAAACCATGAATAATCTGTTGTTTTAAATCACTCTACGAAACAAACCGTGGTGTTTATGCCTCTGTATATAGACATTTTTGTAATAATTCATATTCTAATATCCCTAAATTACTTTAACTAGCCATGGGACTATTATCCTAGTACAATAATTTTAAAATATATGTTGTATAAGGCATGAATCATGAAATAAAACTAGTTTAGTTTAAAAGCTTGTGGGATTTTTCAATAACAACATTTTTTCAAGAAAATAAACAATAGAACAAAGTAGTATGAATGTATAGTAACTTTTACTATTTAAATTTATTATTCACTTTTAATCCATTGCTTCTTTTTTTCTTAATTTAAAATGTATTTTATTTATTATTTATAAGAGAAATTCAATTTGATTGAAAGATCATAGTTACTAAGTATACTAGCTTCATTCCCTTTAAGATGGAAAATAATCCTTAAAAATTGAATAACGATTACATTCGGATTTGCCTGTGCACAGAATATGGTTAAGATTCAGATGATCATATTGCATTTTGCATTACCAATTAATATAGAATAATAAATAGACACAAAAAAAAAAGATTATTAATAGAATAGCTGCTAACTTCATATATCAGGAGTTATTGTAAGTAATTGTAAGTAAGTGGAGAAATTAACATCATATTCAGTAACATCTAAAACAATATATCGTAAATACACTTAACTTAATCAAAATTAATAAGTATGAATTAAAACCACATACTTAGTTAATATTGAAAATTTATGTAAGGGAACCTAGGTCGCTCAGTGGACAGAGAGCTGAAATGCTGTCTGTGGCAGACACATTATTTAATATGTTTACAGCCATGGTCGGACCATATGGGATCTGACGATCCTCACGGGGTTCACCTAGCCTCTATTAAGTTGGTACCCAAATTAAGTGGGGGACCTGGCGGATGAGTTAGATCTCGGACAAATCGCATCTCCTCTCAACCGTTGTCCAAGAAAGAGTACAGTCTCTACCGTGTACTGAACCCAGGACCCTTCATGGATTTTCGATTTGGAGCTCGATAAAGCAAGTGGTAATATAGTAACTGAATTTGTGTAAATTTTTCTGCGACCAATTTTTTCCTCTAAAACATATTAAAGAATCCCTAATTCATCTAATCATGTTGGTTTTAATTGAGCATTATTTAAATAAGTTTGTAGATTGCTAATAAAATATTAGTACAGCTTGGAGATAAGCTACTAAAAAATTAAAATCCCGGGATGAATAAGCCCTGGCATATGATATTATCTGTTGGTTCCTTCTTGTAGGTTTAACACGATTTGAGCCTCATGTTAATGAAGGGCACAAAAGGGCGGTAATTTTATTTAATATGCCAGGGAGCGAGAGTGCAGTCACTCTTGTGGATAATGTAATATCCATTCGCCCGGTCAGCTCAAAGGGCTAATAGACTACGCTGGGGTGGCTACTTGGCTTAAAATATCACAATTTATTTCTTCACTAACCTTCTCTAAAATTATGGTGATATATCACAAGATCTTTATGGCTCTGGACCTTTGAAAGTGTCCAGAATGCAAATTTTTGAAGCGACTACTAATTTTTGAAAAACAAAATGATTATTGATCAATCATCTTTTTTTTTTCCTTTCAAAGTAGCCCTTTGCCAGGACCTTTTATTTATTGGCACATTCCATACTTTAGTATACTATCTGACTTTTAATTACATGTTTTACAATAAGGATTAACAATTAATGTGAATAAAAATATATACAAAAAACATTATTACATATACTGTTACAATTAACAAAAATTAAAATTATAAAAATGATTATCTAAGTTTTACAATGTATAAAATTATTAACTTGATGTCAACGTTTCGAAATTAATATCCGAATTTAATTAATTCGGGCCGAAATGTATTGTGGAGTAAGTGTTCAGCTTTTGGCGAATGTTTCCCTCTTAAAATTATAGAAATAATTAATTTTGACCTTTCCCTTTCATGGATTTGGCAGTCATAAATTATATGTTTAAATGTCTGTTCTTCTTTGCCCATTAAAACAATATTGCCATTGATTATGTGAAATCTGTGTAAGTATGATTTGGTTCGTCCAAGCTCAGCTAGTTTAGTCAAGCAATTTTATGCTTCCGAAACATCAAGAGGAACCTTAAGCAGAAAATGAGAAAACTAAGTCCGATTTGCTGCAATATATCTCCACTTCCGGTGAATAAGTGGTCAAGGCAATGTCTAACCCAAATGAGTTAATTGTATCGAGGGAATCGTGTCATTCTTATAGTCTTATAGGCTCGATATGAAATTGTAACATAAGGAATAACTCCGTTTCAAGCCAAGGCCTGACTTAGCCACTTTTGCACTATGAGAATGAACTGATCCCGCTTCCTTCTGTATTATTAACTCATTTTGAACAAAATTCCACTTATTCACCGGGGTTGTATATATATTATTGTATATTTCTAGCATGGGCATGGTTTAGTTGATTTTGTTTTCGTTTTATAGAGGATTTTATAACTTCATTAAATTTATAAGTTTCAAGGAGATTAGTTTAGTTTCCAAGTTATTAAATTTTTTTAATAAATATATATATATTTAAATAAATAAATCTATATTAAAATTTATAAATATTTTTTCAGACCTTTTTATTACAAAGTTTACTAAAACAGTCTTTATGTCACATATAGAAAACTAACAGCTTCATAGGTACTGTGATTTTTGATATACATATATGTTATATATACTCTGTCCATATATGATGTAGAAATAGGTTATTAAATATTGAGATTTCGGCAGACTTTTGTTTCCTATCTATTATATTTTAAGAGGAAGAAAATGTTCGGGGGAGGAGGTCAAGAGAAAATTATCTTATATAGGGAGAACTGTTTATTCGAAAGTCGACGTTTCGACCCACATTGCAGATCTTCTTCAGGGCTAAATATACAAGATACATATAAATCTTGTATAATAGAATTTTTTCTTGGCCTCCACCCGGACCATTTTCTTCCTCATGTATATACGGTCAACTAATATTATTCAATATATTAAATTTTGCAGTATTCTGAAGTAAGCTATATTTCATTAGAAATTGATGTTGATGCTAAGCATATTTTAATCTTGCTCAGTTTTTGATCCTAATATGTACTCCAGTAAGTCCACACTAGATAGTTTTCCTCTAATAAACATTTTTTTAAAATTATATATTGTATAATTTAATGGAACTAAGGTATATAGTAATCAGATACAAAAACTTTGTAAATGTAATGGTAATTCGAAGTCAGATAAAATATATAAAAGTATACTCATGATGATTTTCACGTCCTACGAAAGTTTTTATCTGTAGCCGTCTCAAATCTCCTTCGAGCTGAGTGCATGAAGAAGGCACTAGTTAGGTTTGGGAAAAGTTTTAGTCGTGACAGCCTTGTCCCCAACACATCCCAAACAGACTTTCTCAGTTGACAACTTAACCTCGTACACAACTTTATATTATATCAAAACTTTATAATTTAAAACGTGAGCTAATGATTAAGTTGCGGATAAAATTATGAAATGAAATAAAAAATATATATAAACCATTCAAACCTAAATAACACATTTGTTGTTTGTTGTTGCTTAGAGGCGTAAAACCCTAGGGTCATCAACGCCTGTAGATTTTTGATTTTTATAATTATTTATCTTTAAAAAAAATATATACATATATTCATATACACACACATACTAACAAATAATATATCTACAATAAGGAAATAAAATAATCGGAAAAAACAACAAATGCATCTATAGCAGGGACAATGGATGATCAAATATTGGTTATTAATTTACAGGTTGTAATGAATTTAACCACTTTGTCGATTTCAGATTTGTTGTCTCTAAGTGCTTCTCTAACATCGGGTGGTATTTTGAGCTGATTCATTATTTTTTTTATAGGAGTAGCATTCCTTTTGACATATCTTTGGATATGTCTATTACAAAGATTTTTATTACACCTAAGGCATATCCGAGGTGCATCCCTTGTAATGAGATTTGGGTGGGTAAGCCGGGTGTGTCCTATCTTAAGGCGAGCTATAGCCACCTCTTCATGGCGTTTACTGCGGCCTATACACACAAATAACACATTTGATTGCTAAGCTTTGATTGAATTTAAAGTTAAAACTAGTTAAATTTTCCTGTGATATGTTAATAATAATATAAGTATTATTATGTATTACCTGGGTCCTACTAAATTTTTAGGTACGGGAATTAATTTTTGACATTTTTTAAAAATGATTTAACACGTATGATTGCTAACCATTTGTCGATTTTAAAATTAAACCATTATACCATTAACTGACCACAAATAAATTATGAACTATAAATATTATTATAAACTACATAAATTTATTTCTAATAATTATGACCTGTAAGTTTTTGTTGTTTTATGTGTTTGTGCATTAATAAATAGAAGGAATGTTAAAAAATGACTTTGTAACATTAGAATAAAACGAAAGTCCGGTCTTATAACAGAATTCTCTTCTTTAATATTACTTGTACAATCCATCAGTTCCTTCAAAATTAGAAAAAAAATCCTACTTTTTTTCTCTGGATAACAATATGTAGTGGTCAAATTTTATTTTACTTTAATTTTTTGATGTAATAGTGCCCATACAATGTATAGTTTTCTTCTTAACTTAACACATAATTGAGATAGGTTGGATGAGAGCATTGAACCTTTGATTGGCTGTAATTTTAAAATGAAATTTTATTTTATTCTTCATTATATCTATACACTCATAGTAGCATCCCCAACATCCCTGAAATATCTGCGAAGAATCTGAAAAGTCTGCATGGTAATCTAGATTACCGCTTCCATTAGACTACTATTTGACATCATAAAACCACGCATTGTTTATTTCTTTTTACATAGCATTTACTTACCAGATTGTGATTAGAGAAAGATAAATTTTTATTTAATAATGAAACATCACTTTCCTTCCTCCTTAATATAATAGCAGATATGATCAATAGAGAACACATGCATCATCTTATTGCAGTTTGGAATCTTCTTTCCTAGTAGGATTACCTTTTTTTTACTATGCATATTACCTTCAGATGGTATACCATCTTTTATATTTCGTCAGGAGAGTCAAGGTGACTTTATACAGGGTGTCCCATTTGAAGTGGATCAAACGTTATTAACTTCTTAACGAAAAAAAAATCAGAAAAACGATACAAGTAAAAGTTTAATATAATTAATATAAAGTTATTCAGGCCTAGTTTGACGAAATAAAAAAACATTTTTTGGTTTTTCACTTTAAATGGTCAATATCGATCTTCAAAACATCTAGTTTCCTCTTGACCCCATTTATTTTTATTTTTCTAAAATATACAATACAAAACATGGAATAAATGTATGTAATAAAAATCAGTTTTTATCAATTTTTGTTATTCATAGTACGAGGTCTTTAATGTCAGCCTGATTGAAGCATATTCATATCCTATTCTCAATTCAATATATAAACTAATTCATAGAATTACATTGCCTGGCTGGAACACAGACTCGAGCTATAAAAACCAAAACAGTAGAAAATAAAAGAATTTGACATATTACTCATAATATATTAATTCCTATAATATATAATGAAGTATAATTAAAGTTATTCAATATTATATATTAAGTTCTCTACTGACGAATGTTTCGTTGATTTATATACAGATTTAAGTTCGAAGAATACGCATCTTTTGTTCATTAATAAATTAAGTAAATATTTAAAAATGGGTTTGTAATATTAGAATCAAAGCAGAGAGAAAAAAATTCAAATTAAATATCAGGTAAATAATGTGCAATGAAATTAACTTCATTCATGAGGTGGTGAAGGATGTTTGTTCCTGTTTTCATTATCAGTATCTTTCTCAAACCTATTTTAAAAGAATAAGGACTTAACTTTCGAGATCATTCCCATTTAAGGTCACACGATTTTTTATTCTCTTTTCCTTTCTTTTTTCTCGGTGGATTTTATTTTAAGATAAAGAAAAATTGAATCTTAAAATAAGGAAAATATGCCCATTATTGAAAGGAGTCGGTGGTGTAGACAAGGAGTTCGCCTGCAATTGGAGACCACTGTCACGTTCTTAGCGACCAGGATAGGCCTCCCACTCTATTTAAGTTCCCCGCATTCTATCTTCTCTACTTTTATTTTATTTTCCGCTATTTCGGTTTTTTAGTAATTCTGTATTCCAACCAAGTCGGACCGCTAGCCTACAGAACGCAAAACAGTTCCGAATAACCGGTTCATGGAAATCCCAAGTGCACTGAACATAAGAGAATCCTTTTCTGAATGTGGTTGTTTTATTCCAAGATTAGAATGGAGTAATGTATGCAAATAATAACAGATTAAATGGAGCTGAAAATTCCGTTTACTTAAAAATACTTTTACAAAACTATTCAAAAGAAGGTTTTATGTACGTACAAGCGCGTAGACTGATGGGTTGCTAAGCCGAAGGTTACGGGTTAAAATCCATCTGTGGTAGGTAAATAATTTAAGCAGACCCTACTTGGGATCAGGCGGAGGACCCTTTATTTGGAAAAATCTTTGCGGTTGAACGTATTCACGGACAAATCACTTCCCTGCACAACACTTGCCATAGAAGCAGGAAAGACCTTGCCTTTTACTGAACTATTCATGGGCCGTAGTGGAGCAGGGTTTTTTTTCTAATTTATTTTAGTAATTTATTTAATTCATAACAAATATAAATAAGTAATTATGGATTATTGATTATTATTAACCTATTATTCCAAATGCTTTTGAAATAGATCTTTATTAAAATATGATTTTAGGTTAGCTGAATTTCAATCTCTTAACTCAAGAAAGATATGAGAATGTTGCATATATAATAAAAGTAATATAATATTTTTATATTATTAAAAATAAATCATAGCCAAAGAAGTCTGATAAAATAGTTCAGAAATTTAACAGAAAGTTTCGTAACTAAATTATACCTCGAAAACTACTTTTAAAAATAGTTGAAGTGGGTTTTTTATTATTTTTAGGTTAGGAGTTATACTGGTGAGGTCTTAATTTTTTGTTTTTATAACAAATTGATAATTGTGTATGCTTTATAATAAATTAAAACGGCGATAAAATAAAAATATTTTGTCTTTGCATAAAAAAAAAGAAAAGAAAGAGACTTGAGAAAGAAGTTAAAAAATGTAATCAGCAGGCAATAATTATTAGAAAATTATATAGAAACAATGAAAATATTTAATTTCCTTTTAAATTTGATTGTTTCTTAATTTTCAAATCTTTTAATTGCTTCCTGGTGATAAAATATAAGAAAACACTCTAGTGGGTGTTTTCTTTTAATTAACTTACTGAAAAATGCTATGAGTTGAAACAATCTACAGGTCTTAAAATTCTATTTATAAATTTTTTTTTCTAAATATATAATTGCTCAATTTCTCGAAATTCACTATTTGCTATGATTATAATACGTGTTCAGTATTAGATAAAGTTACAAAATCTCGATGTTTAAATCAGCCTGTTATCACTGTGAACCCTCGTAATTACGAATTCCTACTACTTAGAAAATTCTCTATCACTCGGCAATAGCATTGTCAGCAATTTGGAAAATAATTGTTTTTATAATAGGTTTCGATCGAAGGTTCTTTACGAATTAATGATCTACTTGACCGTATTAAATTAGAAATTGTCAACGTGAAAAATTACATTTAACTTTTTTATTAAGAATCCCTGCAAAAAGAATTTCTTAGGAAAAAATATTTCGAATGGACCAGATAAATATTTTTAATATAAAAAGTTTTAGAGGAATAAACAATGCCGTGAATTATAAAACGTTTTTATCCTCTCTTCTCTCTCCATCGCAAACTTCATTTTAGGATTTGTTTAGAGATAAATAACTTTTCCAAACGGAACTTCCCTGAAGAAGTTTCAAGATGAAGAATGCGTTCGGAGAGACATATTTGAAGGCAGCTCAAAGTTTCAGATTAAAGACTTAAGTTTCAAAGTAATAGGGCCTGGGACGATTTTTGTTTTCCCCGAACTTAAATTTATAATATTCCTTATTTAATTGAAGATGATGGATTCAAAAGTTAGTAATTGTTGTTACTTACGTCGTTCATAGTTTTTCTAAATGATAATAATTCTTATATGTATGTGTGTGAGTTACTAAAATAGTTCGGACCTTTTAATATTAACAATATCATAATATTTTTAATATAGGGATTATTATAATGCTTATATACGAATATGACCCATCTGTATTATAGACTATATATATTGCTAGTGCTGCAGGTGATTTTTTATTTCTTAGTTTTTATGTCGCATTGATATAGTCCGTAGCGGTCTGTAACCAGACATCTTTGTAACACTCGATTTTTTAATAATATGTGGATTCAATAGTTTTTGTTGCTACCTATTAGAGTTAGTTATAAGGATTAACCAGTTTACTCTAATATGTAAGGACAAAGTCGTTGGCACGCATTTAAGTGTAGATATTCTGAAAAATTATTTCGATATTCCTCAAGATGAATTTGTTTATTAGATCAGAAACTGTTCTAAAACGTGATTAGAACGATTTGCTAAAAATTACCAGCGAATACTATGTAATAGTGAATCTTTTATAAAAATAAAAAATGGCGAGATATCTCACGTTGCGTAGATAACGTTTTGTTGTGGGCCCTGGGATAAATCATTTATCTTCCACAGCCGGAATCGAAGGATGTGGCATATAAACGATTTTTTATAATTGATCTATTAACAGCCATGGATCGACCCTATGGGAATTGCAGATGCTCATCGGGCTCATCTAGCCTTTGTACAGTTAAGAATTTTAGCAAAAACTAAGGTCGAGCATGATCTCGGTCAAATCTCCTCCCTGCAGATTCCATGACTTTAGGCGACTAATAGAGTGCCATTTATTTTTTTTTTTTAATAAAAATCGTTAACACAATAACATTATCGCTTAATATTTAATCGCTGTGATTTATATTATATAATTATTATGAAAATATATATTATATAAAGATATTATGTATATGTAATTACTCATGATCAGAGTATTCTTTTCAAAATATTAACTAGAATATTTTGAACACGACTACAAATCAACTATTGATTCATCTTTTCCTTTTAAATAATTAAGAAACTGTTTTTATTTGTTAAAATAAAATAATAAATATATTTAGTCAAATCGGGTTTATGTTAATCGGTATCCAATTGTATTGATTGTAACGTAATAACATTAACGTTACATAAAACTCAGTTGTTAAATAACAGTTCAAATACAAAAGGATAAATCGCAGTTATGTAATTATGTACTTGTAGCTCGGCTATCAAAGGTAACAGACCAAACCTGACTCATCTCAATGCCGTAAGATGTTTACCAGGGGATCATTATAGTTGTTTAAACAGCTTCGGAGATCCTGCAACGGATTTAGCAACTGTTGACGAAGGGAATTGTTGTCCCGTTAGTGTGGACTATTGAGTTGAAGGTGATCTTACTGGAAATGTCAAGGCTTCTCCAGTCTCACCTCACTATGATTCGACAATATTTATACTCAATTCATCGCTTGTTATAATATTATAAACGACTTCGTATTTATTATTATTATTCGCTATATATTTATTACTTTCCTTGTCCATTTATTCATATCCATTTATTACAATAAAGTCGCATTATAGTAGTCTAGAGCTTGGCTTCAAAACTGCCTGAAGGTAGAGGAGAACATAACTGTCATTTAGCTGATTTATATTCAACAGTGAATTTTATATTCGTTGTTTTTAAAATGATATTATTTAAAGTTGCCATTTCTGTTTACTTTCGCTGTCTCTTCGTTTTTAACGGTTTAAAGACGTAAATAATGGTCACCAATGATGTTTATTTAATTAGTTTTTTCGTGTTATAATTTGTTTTATATAGTTTTTTATTTTTTAAAAATATTTTAGCCTTCTAATATAGCAGGAGTGGCCAACACGATGCCAGCGTGACGCACACGGTCCACCTTGAACATTTTTTGGCCCCTGATTCATCAAACTAATACATAATATATAATAAATATTATGAACATTCAAAACTTAACGGTAGAAATTATGAAATAAATTCATTATAATGATTACAATGTCTATTTAATACCTATATTTTATAGCCTTTCTAATTATAAGTTTTAGATTTACATATAAGAATAATAGTAGAAACTATAATACTCTTTATGTTTCAAGTTTTAACTTAATAAAATATTAATACTGGTTTTAAAACTATTATGGAGAAATAAAATTTTGTATACGGCACTCGGAGTTTTGATACATTTCCTAAAGAAACTGTATCATAACTCCGAAAAAAGGTCTTTAGATATTTTAATTTTTTTGAGGTTCTACAAAAGTACATTTCTACTCCATAAACTCTTATTAGGTATTTCATATTTAAAATAAATAAAACTAACAATATTTAACTTTATTGAGTTTATGTTACAAGTGATAAAATTCATTGAAATCTTTTCCAAAAGATAATGCATCATAACTACGAAGAAAAAGTTTTTAGATTTTTAGGGGTTCTACAAACGTACTTTTCCGCAGTATTTACTCTTACTTTGTATTTCATACTTAAAATAAACGATACTAACAATACATAACTATATGTTATTATTACTATATTACTATTATGTTACAAGCGATAACGTTCTTTGAGAACATATGTTTACAGTGATTCATCAAAATGTATTGTTTTATAAAATTTAACAGTTAATAATGATTTTATTTTATTTTACAGGTAATTTAACTTAATTTGAAGATAGAAAATGCCCTTAAGAAAATAATGAGGTTAGTGTTACCTTTATTAATTGTATATTCGTCCAATTTGTGAATATTCTTCTGTCATCGGCCATAAGAGTACGTGACGTATCAAATCTCAAGGATGCCTTACTCCTTAAGGTCATTTGACTCTGAAGGAAAAAATACCAGCCTGGAGTTTTACTTATGAATCAAAAATCTTTTCTACCAATATTTCGCTAAATATTTAAAAATCAATATGTTTACAAATGGTTCTGAATATATTTTATATCTTCTGCAATACACGTTTAAATATATAAAGTGTTAGTAAAATATTAGTGGTGACATCAGAGAAATCCGTTCAAAAATAAATGTTAATTAATCAGTTATAATAAAATGATATTTCAATAAAATAAAGGCTTAGCAAACCCGAAGGATCGATACCGATACCACCAATCTCTGCTTATAAACCCAAACCCGCCAGATCACTCTCAACGCAATCTTCCCACTCATCTTCTTATATATTGATAATATATAAATATAATATTTTATATATGTATCATAAAACTGTCGCAGAAGGATATAATTCGTATTTAGATATAACAAAAAAATATATATTTAAAAAGATCTGCAAGTAATTTCCTTTTCATGTCATTTTATTTGTTGTGGTTAGAGAATTTTCTCTGGTTTCTGATAAACATACACCCCCTGCATGCTTTATAAAAAGTTTGTTAAATTCGAATTTAGATAGAGGTAAAAAATACATATGTTATGTAAATCTGCAAATATTTTATTTTCATTTAGTTTTTTTGGTCTGGTTAGAGATTTTCCTCTCGTTTGTGTTAAAAATACACCCCCTGGTTGTATAAATAGCCAGTTTTAAAAATATTGTTTAAAAAAAACAACAGCCGCAAGCTTAATGGCACTGCTAATAAAATAACATTTTGTTAATGGCTTATCAGTTTTATTCATAGCGGCGCCGTTCCCTCGCACAACCTCCCCCACTCCTCTTCCTGGTTTTGAAAACTAATGACCGCCAACCCACTGGATTATATAAATTCGTGAATTATGAAGTTCCTCCCCCCATTCAGCGCTAATGAGGCGTCTTTATTCCAGCTACCTTGTTCAGTTACCTTTTCTTATACGTGCACTGGCGCCTTAGGCACACAAGATGTCTGTTCTGCCACTGTTTTCTTAGGATCGTTAATATGTCAAAAATAGGTAACTGTAAATTATATATATTATGTATAAAATTATATATATTTTAGATGATAACCATGATACCTACCTTCTCATCGCGTATTATCTCGAATAATCTCTTCTATCACTCGCCGTTTGGAGAAGCTTGTGGAGAAACTGACAAGTATTTGATTCTAAAAAGAAAAGACAGGAAATCGATAACTCTTTTAGGGTGTATTAAAAATATTATAATAAACACGATATTTTCTGACTATCGGAATACCCAACAACTAAATGAACTATATACAATTCCAACAGCATATAAAAATTTTAAGAAAATAGACAACTTAAAATTCTATATATTTATATTTCCAAGGTATTATTTAATTATTATCTTTTGAACACTTGTGATTTTTGCGGATTGCCATGGAACCTCACGGAAATTGTATGGAGGGATTTGTCGAGAAACTGATTAATGTTTGATTGCAAAAATAAAATACAGGAAAGCGATAATTCTTTTAGAGTGTACTAAAAATTAAACAAGAAATACGATATTTTCTGACTATCGGAAAGGATACAACATCCAACAGCTATATGATGCGATCTATAAACATTTCTAGAAAAGTTCACTTTCGGTCTAGTGGATAGCATAAGAACCTACTAAGCCCAAGATCCCGGGTTTGCAGCTCTGCAGGTGGCCTTATGATTTTTTAAACGGAGTAAAAATTCCTTAGTCATGCCGTTCTTTCTTACATTAGGGTCCGGAGCCTGTACTCCATTAAAGATATCAGCGTTTCGTTAAAATCTCTATCCTAATTAAGCTTGGATAGGCAAAATTTTGGACTAGCACGGTTGCATTGTCCGAATATCCAAAGCTTAAAGTGACGTCAAACGAACAAACAAGCAACAACCCTGCAGTTGGTCTTAGGATTTATTATTCCCTTTTAAAAATAACATGTATTAATAAACACGACAACTTCTTACTATTGGAAAGGATACAATACCCAACAACTAAACGATGCGAACTATGAATATTTCCTTGTATCGTCACTTGTGGTCTAGTGGTTATAATAACAGACTAATATGCCCAATATCGCGGGTTCATAGCCCTGCAATTGGTTAAAGATTTTTTAAAGGGTGGAAAAATCCTTAATTATAACCGTCCTTCGGAAGGGACCTAAAATGGGGGTCCAGAGCCTAAACGACATCATGTACTTGTTAATGATCTTTGTTCTAGGTATCTTCTTCTTCTTTTCCTTCCTCCTTGTACCTTTCAGCGTGGAGGAGACTCAACCCATCTCACCCATTCCTCTCTATCTTGTGTGAGTTGTCTCATTAGAGCAAGATATTGTAGCTTGATATGCAAAATTTAGGTCTCCCACTGTAGCATCGTCCAAATATCCGTAGAATAAAGTGAGGTGAAGTGAATAAACAAACATGTCTAGGTGAATAAAACCTACAACGATACAACACATTGACCGACTATGGGGCTCAGCTAACTGGAGGACTCAAAAAAACACTAGAACTACGAAGCAGGAACTCGATTTAAATTTATGTGAACTTTTGTTGAGGGTGGTGCAGGGTGAAAAGGACCTTTTCTCGCTTTTTTAAATAGCTTAAAATTATTTTGCCCACTAAATTAAATAAAATCCTTTAAAATATATGTGTTGTGATATTATTACATTTCTTTTTGTCTATTCTTATGTCCATTAATATGAATGATGTATTATATACATATATATATATATATATATATATATATATATATATATATATATATATATATATCAGAATTATCTGTTTTCAGTTATGAACAATAATGTATTGCAGTATTGTAGATTCACGGTTGTCTGTCGACATTGTGTTAATGTAAAATTTAATTATTAAAAATTGCAATTTACCTTTATCTCACACATTTATCACAATAATTCCTTTGTGTGTGTTTTTTTAGGATCTACTAAATTTTTATTAATAAACTCTAAGATTTGTAATATTTTCATAATCCATTGTTGTTTCAATGCTAAATTATACACGTATCCAATTAGAAAAATGGTTGTTTCCAATGTACATATGTGAAGGAAAATAAATATATTTCCTTTAATGTTTCATTTAATGGAGTTATTTTATAATTAAAAACGAAGTTTTAATAACTCCAGTTTTCTTTCTTCATGTTAATTTAGAGTTATGCCGTACGTGATGAATATTTCATCAGGTTTTATCCTTCTCGTAAAATTTTAATGAAATTATGTTCGGAACTTTATACCACTTATTTACTCATATTTGCATATTTCACTGTTTAACTTGTTTTTTTATCAGATGGAAGAAAACTTCGTTATGATGTATTAAAAAAAGTAAATATAAAGAACTAAATCAAAGGAGCAAAGGCTTGGCTTAAAAAAGTAAAATATACCATTAATGAGACGATATTTACCAATTTATACTAAGAATATTAAGTTATATAAAAAGATTTATTAACAATAATAAGTTATTCAGGATTTTTTTAAGACGTTTATTTTCTTTTACTAGGTCAATATATTTTTCTTGATCAAATATATTTAGGCTTTGAACAGAATTAGAAGTATTTAAGTATTGAAATTGCCTCATTTATGACTATTATTTTTATTTGATCTATTAAAATCAACATATACTTCAAGTTTTAATTGAGATAGTTTTATTTCTATTTTTTAAATGTTGTTAAACCAAATAATCCAAAACATTTTATGTAAATTTAATGTTTTTCAGAACAGGAGTTATTTTCTGTAAAGATTTATTTTTACTAATTTGTAGTTAAGATAAATTAAGTTAATACATCATTTTAACGAAGTAATATGGTTTTGGATTAAGAAAATAACAAGCCATAAGTGGCTATCTGACTAAAAAATATTAATTAGATAATATAATTTATTTCAATGAAAACAATATTTATTTATCTCATATAATTTATAATAATTTTTTATCATTACTTTAATTTTTAAATATTTTTATTATGAAGAGAAAAGATTTGCCTTTACTGACACGAACAATAGTAAACTCTGTCCGTCCCGTTTGTTAATCAGTGTCAATGTATGTTTCACGGCTGTGCTGATCCGTCAATGATGAATTTGATATGGATGATCTCAAGCCTGGGGATGGACATGGTCTGCTTTTTATCAACACACCACACAGGAGAAGTTCATATAAAACTGTAACCTGATTGACTAACACACCCAGCGGACAACGCACAGCAGATACCACTGAGCTTAACATCTTGAAATTCGAAGATAGGTATTGTATAGCTTAAATGAGCACTAAGAAAGGAATTTGGACAATTCCACCCCCAAAGGTTTCCCCTTTATATAATAGGGGTTCAAAGATTGTATGGAATCCGTCAGTTTTGAAATTAGACATCTGAAATTTCGGGTGTACGAGTAACTTATTGTTTAAAAAAATTTAATTATTTATTTAAAATGATCTGTCACGAAACTTTATGTGGCAGACCAATTTCCACGCTAGCGAAGCCGTGGCCAAAAGCTAGTGTTTATTATAAAATTCGGTTCCGAAAGACCGTTATAGTTAGGGTTAGCATTATTCATTATAGCTTCCGTAAAACAATTAATATGTAAACAATATAAGATATATTCCATTCAAAAGAGAGCTCTATTATATGTATTACCCTATTTACCTATTCATCTGCACAACATTATCGGCTTTTCCCTCCGACATTATATTCGCCTGTTGGTTCCTGTCAGTAGCATGTTTTCTCCATTTCCTCACTCCTATCCGGTGCAGGACTGCCTTCACGTCATGCAGCCATCTTAGGTTTTCCTTGTATTCGCTTTCCTTGAAGCACTTGATGTACCAGTATTCATGGCCATGCCATCGTATTCTTGCTTTCTTCATGTATTCCGCAATATCTGATTCACCGTACATTTCCATTTCAATATTCTTATGCTTTTCGCCTTCTCCCTCGACTTATATAAAGTTTTCATTAATGACCATAGATAGTTTAAAAAAAAATTAATATGTCGTTGGATAAAAATAAAAGAATTAGATAAAAAGATATTTTTTAATCTTAACAGGCAGTTTGTGCATAACTATTATGCTGCCCTCGCTGGCCAAATAAAGATTTGGGAAATAAAGGATTCATTAAAATAATTAATTTTCGTATTAAACATGGCTCTGTGATCGCTACAGATCTCAGTTACTGAGCATTACTACGTACTAGCGTTATAGCAACCCGTAATAATTAAAAATATTTATCACTTTCTTCTTTGAAGGTATAAGAGTTGATTGACGGGTAGTTGTTTAATAAATTAATACCATTTTATATAAGATATAATACCTCTTAGGGTATTTCAATGTTTGTCTTATATCCTACAGATTTGCTTATATCGTCCATTTTTAAAAAAATCTAAAAGGTTTTAGATGCAACGAATCTCAGGATTAGTCACCCTAATATAGATCTTTTCTATTGCTTTTCTTAAATCAATTGTGTAAGTTACGGATTTTTTTTTGAAAATAACCTTTATGTCAAAAACTGGGGGCAAATTGTAAGAAACAGAGAAGATGGAAGGAATAAAACTGCATTCCATTGGAGAGATCTCATAACTCTCGATATTAGAATAGCTCTCACCCAAGCCAGCTCAAATCGATACTATATACAATAAAAAATGTATTGCTGTTCCAGATATTGTCTACAATAACCTTTAGCAGCGATAACAAATAGAAAATTTATAGGAAGGCAATAAAATCGGGATTATCGTTATTTTCATTCAGTAGAACATAAAACTGGATTAAATTACTTATAAAATATATTTTTGTATAAATTTATTAGTTATTGATAGTTGGTAATAAAACGGGGTAGAGTATAAAATTGAGGGTATTTGTTATTAGTGTGTGTGGAAAAAAAGTAGGTGGATTGATGGCTTAGGCAGCGATAGACTTGTCAGAAACTTTTCGACGAAAACTTCTGACTCCAGTAATTGTTTACTACCCGTTAATCGATTCTGAGTTAGAGAGACTTATGAAGATGGAGATCTACTGACTCCGGTAAATTTCACCAAGTTAAGTTGTTGATTTTATTCAATATATGGCAATATTTTATCACATAATATAACAAAAAATTTACATTTTTTAACTATAAAGATAAGAAATGAAATTATGTAACTTTTGGGCGCTAGGCTATTCAGCCTTATTTGTTAAATCATTTTTTCCGGTAATTATTTTTAACTTTTCATTCTTTTTGCTTTCAATATTTTCCAAAAATGCAAATTATCATGAGCTTTAGTATAGGAAAGAGAATGCAGTTATGGGAAATGTTTATACTTCGGTAATCATTTCATCTAGATCTCTAGATACTATAGATATACGTATATCTATACGTTTCAACAAACAAATCATCTATACTTCTAAATGCTACCTGGAATTTTTATTGATGAAATGATTACCGAAATCAGATACAGATCGGAACAGATACCTTTTTCCCATTTTGTGATGAGAGATTATTACATGAAATTTTACTATGAATTATATAAGCTACATGCTATGTCTGTTCATAATTATAAATCATAATAATTCATTCTAGCTCGTGTGAGAAGGTATAAAATTTATTTACAAGAACATAAATAATATTAACAGGCTATGTATTAACAAAATGATTAAAAAAATCATTATACAAACCAAACGGTAGGAGAAAAATAATTAAATTTCATATTGCATATTTATATTTCATGAACGGCTTACCAAAAAAGATATACTATTTGAAATAATACACATAATTATGAGATACCACCTAAAGGAATGACAGTCTAGGTAAAAATGAGGTTACCACATTTTTTTTTTCAGCTTGACATATTTTTTCTTCACCTGAGTATTGCCAGATTGGTTACAATATCTAAAACTTAAGATATAAATATTAATGAGAATGAAAATGGTCCAGGTGAAGCTCAGAACAAAATTCTCTTTAGTGGGAACTGTTTATTTTTTTTAGCTCTCCTTACTTAAGAGAATTATTCTCTGACCTCCACCTGGGCCATTTTCTTCCTCATGTATATAGCACCAACTAATATTATTCAATATATAAATATTGTATAACCCATTTCCAGATTGGACCTTAGCCCCCACACGTTTCCTATTGGTCTTGAGGGGAGAGTCATTTGCCGCCGTGAAAGTAAATCACAAAAACCCATCAACAATTTGTGCTGCTCACTCGTGAGTAGGTTAGAGAAATTGGTCCACTAACAATGAGTGAAAGCAGTCCCACCAATAATTACTGAATAACACTTACTGAATAACAATTAACTAGTAGTAATTGAGCTTCAGAAAAGTGATATGTTAATTTAATAAAATTCTCTCTCTCTCTCTCTCTCTCTCTCTCTCTCTCTCTATCTATCTATCTATCTCGTATGTGATTTACGTGTTTATATTTGCTGTTCTGAAAAAGTGAATAAGTTTAATTTTGTAAATTACGAGTTTATTGTAATGAGGGGAGCGTGATCGTGCCATTTTCGTGTTGTATAAGAGTATATGTCAGACCTTGGATCAAAATGGGGATATTTCTTATATTATAACTCCATATTAAGCCAAGGCCTGACTTTGCTACCACGCACTGCGAGAAAGGCACGATTATGCTTCCCGGAGTATCAACTATATAAACATATATGTTTGACAAAATTAATCTTAAATACTAATTCACCAGGACGGCGGATATAATACTTGATAGATAAAATAAAACATTAATTCGTGAGCTAATCAAATTCCTGTCATAGGTTTATATTGTGCCCACAAAGATTTTTTGTGACGTTTACAGAAACTAATTTACTTTCAATGTTTTTGAGCATTTGATTGAAACTATATTAGATTGAGGTACCGAGGTGTCCTTTATAGCCGGCTGATGAGATAGGAAGAGGCCATCGAGATGCTAGCAATTGATAGGAGCATTATTGGACATTAACAAATTAACGTGGCGAGTGGAGTTTGAGGGTGCGATGGCTCCTGCTCTAATCTCATGGCTAGTGTCTCTTGGGATCCACTCAGCCATGTCTCCCTCTCATCAAATTGTAATTGCTTCGGGGAATTTACATCAGGGGCTCCGGGTATCTGACGTATATAGCTTCTTAGCTACCGTTTTATTAATTAATGGGCTCTTTGGAATTAGTTTAAATCGTATCGTTTAATTCCCACAGCGGATTTGATTGAATTGAATTTAAAATTCATTAACGGACAGTAAACATTCATATATTGCAGCATTATTTTTCATCCTGGTTTATAACATAGGTTGTCACATCTGTATCTATCATGGATCCAGGGTTCCAATTTCTGATAATAAATAGAAACATATTTTTTCTGACTTTAAAAGGTATTGTTATTTGTACCTCAGTTATGTTGCGAACAATTAGAAAAAGTCACTTTTTGTTTAGTTTTATTTATTGAAATTTACAATTTCATAATGATAATACATCAATTAAATAGAATGAAAGATAAATAATGGCGTGAGATAAAGACAAATAGTTTGTTTGTTCATTTAACGTCACTTTATGCTGCTATGGCTAATCGGGCGATGCTACAGTGGGAGCTCTAACTTTTGCCAATCCAAAGGCAAGTAGTGAAACTACCCACTGTTAGTACTAGAATAACAAATAACGGGGCCATCATCTTTTTGGACGCCTCGGAGAATTCCAGGTATTGTAGAGTTTTCTAAGTTTCAATCCACTTTGCTTGAGTGGAATTAAATTTGTCATGAAAGGATTGATATTTGGTTCGGACCAAATCAGCAACAAATAGGACATTAAGGTCATTATGGAAGGACTTTGTACTAACAAACTAAGGACTATTAAGGTTTTTGCGAAGGATTTTGGACTGTAAGGATTGGATACTAGAGAAATTCGATGCCTTAGTGGATCCCCAAAGCTCTACTCTGCGAGAAATAAATCATATATTAAAAAAAACAAAAACATTTTTCTATTTATTGAATAGAAAAATGTTTCTTTCTTTAATTATAATTATTAGTTGACATTTATATTGAGAAGAAATTGGCTCGGATGGAACTCAACGAATGATTAGCAAAAATAAAAATAAAAAATAAAAATAATAATGAAAATAGTCCAGGATCCATGGTCCATTTTTGGACTTGATTACTATCAAGCTGAATCTTCGTGAATAGCTTCGTTTCGATGAGACGCCCAATAATGACATGTGAGAAAATTCTCGATTGTGGTAGCTAACAGAGGTAGCAAGGATAAAATATGTCGATTTGATGATTCTCAAAAATTTATTACTAACTGGGTTTTTTTTTTGCTAAATCTCCAGATAATTATCAAAAATATTTGTCCTACAAAATGTATGGTTTGATCAAAGAGTCCCCTCCTTCCAACGTGTATCGATAACGAGGTCATCTATATGATACACTAACCAACGGTAAAATGATTACTAACCAGCTTTTTTTTTTACTTCTTCTTTTTTGACTTAGTTATCGATACACGTTGGACATTATTAAAACTTGCTTGTCATAAACTGCAGTTTTCTTCCGTATTCCTTGAACTTTAATTATAGAATAATGATGTGAAATTAAACTAAACTGTACTACTGCAACCCAGAAGGATGTTGAGTTCAGTACATGGTAGAGATTGAAATAGCTCACACTCAACTATCATGTTTTTCTTACCAGTTAAGTGTACCCAGATGATAGAGGCTTGATGAGGTTCAGAATATTCAGCAGATCCCACTTGCGACCATTCGTTTCTGTTGACCGATTAAACGTGATCTACTAACCGATATAAATTTAATTTATTTTGGGCCTTATCATTCTCTTCGATGAATTCTAAATTATCAATATTTTTTTTAAAACATTCAAAACATGCCTTACTCTTACTCGCTTCGCCCGCAGGTGACAGTACGCCCTTGCCTGAATCCGTTTCGATCGAGTCAACCATTGGCCAATCCGGACATAACCTGTGAAAGTGCCCCCGTTTCGATTCAAAAGCAACAATAGAGCCCGGTCTCTCCAGATAATTTTTTTTTCTCGTTTATCGAATTGTATTATCTCCCATTCACGGTCGGTGCATCCCCTCAATCGGCGATGTATTTAAAATTCAAATCCATTCTATTCCTCTATGTCAGAGAACTAGAAAGGAGTGTTGTTCATTGTTGTGCTGTTTTAAAAATATGCGTATTGCAGGAGTCTTAATTTTTTAACTGAAGGTTTCATTTAACTATTCAATGCCCAAGTGAAATCGTTATATCAGTTTCATAGTTTGTCGCTTCGAAGATAAAAAGAACAAAAAATTAAATAAGAACAAAAAGTTTTAGCTTTTAATTCATTTCTTTTTTAAATATTTTTATTTCTTTTTTAGTATCCTCGAAAATAAAAAATTAATCGTAAGTTTCATTATAGACAAAAGAGTGCAATTATGAATTTGTAATATTATTATTAAGGTTGTTGAGATTGCTAAAGTTAGTTTTTAAACATAGTATCTGAATAAACTATGTTAGAGAAGGGCAACCTGTGGTCTAGTTGTTACACAGCCTACTAAGCCCAAATATATTTTATCTTGAATAATATTAGTTTGCCTTTTATATAAATATATATATATATATGAGAATATGGTCCGGGTGGGGGTAAAAAAAAATCTCTTAAATAGGAAAGCCCAAAAAGAGCAACTCAGTAAGCAGTTCTCCTTATTTAAGAGTATTTTATTGCCTCCACCCGGACCATATTCTTCCTAAAATATATTTTATATAAAAGCTAATCAATATTATAAAAACATTAAAAAACAACCCTTTATAACGAGTTTTTTATGACAGTTTTCGTTTACATCTACAGCAAAAGCAAAAATTGGCACTTCCATACACAGCTAAATCTGACTTCGATTCAGACTGCTCCTCACGTTCTGATCAGACCCCTTCGGTATTATCATTATAGAGAAAGAAGATAAAAGTAATTTTCCAAGTATAATTAAGTTTTCCGGCTTGTCATTCCTTCTGCCCTTGAGCAACTTTCTTCCGGCTATTTCTCACTTTTTAAATTGAATCTCCGAAGGTTCATTTCAACGAAGGGCCTCGTTCTGATTTTATAATGTGCTAGGGACTTTTCTGTCCTTTTTTTTATTTTTATTTAGATCGATATTCAAATAAACTTATAATATTGAAGTGAAAGTCCAGAAGCTGTAACGAAGTTGTTTTACAAGAAATGCCAAAGGAAAATTAACTATAACGGTGAGCCGATATTGAATATTCATGAAACTTCATTTCTTGCCTTAATTTTCCTGTCTTAGCTAATAGCATCGTCCTACTCTCCTCTTCGAGTCACTAAGCAACTTAATATCATAACAGAGCAAAGCAGCATTATTTATAATATATAATTATTAAGTATGTTATACATGCGCTCCTGCCTAATGGGAAATTAAGGTTCCAGTCTTTAAGTAGTATTGCATTAGCTTTGGATCTTATACTTTGCCACGGATATATCTATATAGATATACGGGTATATAATCATGGAAATAAATATGGAGGAAGAGAGGGAAAAAAGAATGTGTGTGTGTGTGTATGAAATTGAATATATATATATATATATATATATATATATATATATATATATATATATATATATACATATATTTTATATATACATATATAAAAAACAGTGTTATTTTATAGATGTTTCTATTTTCCTAGTAGCCCAGAACATGTTTATAAGTAGAAAGGTTATGTAGGAGTAATAATGTAACCTACACTTACTAGTGAAGTAAGAAAGTTACAAAACGTGTAAATGTTTTATAGTCATCTATTAGAATTGTTGTTAAGGCCAGATGAAGTAGTAACCTTATAAGGCATTATTAGTTTTAATCATAAAAATTAAATCATTTTTCGTAAAAGAAAGAACATTATCTTTACTTATTTTTAACATAATAATTTAAACGTTTAATTTCACATAACATTGTTTAGAATAATTTAATTTAAAAAGTAATTTTATTTGTTTAGTTATAAGTGTAGTATGTGTGAAAACATATGTTATAAAAGTGAGGAGAGAAAAACAAAAGAGAGTCGAGCGGCTTTTGTTCGCTCCGGCGAGACCGAGCAGACAGTGTCGGCACGAGTCTCTCAAGCTATAGCTCAGAGTTGTTTTTTTTTGTGAATTTGAAGAAGATACTAATTTGCTGCCCACCTGCAGGTGTAATTAGTTTAAACTTCGTCATAGATTCGACCAATTCGAATTGACCCAGTTGATCATCTCAACCTCTATTGTCTCAACATCTTCGCTCGCCCTGCCGACGAAAATCCTCTGTCGTCTCAACATCCAGCTCACCCTGCCGAGAATCTACTATCTACTGGAATATACTTCCACACACAGATAAGAGTTTTATTATTTCATTTCAACTAGAAAATCGATTTATTTGAACATTTTATTTATTTGTAATTTAATAGAGTTAAATTTATTATCGTAAGATTAAATAATAATTGTTTTATTTTTGTTATTAATTAGTTGTTTATAATTTAGTTAATATTAGTAACTTCATTTTACTTATTATAAAAACGTTTAAATTGTTTATACAAAAACCAACTGAAGTTTTTTGTATAAATAGTGGCCATGGAAACTTGAAAGAGTGTTTAAATTGTTCTTTTAATTTAATTATTTTTTTCAATATCAAAAGTATTAGTTGCTTAATTGATTAAAGTGATTTATGTTATTAATTTAATAAAAGGTTACAATCAAAATGAAATGCGATCTGGTATAATTGAATCAGAAATTTATTTTCCTTATCCATTTCGGAGCTCTCATCGAAAGGTCCAATAACTATTTCGAGGTTGCTCAAGCAATTGTCATATCGTTATATTGTAACAGTGTAAAGAAGAATCATTAATTCAGCTTATTCAGGTATTTTTTCTATTTCTATTCTATTTACAAATGTATGTAATTTTTTAATTTTTTAAAATTTATTTATTGATATTTACAACTGTATAAAAAAAAATACATCTAGTAAATGGGCTGTATGTATTTTAAATCTAAATAATCTAAAATGGATTCGCATGTTTATTCTTTATTCCAAACTAGCTTTTGCCCGCTACTTCGTCCGCGTTGATTTTAAATAGAAAGTTATGTTCAATTAAAACGTTGAGTGAATTTTGAATCACATAAATGAACTCCATATTATAAACAATTACTAAAAGCATTTGTGAATTCAGCCAGCCCACCAATGCTTATTCCTTTGCTGATAGATTTTAACAAACTGTCCTATTAAATATTAAATGGCATATTTACAGAACTATCTACAAGTTTTCTATTAAAATTCACCATGTGATATGCAAAACTATAATATCTAGGGGTTGATTTTGCAAAATCTTCAACAAAAGTATTATTATGTTAAATTGTAAAGCCTGATTACTTATTTTCATTAACTTAACATGTTACGATTTCCCGCATTTTACACTTTTAGGGATAGATTTTCAAAAAATAAAAAAACACGTATTTCTTTATTTTTAATGTAGAAGCAAAAACTAAAATTTCATGGTGCTCCCTTTAAAAATGACTTTCATTTTTATTACAACAGTTTGTCACCCTTTTCACACTTAGGGGGCGAATTTTCAAAAATCCTTTCTTAGTGCGCTGTCGGCCTTATAAAATGTACCAACTATCCGAATTTCAAGTATGCAGCTTATGCCGTTTTGGCTCTGCGATGGTATTTTCAGTCAGGACGAACTCTTTTATATATATATATATAGATATCAATATATTATATTTTCGTTTCTCTTTATCTTCCCTTGTTTTGTACAATTCCAATTCTTCTTTTATTTTTAGTATGTCTTCTTTAATAACTGTTTTATCCTCGTTTAATTTTTAATTTAATTTACTTGCTGTTCTAAATTATCTAATTTATTTAATTTCTGCAAGATTTCGTCAAATTTATTTTCCGTTTTGAATAATTTTAAAATGATTTTACTTACGTAAATCAGTGCTTGATCTTGCAGTATTGTTTTGACCATGACAGTTATCAGTGGTGCCAGCTGTTAGACTTGTTGGTATTTAATATCCCTTTTCCTACCGGCCGCTTGCTAATCCCATTAACAGTGCACCAAAACTTCTCTTACAATATCCCTTCCCAGGAACACTGTAACGGCACCAGATTTGTCAGTTTTCCAAATGACTATAATCGCACGTGTATGTAAACTTTTATCGCGATTGAAGCACTTTTCACTATGAAATCAATGACGAGCGCGACTACGATGTCACCTGTAACTGTGGCTTAGGCCAGACTCCCTAAACTGAAAAAACTTCAGTTTGTATGTTGATAAATGAAAAGTTTAACGAAACGGGATATTATTTAAAAAGATATTATTTTTAAAAAAATCTTTTGATCAACAGTGACTATTGTCGATATTGATTTCGATGTTTTGTATTGCATGTTGCAAGCAATATTTTTCATATTTTAAAATTAATGTTATCAATAAAAATTGTTTGGTATCATCATAATGTTGCCATGCCAACATAAAAATTGGAAAATTATTACTAATTCATTTTTCCTTATCTCCGCGTTATTTTATTACCCCTTACGATAGTTGAGTTCTGCAAGCGATAGGCCTCTTGCAACATATATATTATAATTAACAAACCATAGCAACAAAAATAAGACAAGAATTATTATGAATAAAATAAAAAAATATAATAACTACAATAAAAATCCATTAAAAATGATCTGTGACAAATCACCATATGTTGAATAATGCTTAATGAGCTCATTTAAGAATAATAGTTTTTTTATTAGTGTGATCTAACGTCTACATATTTAGTCTCTTCGATAGGCCTGGAAAGGGTGTAGCGTACCTTCAAACAGCTCTTAGATACATCATAGTGATAAGCGATATTTATTATCCTTAAGTAGTTGACCACCGGGACTCCGGTAGCGAGCCCTCCAGCCTCCACCCAGAGACCGTCGTAGACCATACTCCCTAGCCCTTAGAGGGCCTGGCAGGAGAGCATCAATTACCAGAGCATTAGAGCTTGATGGGGGAGAGTGGACGAAATGACGTGGAAGCAGAATGATTAACGAGCGGTGGGTGGGGCAGGAGGCCTTCCGAGGGAAGACTCTGGACGAAGATATACGGCGATGTAAACAGTGCTTATGGATATCGCCCATCCTCGAGTATCTCTATCCGGCAGTATCTCCCCCCAGACTAATGGATCCGCACACATTCTTCAATCCGGGACAAATGTTTTTATGTATTCCTTCAGTGTTGTTTACTCCTACTTCTCCCCGAAGAATGGGAGATTTCATCTTATCGGCGTCAGGAAAAAACAGCCTTACAAGAAGTGGAAGTTGTCTTCAGGGGGATGCTTAGCAAGGGAAATCATGATCGGATATTATGAATATATATTTTTCTTATATCAAATAAACATTTTTGTCGCTATTATAACGTACCTTTTTTTAGTCACAGATTATGCCCAATCGTTGTGGTGGGGGGTGGCTATACTAAGCCACCAATATACCTGATTTACATTGGCTGGATGACACCCAGTCCCAAAGGATCCATCCCCGGTTGTTAACTGATTAAATATATTATTCAAGTTATTTATCTACAACTACGAACTATAATCAACTACATGAAAAGCCTTAGAGAAATTTACATATTACATTGGAAGGGTTGTTCTTTGTATGACGTAGGCATCCGATAAGAAAGGATTTTCCGAAATTCTACCCCTGAGGGAGTAAAAAAGGGGGGCAAAGTTTGTATGCTTGCTTACGTGTTTCTTACTCGCAAAATCTACATATATTCGCTGAATAAAACAAATCAAGTGACATAGTTCACTTCTGCGTACTGCAACGTTTAGTGAGACACACAACATTAAACAAAACAAAAACGGACCTCCTACACACTACTCTCGACATACCGACAGTAACAGACTTCATTAAACGTAGACTCATTACATTTTTTGGCAGCCTGAAATACTATACTAACCCTCTCTCTATTCAAGACACTCACCCCAGCAGGACGGCCACAAACGTGACAAGATCACGTACAAAATCTCAATTTATTCTCAAAATCTCAATTCTGAATTGAGAAATAAACAAATAAAAGGAAAAGGACGCGGAATCATCTAAAATCTATCCCATCACCGGAAAAAATCTAAAGTTATATAAATATAAATAAATTAATTAATACCTCTCCATTTCTCACCCTCCTCTTGCCACATAAGTACAACGTATAGTAAAAGAGATCCTCTCCATCCTGTCCTAAATCCTACTTAGCAACCTTCAAAAACAAAGGGGCTAAGAAAAAAAAAAAAGTTCACTTCTCACTGATGCCGTAAGACAAGTGAAACCTAAGTAATCCTTTTCAATATACTCAATAACATTACATACTAATCCTTTACTACAACTTCTGCCGTCCGATTGTTAATCAGTGTCAATGTATGTTTCACGGCAGAGCTGATCCGTCTGTGATGAAATTTGATATGGATAATCTCAAGCATGGGGAAGGACATAGGCTACTAAGTTACAACACACCACACAGGCGAAGCTTATATAGAACTGTAACCTGATTGACTAACACACCATGCTGTCAACGCACAGCAGAAACCACTGAACTTAGTATCTTGAAATTAGCAGATAGGTTCATTGTATAGCTTAAATGAGCACTAAGAAAGGAATTTGGACAATTCCACCCCCAAAGGTTCATTTATGAAGTTAGACATCTGAAATTTCGGATGTACGAGTAACTTATAGTTAAAAAAATTAAATATTATTTATTTAAAATAATATGTCACGAAACTTTATGCGGCAGACCAAATTACTCGCGAGCGAAGCCGTGGGCAAAAGCTAGTATTGTAATAATTAAACTAAAATTGATTTTACCTATTTTTTAAATTAATCGAATTTAAAATTTTCAAAAACGAAATCATATTTAAAAGTATTTACTTATTTATATTTTATTACAATCTCAGCAAAAAATTTAGCCGAATTCTGTCTAATAGTTGAGGGAAAACATGTTGCGTTTATTACTAACATGAAAACAGTTTTGCGACAAAAACATAAAAACTATTGATAAAAATAATCTTTTAGATTTTTAAAAAATACAGCCACTACAACTGCAAATATAAAAATTATTTGTGCAGGTTGTTGAAATAGTATCTACATTATTTGACACTGTGGAACGATAAGGACATAGCATCGTCACTCATGAAAAAATAACTAGCAGATTTTTTTATTATAACGCCTTCAGACATCAATAAGTAAAAAATATTATAGCTCATCTCCTAAAAGGAACATACAAAATTGAAAAAAAAAATGACATCAGTTTTTATGTGCTTAATCTATTGTTAACGCTTTGAATGGTTGGGTTTTTTTCTTAAACTCGTGGTTCTTTTTAATATCGCATTCTTGAATACACAATGCATAAATAATGGTATACTCTAAGGGTACATAGATGAACGATATGACCAAAAAAATAGAAAACGGATATATACTCTTATACAAATATATGTAGGATAGTTAAGCGAGAATCTGTCCCACCACCATCCAAGGTATTTAGAAATTTAATCTAGTTCTTAATTAGTCTAGGGCCATTTCTATTATTCGTTCTGAAATTCTTAAATTACTAATAGGAAATTCTCTAATTTACCATGTTTGTTGCAGGGATGGAATGGACGAGATGGATTCTTGATTACTTATTAAAAATGTATACGCTTATTTCTACCTCGTAGTTCCCAAAAGGGATGAAATAAATAAAAAAAGAAAACTCGAACCCACAAATACTCATGCGAGAGGTTCGTTAAAAACTTCTCATCACTTGCTTTCCCTTCGAATCGAACCAATCTCAATATTATTGGATCGAAAAGGTTAAAATTATCACGTAAAACAGACTATAAATATATATATTTTTTTTTTAAATAGATTTTCTGTATTTTATATATTTATAAAACCGTTATAAAGCTTCTCCAACTATTTAGTATTCCATAGTACATTACAAAAGATTAAATAATATTATTCATTTCTAATTTATTTGACTTATTTGAACCAATATTCATACGTCATTTAAATAAATTTATAAATCATATAAAGTTGTTTACAAACAAGATTTTTTTTTTTTTATGTTAATAAACCGTTATGAAGCTTTTCCAAAACATTAATTGTTTATCTTTCATTTGAATAATATAAGTAAGTTGTGCAGATTCATAAAATATTTAATTATGACGTTTTTGGAACCAAAGCAAAGCTACTTATACTAAGATATATATATATATATATATATATATATATATATATATATATATATATATATATATATATATATATCATTCGAATTCATTTATAAAGGAATTGTATTTGTTTAGAAATAAGATTTTTCAAATCTTTTTTTTTTTAATACAAAATCTTTATAATGCTTTTCCAACTATTTAATTCCTTATTTTTCAAACAACTGAATATTATTAGTAAATTGTGTGGACTCAATAGCTTCATAATTCATTTGAATTTTTTCATAAATAAGATTTTTTAATTTTGTATGCATGTTATTTTTTTTAAATATACAGATCCATATACAGGATATACAACTCTAATCTTGTAATATAAATACACTGAATACTATTAGGAAATTGTTTAATTCATTAGATATTTAATAGAAAACTATAACTTTTTTTATACTAATGCTTAATCCAAGATTCTTATGTAATTTGAATTCATTTATAACTTATTTGAGTTTATTCATAAAAAAGTTGTTTTCATAAATTAAATTTTTTATTTACAAATAAAATCGTTATACCAACACTTTAATTAATAATTTGACAGTCAAAGAAACATAAATCGTTTTTAGTTGTTGGTGATGAAGTAGCTAGTTGAAAATATCTTTCAACATAAAGAACCAAAACAAAGGAGGTAGTAGACAATATAACTGTAATGGCTTCTAATGAGACAGATACAGGAGAGACCACAAAGTAGAAGTGCAGAAATCGAGGCTTTAATAGCTCCTTTATGCAAATACGAAAGGGAATGGCGACTTTCAACACCACTTGGATCCATCTGTGGGGGTTGTAGCGAAAATTAATGGTTTCCAGTTGTCTCTTTAAATCCTCTCTCTAAAGCTAAACATATTCTTCTGTAGGTCCTAAATCAAGTACAAAGGGACTTAAACTTGACTTCGACAAAGAATATAAATGTATTAAGTTTCGAGAAAAAGAAAGGAATGGAACAAAAATTAGTCTTTTTCTTTTTCCATTCCTTTCTTCTTGCACTTGCTTCAGGAATGTAGTAAATTTTAAACCAACACCGTGTTTATATATATTATATATATAATTATATATATATATATATATATATATATATATATATATATATTATATTTGCGACAAGGTTTCGATATATGGGCAAACGGGAAAATGTTTTTAGCACTTAGCAAAGAGTGACGAATTTTATTATGAAATAAATACTTTATAATTCAGTACTATCGATAAGTACATTGGAAATGGTGAAATTTTTTTTTTTTTTATGATCGTATGTCAATCAATATATTTATTGATCCTTTTCACCTGTGCGAGTCAGGATATTAGTTATTTCATTATTTTCATTATCTTTTCTGAAAAATAAAACAAATATAATATAAATAATCAGTATAATGAAAATGCAGTTTCACTATCATTGATATCGAAAGTAAGAGGCGTTTGGAGTATGAGCAACAAATAATGGAGCCAAACCTAAATGAGCTCATAGGCCTTGAATTCTTTTTTTTTTTTCTTTCTAGAATAATCATTGTTGCCTAAACAATTCTCATTGAGTCAGCATCAGATCTCCTAATTACATTACTTATAATTAAATAATACATAGACAGTACATTTAAATTTTAAATTTAATTTACCATAAATTTCAAACGTTAAATTTTACATGCAATAAAATTATTTATTGCTATTTATGATACCTAATACGAATAGGAAGATGATCCTATTCATTGAATTTCCTTATCGTAAATAACTATTTTAATCGTGACCCCATTGATGATGGATCTATTCTATTTTATTATAATTCAAAGATTATTATTTGTATATTTGTAATTTGATCATCTTTACCCTTCGTCGGGTACAAATGACTTCCTGCACGCCAATATTCTTTAATAATATCCCACTGACTCCTGTTCAAGAAATCCGATACTTAGGATTACATCTCGACAAAAGTTAACTTGGAATCCTCATACTAGAATGAAAAGACGAGAAACTGCACGCCGTATCAGGCTACAGTAACACTTACTAGACAAAGCTCTAAGCACCCAATTATTTACAAAAGACCCAGGGACTATTATAAGACCTACTTAGACTAATGAAGTAGAGCTTTGGGTCTCCATTAAACAATCGAATTCCTAGAGTATCCTGTTCTTACAATACAAAGTTATTTTAAAATCAGTTAATGCTTCTTAGCATTCGTTACTGATTCGTTACTGATTTGGCCGGAGCCCGATACGAATCCTTTACTCTCGTGACAAACTTTATTCTCACTTAAATCCAATAGATTCAAACATAAATATTTCTTCATTTCAAGATAATACTCTGAGGCGTCTGAAAAGAAGATGACCTTGTGACCTTAGTTAAATTTGTTATTGAACCTAAGTTGAATGTGTGTACTACCACTGAATCGTTCCTCATATTGCCTTCATCCAACCCATTTATGTATCATTCATCTCATATTTACTTCTTGTATTGTTATAATACAGCTGTAAATTCCAATAAATACAATTTAAAAAAAAATGTATTTTGAACGTCAAGAGCCTAATAAACTATTCCTGATAGGAACACTCGAAAAAAAAAACAGTAGCAAACTTTTTTCACCAACCCACAGTGGTTGTTATTGAAAAGATGGCTTCTGAGGTAAGTAAAAACGAAATTATTCAAATATTTACTTAATATTAAAGAAAAAGGTTGACTTTAGAGGGAGTGAGGACATTAATGAGTCAATATTGTCAGCCGCGGTTCTTTTAGATGTCAATAAAGTGACCCAATTTCTCTCTGAAAAGTAGCTAACTGCTACTTGTAGAGTTTTTATTAAATATTTTTCCGAACTATAAAATGTATAATTAAATAGAATATTTTTAGTGTACAAACTGTTTAACTAACATAAAAGCCATTTTGATTGACAGCCATTGCCGAGTTTAGTCAGAACATGATAGTTATAACAAATTTATAAGTGATTGATATTCAATTCGTAAGCCTTGGTTCTTGGTGGAAAAATATATCCATTGGCCATTGTCAATAGATATATTTAATTTGATATAAATTTCAATGTTTTAAATAATTTTATCATAAATCCCTTATACAAAACTAACTGTAAACCGCGATTAAGAAATTACCTTTAAAATAATAATCTGTCATGTTGTTGTGTCTCATTTCTTGTTGGCATTTTCAGTACGATTAAACTGGTTATTTACGGCTGTAATTTAATGAATACGAACATATGGTATCTATCTCATCTTCAAAATTAGTCATCATACTCGTATATACTGAGGAGTAATTAAACCCTATGCGTAAATGAAGGTTTGAATGTTAGAGGAAATTTAAATTGGAAAGTGATCTCTGTATATTATTTAATTATTTGTACCAAAGACGATAATAATTTATTATAAATATATGATATTTTAGAAATTTCGTTGCTATCCGTAGTTCCAGTATCATTGTTATTTTTCTAAATAGGCATTAACTATGATGATGTCAAGGCGTATGGTGTAAGAAACGCGACCCTCGTGTCACTGAATCCATGACTTATCACAATTTTTTGATCACTTATTTTCTTACATTTCAAGTTACGTAAGTCATAGGGAGGGGGGTTCGGCAAATATTTATGTCGACATGGAATTACAAATATTTGAGAAATCATGTTAGTTTTTTTTCCGTTTTAATTTACCTTATGCCTTTCCTGTACAGCGGGTTAAAGATTAGCATACATATAAAGTTATAATTGAGTAATAAGTAAAAATGCATTATTTATAACCGACGATAGAACCTCAAAGTGGACATCACTTATCGTGAGCTTTAGTACGGAAAAGAGGATGTAATTATAAGTGATGAGTAGATTTTGGTAATCATTAAATAAAATTGCACAATCTTTACCTTACTAAAGCACATGATAAACTGTATTTTTGGAAAATTTTAAAAGAGAAACGAATGATAAGTTATGAGACAGCTTGCGACTCAACTTGAAACGACAACCTACGGAATAATTACCAAAAACATTGTCTTTGATGGTCATAATAATGGTTACAACTGAACATGGGTCTATGGTTGTCATTATAGAGGGGAAATATTAGAAGGATTCTATATTTCCTTAATAAAGGATTTCTTTGCATTTTTAAAAACATTGAAATCAGTTTTAGATCCGAAAATAAGAATTCTGATAATACTTCATCTTTATTCATGGTAAAGGTGGAAAAACTTATTTAATCACTGCTTTGTGGGGAATCGCATTCTCAGAAAGCGTGGAAAGTTGAATTGGACTCAGGTATATAGGCTAAATAAAAGAGGGTAACCATAAAATAAAAAAAAGTGATTCTAACTTTTCGTCGAATAATCAGGTTTTTAAAAACAACTTCTTTTCTAGTCATATCTTGTTGCTGGTATTTATCAAAATAAATTTTATATAGTTTTTTATTTGAATCTTTTTTTATAGCCTTTATCGAGAAGAAAATCTTAAAATTGCTATATAAGGGTGTAATGAATATTTAGTTTTCCACATAAGATACCTTCCTTTGATTTTCTGTTTGAAATATCTACAAAAGTTAGGTGGCTTTTAACTTGTTTAGAGTCTAAATGTACAAGATTTTGTTCGTTAAAATTCCGGGTGAGCCCCAGGAGGGTCCTAGGTCCTAACAAAAAAATTACTTACAAAAATAAAAATAAAGTACTTTCTATTAAATATACTTTGGTCTAGTATTTGGTAAATTTTAGAATTTGGGTCGTATCAAACGAAATATCCGTTTTAGTAATACAACTTTATGAAATGAAAACGTTTTTATCAAATTATATATCCCCATTTTCTATACATTTTTCCCACTTTGTTGTCAAGCTTTCAATCCCAGAACTGAAAAATTCAGGGTTTCGTGACGGAATAAAGTCTGAAAATGCGTTTTTGATTTGAAGTTTATTCTAAAAATCATACTCTCGAGGATATTGTCCAAATTTCAGAACAGACAAAAATCAGTTGGAGATAAATCTGGCGAGTAAGGCTACACCTACATTGGATCCGATTCGGTGCGACGTGATTCTATCACATACGATGCTGGGGTGTATACATTATACATATTTTACTATACATTGTAGTAAAATATAAATGTATTAAAATTAATTAATAAATAATCTTAATTTTATAAATTTAAAGAACCAAATATTAAAACTCTCTATATATTTCAGTCATTTGGTTTGCTAGCGACGTCTCATCGTATCACACCGGATCCAATGTGAATGAGGTCTGGCGCCGTGTAAGATTAAAGTTTCCTTCCAAATCGGTTAATCACCAATACATGTCGTTTTTTAAACAAATTTCTGTTGCATTATGTCAATATCCCGGCAGTACGGTGTGGATGTGATGTTTTCACCTCTGGGTAGAAATGTACCTTCGTTACAGCACCCTTCCCCAAACGCGGTAATAATGTTTCTTGCCGTTTGGGCTGCCGAATGTCTAAGTTTAAACTAAAAAAAATAAAATACTATAACTAAAAATTGCATGTTTCCTCGGTTAAATATATTGCCATACTTACCAATGCTAGTTCAATTGTAGTTATAGTAAATTCACTAAATTATTGTCAGATCCATAAAAATGTCAGGAATTCCGCTAATGAATTATATACAGTGGAAGCGTAGTTTTTTGCTTTTCAAATAAGCCTTGTATGAGTTAAGCACTGCTAACAAGAATTCCAACATACAGAAGACTGAAACAGTCGTGAAGTTGGGAGTTAGGTAAGAGAGTATGAGATGAAAGGGCAGGCTCATCCTCGACATCTCAGTGCTTCTCATATATAGGTCCTTCGCTCTCCTCCACCTGCAGCGAGTCCTTTGAAGGGATCTCATCTTTGGTCTTTGATATTCTCTTTAATATTTAGGGAAAGGAAACCTAATCGCCCATTGCCATGAATTTTTCCGTTTAGAAGCTCCATTCACTACTCGTTATAAGGGACCGACGAACTCTCCGAAAACTGTGTTTTTCAAACTTTTTCCTGGACTGAAATATTGGGCGGGGTAAAGAAACAAAAAACTTCCCTCACCCTAATTAAAATTATTTTCAGAATTCTTTTTTCAATATAATGCACTGGTTTAATAACGCTTCATTAATTTATTTATAATATTATTATATTTAAAAAAAATATATATAGGCATTCTTGAGGACGGCCTACAGATGTTAAAACTCAATACTTTGGAATAACTGTATTCTTGTTTTGAAATCATATGATGGGCTGCACAAGCTTAATACCAATAGCAAATATCAATATCAGTAATTAAATATAAAATATTTAATTGAAATTTATACCATGTGTTTGTATTTAATAGATTTTATTTTCATATTTAGCAGTAATATCACCGATAAGTTCAGCAATAGATAGACCATTTTTACTTTCAACCATTTCATAACACATGACATTTCAATATTACAAATAAAATCGTTTAGGGGAAACGAGAATTACAACTTTATTATTCTTATACCAATGGAATTGTAACCTTTGAACCAAAGCTGATTAAAAGAAATTAAATAACTCATGCTATGTCCGCTTGGTGTCCCCGATCTCGAGCATGTTGCTGACGAGAAGACACAATTTTATCCCCTAACAAAACTCACTAAAGGCGGCTAAAGAAGTTTCCAATTTAAAAAATAGCTTAGAAACAATAGATCCGGAAAAATAAATAGTTCTTCACTATTGCGAATGCGATACTAGCTCTGAAATGGTTTAAAGAAAAAATAAATAAATATTATTCCTTCACCTCTAAAAATCCTTTTTTCTTGCGATATTTTCCCTAAGACACAAAATTCAACTTCGTACTAATTGAAATATTATTTTACCATTGATTAATTAATAAAATTCTTCCTGCATTAAATTTTACATGGCCGAACCTTCTTGTATTTATACCCAATAATCCTAATTATATTGGTAATGAAATTATTCTTAAAGATATTAAAATCCCTTTTAATTTGGAACTGAAATATAAACCGATCCTTTCATTATAAACCCCCCAAAAGCACTATTTATTTAATCTACTAAATCTCCTCCCGATAATCATCCGATATATATAAAAAAACACTCGACTTTTCTATCAGGTGCTGGGATTACATGACTGCAACTATGTAGTATCTCCTTCAAACATAGTCATGTCGTAGCACATTATTCTTTAATTTAATTTTAGATCTCAATAGTCTATAAATAATTCTATTAGTACCTAATAAATAAAATAAATAAAATTAATAATATACTAAATATGTTGCCCAAAACAATTTTGAAACACAAAAATATGAGCAAATACATTATCAGCAATTATAGCCTTCAATTTTAATATAGCCTCTATGATATTATGAATTACCAGTCGAAAACACCTGATTTTATTATGAATGTCATATTAGTTCAGGAATAAATTCCTTAAAGATTAATGACTGCTGTGCCGAATGGTAAGCATCAGAGGTATAGACCGAGACATAGGTGGGAAGATTGCTTTAAGACGGTTTTGGGTTTTCGTTGTGGTCTTTGGACGGAAGTTTGTAAGCATAGATTGGGGGCACCGGCATCGAGCCTTCAGGTACACTAAGCCTTATTATTATCTCATCTTTGTCCCGTAATAATTCACCTTCCTAAACTTTTCTTTGTGTGCATTTTGAATTTTGAGCTGGGAAATTGCTTTATTTTAATTTATAATTGATTATTAAAGTTTAGAATTAGATCTAGAAGCCAATAATTGCAACCGGGATTTATGTCTACCAGACCATTTCTCATTTGAATTTTAAAGGTTTCCTCTGGCACCTCAACCACCTCTGTTCTTATCTCAACATACATGTAGTAGTTGGAATTGTAGGGAAAAAATCATTTTTTTTTACAGTGTAAGTTTCTCACGACTAATACTGTATAAAGAGCAAGTGTACTCAAATTTAATAAGTAAAAATAATAAATATTAATATTTTTTAAGTAGTTTTCCTGAGATCTTCGAATTGTATTTATTCTAATTTGACAACTTTGGCAAAATATTTAATATGACATACGATAGCTTAGCACAACTTCTTTCTATTTTATTGATTATTCTTTTATAATACTAGGAAGTAACATGCAGATTAAGCTAGTAAGTAAGAAAGCATGATGTACTGTCCTACAATCTTCAACACACACGGACCCTGATCAAGAGAAGATCCAAGCCTCTGATCTACCTCACATCACCCCCGCTTTTCTTTTTTACTAGGGCAAATAATAAATTATTTATAACTAGGGCGTTCTCTTTTGCTCCAGTCATGTTTTCTTTATAAACTTACTAACTCCATCCCTCTTGGAGGGATTACTTAGCTATATACTTTGCCTTAAACCATTCGTCGAAGTTTACCAAATGAGAGGAAACATTGAGGATGCAGTAGAAACAGAATTTATTACAAAGAAAAACACACCCACATACACACACACACAATGGAGGGAATGAATTCTAAATTGATCTTAAAAGGAGATGGTGGGGATAATGTATTCTCGTTCCTTCATGAATGATTGATTAGGTTTTAAACAAAATCTAAAAGGAAAATGTAATTGCTTTATAATGGATCGAAAATCTTTTCCCGGCTTGAGGAAAATTAGTTTGAAAAACAATTTCTAAAACTGTCATGAGCTCGCTTTCTGCTGAATCGAATGCAATGTTGAATAAACTCATAATTTTTCTTTCTTTTTTTTTTTTTTTGAAGAATCGGACCGTTTTCCATCCTTTGCTCTTGTTTTTTAAGAGTTATTTTTATTATTTCGGGAAAGAGTAAGATGATTGATTACTTTACCGAAGGAAGTTTCCTTCTAAAAGAAGTCCTCTAATAGCGATGAAGTTTCCCTTTAAATTTCAATCAGCTTTAATGAATTTTTTATAAATATCACCAGACTTAGGGATATCCAATCGATGATGTTTAGACTAAATTTTTGAAAGCTTAGATGATAATGATAATAATTTGATTATAGATGATAATTAATCATAGGCAAAACACGCTTTATGTAGTTTTAATAATAAACAGCAAAAATAAAATAACAATTATATTTTAAATTATGAATAGTGAAAAAAAATCATCAAGTCTCCAAATATCAAAAAATTATTAACCAGTTAAAACATAGCCAAGTTATTAGTGCAAGCTTATACTATATATATAAATATATATTCATATTTATATATATATATGATTTCACAGCGATATTAAGAAATAACCAATTAGGAGGAAATAAAACTGAAGAGTAGTTACTAAGTTTAAAATTTTATCGTAAAAATGCGTGGGGACTTATTCATCGTTATATTCTTATTTAAAATTTAAAATATTTTAAACTTATTTAAAACTATTTTCATGTTTTTTAGTTTTGTTATCTATTAAAGCGTGTTTTTAATCGTTTTGAACTATTATTTATTTTTTACTTCTTAGTTCGGCTGCCTCGAAAAGCGTGTTATTAAGTTATTTTAAAGTAATATTCATTAATATTTTCTACTTTTTAGTTCGGCTTTCTACAAAAGCGTGTTTTTAATATTTTTAAATTATTAATTTTTTGGAGCAAAGTATACGAAATCACCACCAGTTGATCTCGACAGTAGTCAAATGCTTGTCTCAAAGATTAGAACATATATCTTCAGCCCCGGTGAATAAGTGGTTAAGCCAAATTTTGTCCAGAACTAGTTAACTATATTGAGAATGGTGTCGTACATGTAGTTTTTGGCTTGAAATTTAAGCAATAACTCCGTTTCTAGCCAATGCCTAAGTTAGCCCCTTATTCACTACGAAAGCAACACGATTCGGCTTCTCTAAGCACAAAAAAAAATCATTAAGGAGAAAATCTAACCACTTATTCACCGGGACTGTAGATATATACCATTTTATACGCTTTAGTACAAGAAAATACACTATTGTGATATGAAAAAATGCCAATCCTGAAGATCCTGGTCAGGATAATGAGACAAATTTATTAAATTGTTGTACTATGATCGATCCTTGAGAAGTGTGGACAGTTTCAATCTCAATTCAGTTCCAAATTCGATATGTTGAAGTGGCCAAAAATCGAGTTGAAAGACTCTGTTACAGACAGACGATGTTAACAAAAGCGTGTTAAAAAGATAGTTTAACATTTATTTTGTACACATTATTACTCACCTTAAGTCTATAAATGCAAAATAAATAACAATAGTACTAAATGAATCGTTGATTTTGAAAGTGTGACAACTACATTTTATTTTATTTCTAGAAATTTAGTTCCAAAGTCAACTTTTGAAATATAGTTATCATAACTTTATACCGATATCGAAATACAATTGATTAAAAATATGAAATTATGTTAATTTGCAATAAGATTAAGCTTTGATTATTTCATCTTTTAAAATAGAGTCAAATCAACGGCTCAAATAGTCGATTATACTTACAACAACTATGTGATTTATTTATTGAATAATATCGTAATCTTTAATCCAAGGCTAATAGTGCATTTCTAATACCTTGTTTCCACTGCGCTATTAAGGTCCATTATGAGTACGGAATATCCTCGCATACAGACCTTTCTCGATTCTAAAGGAAAGGCTACATGAGGCCGCCAGGAAGAGGTCCCCCTGTAGGAGACATAGCTTGCCAGCCAAGGTCCTCGATTTCCGGTTCCCTGTCGCGAACCCAGCCACTTCCTCATCAGTTGAAGCGCTCTAATGAACCACATGGTTCGATTCAGTACTTTACTAAGGTTCTTATATCTCCTCTCGACTCCCTAAAATGTTTGTTACCCTGCTAAAGCTGCATTTAGACTTAGTATCATAATAATAATTAATTCCTACAGCCTAAACTAATCCTGTGTAGCTTAGAGAGACAAGTTTATTTAAAAAATTGTTTTCAATACCCAAACATTGGATATAACACCTGACTAAGGTCCTACCTTTCCACTAAAGAAACATAAAATATCAGTTCTACTAAAGGTGTTTTTTAGGCTTAATATCTGGGTTCTGCATTGCTTCATGGTATCCAATTGTATCCATTATAACTAATTTCTTTTTGTTTTCATGGACCGTTTGTGTAATTGCATTAGTTGTGACGCTTTTCGTTTTATCCCTAAATCAGAGTCATCTTCTTCAATAACAAAATTTTGAGATTTACAACAGTTGATAAATAATTTATTGATAATTTTACAATTTGGCCAATGTTGAAGAGTTAGTTAATTCCTGGTTCCTATTATTCACAATTTTTCAAACAATATAGTTCAAACAGTGATCGAGAGGGGAAACTGGCGGTATAGTACAGTAGGCTTGAAACTAGGAATACCAGCTATGAAATAGTTATAAATTATAAATTTATATATATATATATATATATATATATATATATATATATATACATATATATATATATATATATATATATAAATATGTGTGTGTGTGTGTATAGAGAGAGAGTGAGTGAGAGAGAGAGTGAGTGAGAGAGAGAGAGAGAGAGAGAGCGAATGCATCAAACCGTTTGAGGAATATATTTTACTCCCACTAACTTATAAGCTCCGCTTGCTTGACTCCCACTAAACTTTGATTGCAAAATCAGCCAATCGCCCTGTCCTGAGCCGGAGTCAATGACCTAATGCATTTTAAAGTAAAGGTTATACAATATTCCAAGATAATAAAACATATTTTTATTTATTTTGTTTTGATGCCTTGCTTCTAGTTATAATTTCAGTTATTTTTCATTCATGGTTTATCTGGTTCTGAACCTGAAGTTTTGGGAGAATAAAGCATTGCAAGACTAAACTAGCAAAAAATATAATAAATTCTATTTTTTGGAATTTGAAGTTATCGAGATTTGATTAAAAAAAAATAATGCAAACAATCTAATCCTTCAATAGTGGTATTTGAATGTAATTCATCTTAGTTAAAAATCGCAAAGGAAAACGTACTAATTGTAATGATGGTATTGAAATTATTTTAATGATCATTAAAAACTTTTAAAAAGCTTGAAAAGTTTTTTACTTTAATTTATGTCAATATTCCCATAAAACTTAAAGTTCGAATATGATATAATTGAAAATATGACTTTAAAAAATGTTGACAATGAAATGTCAGATAAGACGTCAGTGAATTAAAAAGCTTCAACCAATTCAGCCAATTTCAGAAGGAGGACTAACGAACTATATGGAATCATAGCGATATATCAATGTTCCTTTTTTTCTTTTTTACGATACAGATTCCTCAACTTCTTAAAGCACACTCTGATTAAAATGGTTTACTCCTCATCCCGGTAGGGATATCTGATCCTAAGAAGACCCCGGTGATGAGAGAATGATGATGCTCAATCCGAGCTCTATGTAAAACGAGGGAGGAGGCGGTAGCTAGGGTAGGTCGTTAATACGTTTACTCTCGACGTCATTACTAATGCATTTAGTTACAGATTTGTTGAGCCCAATCGGTTTAGTGTCAACCTTAACCCGACCAATCCCGATAATCCACGATAACTCACTTCTCTGTTTCAACATTCATCATTTGAAGGGTTCCGTGCTAGAACATGACAGGCAATATCTTGAAAGTTAGTGGGAAACTGTATTAATTTTGTCGGCATATATATATATATATATAATATATATATATATATATATATATATATATATATATATATATATATATATATATATATATATACATATATACACTCTAATATACATATACTTCTATCTCCCTAATATATAGGGTGTTTATACGAACAAGGATAATTGAACCTTGTTAAACAATAACACATATTCAGTACCGTTCTGCCGCTGCTGCTGCTGAAGAAAGATGCCGAGCCTGCCCTTATGCTCAAGGAAATCACTTTGAACAACATTTAATATGAATGTTTAGATGTAATGAATAAAGTAGCTGTAAGAAATTAAATAAGTTTTATTTATTTGCCATGTCTAAATATTCCATACCAATGAAAATCTTTAGGTGTGAATATCTCTTAAAAAAGCGTTAGAGGACATAACTCCATAGGAAATTCTTGTTTTGAGGTCCATATTCCAAATTTTCAGTTTGGCTAGTTAACCCTGAAACACCCTGTACATATGTGTAATCATACGCGCAACAACAAACTTCAATCAGAAAGAACTAGTGAGCCCCATCACTAAACTCCCCCCCCCCCACTCATACCATCTAACTGATCTCAAGAAAATTCAATGCACAATCCTCTCTTAAAATGCACTGTGCAGTACAAGAGATGCCATGTATCATTTTGTCAAAAATTAATAAAAGCCAATGGGCGAAGGAAAAAAAAGAGTTATTTTTGTAGTGAATGAGTGATTGAAGCCAGCCATTGAATTGAAAATGAGTTATTCCATCCACTCCATTTCAAGCCAAAAACTGACATCAATGAAACCAACCCAGAACACCATTCTCCATCCCTTAATACAGTTAACTCTCACAGGACAAAATTTGACTTGAATGCTTATTCATCGAGGCTCTAAATAAATTTTCAATCAGCTTTTATTTAAATGGTCTAACATTTTAATGAGAAGTTTTATAGAATAACAACTATAATTTTATTTGTAGTTCTAAATTACATTGAATCTTATAGCTATGTGATTGACATTTTAATATAAATTACCTACAGGTCTTAAACGACTTTCTTTTGTAATTGCTTATCTCGTCCGTCCGGTGCTGCTACCTATCGGGGTAGACCGAAGGGATTTGAAACCTACCATCTGTGACTCTATATGTGGTGAATTATTGTCACTTGTGGATGTATACCTTACCTCAACTTTTTTTGCCAAGAAATAGCAAACTTTTTTAACTGTTCCTTTGCGGCTCAGCAGTAAGCATCCTATTACCTTAATTAGTAAATAGTGTTGTTTTTTTTGTCTTTACATAAAATTAACAATTCCTTTATTATTTTAAGTTGTGTTATCGATGTTATGCGATATTGTGCTATACTGTGGTGTTATCATGCTTGGTTATGTTATGATACATTGATAAATTACTACTTAGTTACTACGGTCTTTTGTTTTTTTTAATTCTTCAATAATGCATTGGACCTAAAACCTACAAACCTGGTCAAAGATCAAACCTTAATTTTATTGATATTTAATTTTTATGTATTATTTGGAATGTTCCATTCAATAGTATTGTCAAGAACAATTGACAATTTTTTTTTGTAATTTCTGTGAAAGCCATGTTTTTGTTGAACCAGTATATATTGGGAATCTTTTTTTTTGGTTTTAATAGTGTGTATTTTTAAATCAATCAATCTCTTTATCCATTAATATTTTAAAGCAAAAAAAAAAATATTGTGTCTAATTGTGTCATTCTTTCTAATTATGAACATCGAACCGAATTTGTAGGCTAATATTATATTTATATAATATTTGTATTCACTATTTCTAAGGAAAATTACACAAAGATGACACAAATAAAACTCACTAACTCATATCTAATGGTTTAAACTGGCTATAAATAATTTTTTTTTAATTTTAAACACCCTATGTTAACGATTGTAGAAAAACATTGTAGATGTGTTTTTCTATATATTTTTTTCTTTTGTGTTTACCATTTTATCTGAACATTAATTGGTCAGATAAAATGTTAAATACAATGTCTGTTTGTCAAACATTCCTTCATTGACTTTCTCTTATCGTTTTCTCCCTTAAAGTGAGTTGATGATGAAGAATAATGATTGTTGAAGTATTTACTGTTTTTTGTTATTGAGTACTACTGAGCTCATTATCTTTGTCTAACGAGCAAATAATTGGTGAGATAGGACTTTCTAGAAGATCTGAGGTGTTGGTAGTAGGAATCGTTTTCTCTAGTTAATACCGTTTATGAAGATTTAAAATAAACATCAGTTTTTATGAAAATTCTACATACTGAGATTGATTAATATATTCAAATGTTTTTCACATTTTGATTTCTTTAACATAATTGTGGTATTCACATTTTGAATGGAAAAACTCTGAATCTTTAGATGGTAGTGCCGTAATCATATTTTAACTTAGCCAGCTGTCAAGATCAGTTTGAAAGGGGTAAAATATTCAGAACCATTATTCGATCTAGGATTTCCAGCAGCGTGCTTCATGGGTTTTATTTTTGTAGCTTATTGAATCACAATTCCATACCATTACTCTTTAATATGATATATGGTTCCTTATTTCTAGCTCGCTCTTACTCTAGATATAAAAATTCAAATAAGCAATAAGAAGTCAAGTTTTATATAAGTCTAATATTATTCTAGATTTCTTATATATTAATTTTTTGATACCTAAATAAAAAATCGCGTATAAGTAACGCAAAAAATTCTAGAATAAACAAGGGATAATATGCCGAATAATTGATTGATCAATCATTGATTACTAACTTTATGAGGAATTTTTAAGAACGAAAGTTTGTATGATTTTTTTAATTTGTTTTCTCAGAAATAATTATCTTTTTTATTATTAAAACAATAAAGGTCATGGTTAAGCTTAATAATTTCTTATTTCTGATTTAAATAGCATCTACAAATTAAAAACACTAATATAAGTAGCACTTGGTTTAAAATTTAAACATTTTTAGCATATTTTTTTTTATACCATCTGAAGTAATTTTGTGGGGAGATGAGTAGCTCAGATGCTATGCCGTAGTTTTCAGGTTCAAATCCGGGTGTACATATCAATTATTTAATCTGTAAACAGCCGTAGCGGGATACTGTGAGATCTGTCGGTAACCCTGATGGTTGAGGATGATCTCAGACCAATCACCCACATGCGCGATTGTTGTCCTGGAAACAGCAGAGTCTCTAAATCTGAACCTTCATGGGATATTACAAATAGCTTATGTCATTCTAAAACATTTTTTACTGAGCATTTGCGTTGTACACTATAATGATGTGTTGCAAAATGTTTACCGTTAATTGCTTCTGATACATGTCCAGAAGAGTTCAAGGCTGGAATGCGGATTGCCTTAACTACACGCAAGGACCTTCCAAGGAATTTTCTGAAGAATTTTTTTTTTAAAGTAATTATGTGGGACTTACAGGAGTAAACTAAAATACATCAACTCCTCATTTTAACCCCTTAGCTGTCCATCTAAGGGAAGAAGAATAATATATAAATTGCTTTAAAAAAAAGTGGCATTAAATTAAATCTATGTTGAATAATATTAGTTGGCCTTATATGTATGAGAAAGAAAATGGTCCTGGTGATGGTCAGAATAAATTCTCTTTAGCTTGAAAAACTGTTTATTTTAAAGCCGACGTTTCGATCCACATTGCAGGTCTTCTTCAGGTCTATTAATGAGGTCAAGTGTTGGCAGTTAAAATGAAGAATTCATATATTTAAACTAAGCAATAAATCTAATTCCAAAAAAAGTAATAAAATCGAATTGCAAATTTTAAATACTCAAACATATTGAGTCTACTTGTTATCGCATTATAATCATAACCGTCTAAATTAATTATTGTTCTGGTAATGCCTGGCTCACCCCACATTAAAAATAATAAACTTGGAACTTTTTGAAGTATTTGGAAAGGTGACATTTATACTCAGTTTGTGATAACTTTCTTTGAGTTGCTCTCACCTGCTCAAGATCCTTTACAAAACTTGCAAGACGTCACTGTTAGGCCCCTTTATTGAGCTGCCAGCAATAATTCACCTGAACCAGAAGTAACATAAACGAGAATTTCCTCTGTGTCACCACACTCCACCATACTCCGGGGTTCCTTAGTCCTTTTTGAAAGTAAGAGATATTTACTTTCTTCTTCTCTCGGGATCATATTACATTCACTACTGAATTATGCCCCTTTGAGCTCTTTCCTATCTTCGAGAGGGAGAGAGAGAGAGAGAGAGATAGAGAGAGAGAGAGAGATAGATAGAGAGAGAGAGAGAGAGAGAGAGAGAGTGAGCGAGGGGGGGGAGAGAGAGAGAGAATCCTTCAATCAAAAGTTATTCTTGTATTTCTTTTTATTCCGAAGTTTCTTTAGATCTAGCAGTTCGCTTTGTTCTCTTGCTTAGATTGTTGAAAATTTCATTACCATTGCAGCATTATTTTTTCTTATATTTTCTACTTACTTGCTAATGATTGCTTTTTACACGATAATTTTATGTACGGATAGTATAATAATATTATTTATAGTCAGATAACCGACTTTGACAAACAGGTGAACCTATCGCTGTTTTTTAAATAATATTGAAAATATTCCAAAATGGTGCTACAAATATTAAAAATAAAATCAAAATTAATTTAATTATCTTCATATTTTCTATTTAATAAATAGATTCTATCCTTCAATTTTAATAAATTAGGGTCTACATATTTAATGAATATACTTTTTTTTTTTTGCTGATTATATAAAGTTTTTATCGAAATCATTATTTATTGTAAGAAGAAATGATCTATTGGAGGTTATCTGAGAAATCTGGAATCTTTTTAGGGAAAAATGTGTGGTACTCCCTTTTTTTTTTAATATTTAATTTTTCATATTTATCTGTAAAGAAGTTTACGAGGAATTAACGTCTATATATCCATTTTTATTTATTTTTTGCCAAACATTTCGTCAAATTTTGTACGAGTGTCAATTTTATAATTAAGCTAGTGAGTGGTTTAATATAACTCACTGCAGGCCTGTTTGTTCATTGTTAGGCCATGAATATGAGAACAATAAAGCTTCCATACGTCACCTAAATATCGTTTAACAAGTACGGACTGAATCTCAAAAACCGGAATAAAAAAAAATTATATATATTCCAAACGATTAGTTAGCTATTAAAACTTAAATGATCAAATGTGTTTCATTAAGTGCAAAATGTGCAGTGTGGTGGAATAAAATTCGAAATCGTTCTATTTAGTTAAATGAGGTTGTACATTTTTAATCATAAACAATGTGAAATTCTAATACATTACTTTTGAATAATGTTAGTTGACCTTTTATATATGAGAAAGAAAATGATCCGGGTGGAAGTAGCTTCGACCAACACAAGAGGTCTTCTTCAGGGGGTCAAGTGTCAACTGAGTTATGCCTGAAGAAGAGTTGTTAGAAACGTTGACTTTCCAATAAATAGTTCTCTCTATTCAAGATAAACCTCCAACCATTTTCTTTCTCTTATACATTACATTTATTTTTAAGTGTTTTTTTTTTATGAATAAACAATATAAATACCTACGCATATATATAATAAATCTGTGTTACATTGGCCTTTTATTATCCGATGGTACTAGGATATTACGATCGGATAGTAATCTGTGTTTGCAGGGATTGGATCGTCGTATATTGAGGAGTAGAGACGACATCGATGTATGTGGTACTTAAGATCCATATTAAATAGAAAACCAAGACTTTTTCAATAAACGATTTAAGCTGATGGAACTGGAGATGTTGTCCAATATCTTTTCGTCCTTTGCTTTATACAGGATTTCATTTTAGTATTTGGTATAAGAATAAAAAAATATATTCTGCCTGTAGCCGTCTGTTCTCGTTTGTCAATTTTAGTTGGCCTATGAGATGTTTCCGTTACAACGAAGTTTATCTAGGTCGTAGGAATTTTTCAAAGACTCGTTATTAATATTTACTTATTAATATCCATAATCCATACAGGTTTCTAGTAATACTTCACCTAAATATGCCAAAGCAAAGAGAATTAAGATGTTAATAGAATTAATACGTTCCATTGTTTATAATGCATATTGTTTGTAATGTTATTTACGGATATTAATAGAAAAAAGAGTTTGGAGCTATAAAAAAATGGAATCGAACATGCAAAGTGCAATAAAGTGGATTTATTTATTTATAGTATATTTATGTGTTAATGAAGAGTAACATACTCGTAGACACATAATAATTTTAATTTCTCATATAATTATAAATTATAGCGATAATAAACATTAATCTATTTTATTAATTCAATTGCTGGAGTACTTCTTCAGAATGATAATTATTGTCTCACGTTCCTGGTAGTGCACCTAGGAAGCCTCTAAAATAAACGTAACTCAATCCTGGCATTTTTTTAACTTCCTTAATTTTTTTCTAAAGTCATTCTGGTTCTCATTCTTCAAGGACAGACAGAATTAATAATAAAGAAAATATTATTTCCTAATGTATTAGTCTGTTTTTCTAACACCATGCCTGTAAATCCACAGAATTTCACAAGTTTTTATGTTAGAATGTCCGTTTTTTTTTTTTTTTTTAACAGATCCAACAAATATTTATATTGAATTGCCAAACGACAAAGAAAGAAAAATATTTCTTCCATATTCGAAACGGTAGTAGAAACGAAGATATATTATTTAGTAAAAAGCAATAGTGACCTAGAGGTAGCTATAGTTTTGTTGTAGTATGGGAAAGAAATCAAATTGTATCTTGAATAATAATAGTTGACCTTGTATATGGTATATGTGGAGGAAAATGGTCCAAAAAGCATTTTTACGTTAGATAGTGATGTTAGTAGAGTTAGTGGCGGAGTTACACCGGGCCCCCCGCGAACCCATCCACCCCAAAGCCCTCAAGAAGACCTGCAATGTCTTCCAAAATGTGACTATTAAAAGTCGTCAGTTATAGTTTCGTATTAAATAATGTTTTAGTCAATAATAAGATGTATTTTATTAAGAAAATAATTACAAACACATTAATTAATTGGAATTGATTTATGAATGAACATTCTCTTTGACCTCAATAGTTATGTTTTTTTTATATGACATACTTTATTTTCGGAACTGCTGTTGGTTACTTGAAATTATAATTGGATTACTCGGAGACCCGCGGGTCATAGTTGATGACCCTTGGAAGGTGTCATGATTAAGATTGTTATCTTGTTATTATGCATGTTATTACATGTCATTACAATTGATTTATAACATTAAGGGGTTATGAAAGTCAACTATGGTCACGAAGTGGTCTCTATTATATTTCTTTACCGATCATTAAGTAAATATTTTTTTCTAATCGCAAACTGAGCATTGATGGGATAAAGAACGTTGAAGAAATAAATGGAGGAAGTTTGATAACTGTGGTGGAAAGGGCACATTTAGCTGAAATGGAGTCAATGACGGATAAAAGTCATGAGGTGAACCAGAGGCGAGCGGATCTCTGCTCAAAGGGACCGGAAGTGGTGTATAGCGCGCCCGGCTGCGTCTCTGTCCCAATTAGCCTTCTCTGTCTCCTCTGGTCTGAGGCCTATAGCTCTTGTCTAGGATCAAAGACATAAGAGGTGCAAGTTTCAAATGTTGTATTATAGGTTTTCTGAATGAAACAACGATATATTTAGATGGACGATGTGATATGAGCAATAATATATTTATTATCTCGCATGCAACTTATTTTGATATAAATGGTTTAGTCAAATAAAGAAAACTCTTAAACAGTTATTTGGATGAAAATTGAACACAAATTTAAGTGCGTCAAGTGTGTTTTGACTTTGATGTGACTCTTACACTTTCTCTATTTCATGGCTATCTTGTAATCGAAAATCTTCAAATAAAGTAAAAGCTCTTTGATATTTCATTCTCAGCCTGAGATGAGTGAAAATTCCGTTACAGGCGGTGGCTGAATGAGTTCGAGACGCTTTCACTACATCGGCGTGCCGAATAGAATTGATACCAATTGTTAGTAAATGTTGCTTGCTTCAGTAACTCGCCATCGACAATGGATATATAATTTATTGAGTATTTATTAAGAGATATAAGTTATTGCATATTTATAGATACTATATATCGCGTATTTATAGCCCCTAACGTTGGGCTGTCGCAACATTGTTTTGATATTGTATAACTTTTGCGAGTGAATTGTAGATTTAGTACAGCGACATATCTTGGTCGTTTGTCTTGTCTTCGTTGGAGGTTTCCGAGGTAAATCTGCTATATTCGATGTTCCTTTATTCACCGACTCTATACTTCATTCTTTTGAAATATTGATAATAATGTCGCATAGTATTAAGTTTATTTTAAAAAAAATTAAGTTTATAATTTACGGGATGCCAAAAAATTGTCTCAGAAAAGTCTTGAAGCTATTACAATTATTTGCTGCAGTTATTTAAAACTAAATATAAAGAATATAATGAATTCCTTAGGGTAAATTATTCCTTGGTTTATCGAATGGATACAAAATAAATGGAAATGCTAATCAAACAATTATTTTCCATAACCATCCTATGGAAAATACATCGTAATATCATAAATAGCAAATTAATGAAATATTAACGTTTCAGTAGGTCATACTTATTCCTTTCTGTTGAATATTATAGTTATGTTATGAAAAAAAAAAATAGTAATTTATTCTGGGATATTTGAATGGCTTAAATGACATTCAATTTGGCATTACTTAAATAAGAGTAGAAAGAAGTAAGTATCTCTACACTAGTCAAGATAGCTTATAATTAATACCAAAGAGGTATCGAATGCTTGATTAATTTACTTTTTAATACAATTTAACTACACTAGGCCGTTAATGTAAATTTTATTTCTTTAAAATAATTCTTTCGTAAAAAGAAGTAATAGAATTAATTTCATTAACGAAGTAAGTATTAATTTTTAAATATCGAAACCTTACATTAGACCGCTAAAAAGTATCAGCTTATTTATTTTAATACTCAAATGAGCATCGGTAATTTTAATAATTCCATAATTATTATCACCTTCCAGAGATTTTAGAATTGTTAATCACTGTCAACATTGAATTAAAAAAATTAAATTGTTTTTATAAACCATATATATTCAAACAACATCCAATCTTCTGATAAATGTACTTATACAGATAAAATAAAAATATTAATTACATTAATAGTAATTAATTATTTGTATTTTATGAGTATAAATAATTATTTTTAATAAGTCATAAAATTGAAAAAAAAGTTTGATCTTGAAATGTGCCAATAATGTGTTCTATTTGTTATGTGTTGGAAAAAATCAATTTTTTTCTTTGCGATCCGATTTTATTTAATTAACCCACAGTCTACATATACATTTCAAAAAAGAAAATATGTTGCTCCTGAAAAATCATACTATTAAAAATTAATATCATTAGTACTATATTTATTACTAATAATGTTAAGACAAAAGTGTGTAAGGAGGATTTTAATTCAAACTTGCTTTTATAATAGAATAAATTTTCTAATCATTATATAATGCAGTATCTGTGTGGATATATATATATGTATACATAGTTCTAATCAGAGATTGAATATAAGAGTTATTTTTAAAACAAAAAATTCTAACTGTTAACTTTTGATCGATATGTTTATTAATTAGAAATAAGAGTTATTCTGCGATTTTTATTTTTTCTCTTAAAAAATAAAAATCACGCGGGCTGAATTTCTATGTTTACCAATCGAAAGAGGGTCCCAAACTATGGGTGGAATCCCGAGGCTATGGGTGGAAGAAGTTATCCAAAATACAGAAATTGTAGACTACAAAATTGTTGATAAAATGATTCTTTGAACATGCATCTATCTTAAACGGTTTGGATAGATTCTATCAGAAAACCAAACTTTTCAAAACAATTTAATTTTCTTTGATAAAATTGGACACATTAATGTCCCAGTAATTCTTAGTGTCGAACCCATTAAATAAACCTTACGAAGGTAAACAAATATGTTAAGTCCATAAAATCGCAACTTGTACGTAACAAAACATTTAACCATCAAATATATTATCTTAAAAATTATGATTAACGCGAAAGAAACTTAAAATATTATCATCGAAAAGAAGAGAAATCAAAAAATCATATTAAGCCATTTAGAGAAATATATAATGTATAATAATTAGATAGATCAATTGTTTTCTATAGTTAGAGTAGATCTATTTAATGTAAAATGTTAAAAATATTAAAATTGTGAAATTTTGCGATAATTAACTAGCCAAGTTTTTAGGTTGGGATTGTTAGGAACAATTCAGTTTAAAATGCAGTTTATTTTTATAAGGAATTAAGATAAACTTTTCGGTCCGGAAGTAAAAAAGTTAAAATTGAAGTGAAATACAAGACTTAACGTCCCCGTGTCATAGTATGCAATCACTAACTATAATAAAATAACTATTTGAAAATTGTTTTATCCTGAGCCGTTGGGTTGAATTTTGGAATACTAAAATCTTAATTAAAATAGCATAAACTAAAGAACAAGGCAGCAACTTTAAAATATCGACCGGGGCCCTCTTTCGATGGGTAAATATAGAAATTCAGCACGCGTGATTTTTATTTTTTAAGAGAAAAAATAAAAATCGCCGAATAACTCTTATTTCTGATTAAAACACATATCGCTCAAAGGTTAACATTTAGAATTTTTGTCTTAAATATAACTCTTATATTCAATCCCTGGTTCTAACTATCATTCCTAATACCTAATGAAGAGCAGTCAATGATTTTTTTTTACTAACATTAGATTATTTTCAATTAGTATTTTCATTAGTGATCCCTCTTGGAGGGATCCAACCATTAACGTAAGCGAAGAAGCCGGGAAATCTCCAGGGTGGGAGTAGCCATTTATATACAGCAAAATGTACTCTAGCACTTTCAAGCTAATGAAGTGAAAACTTTATTCTTGACCTAACTCCATCATCTAGTTTTTTCGTTGTGATGAAGGAGTCATATTAGAAGTGTCATAATTTATTAATTTGATGATGATATATCATCCTCAAGGCAAACCTTCTCCAAAGCTTAACCTCCCTTTCTGCTTTACTTCGTTCTTTTTATTATTTATCACATTTTTAGTAGATATCACTTTGTATATACACTAACGTACTACTGACAATTTACATTATTTTTGAGATTTTTAATCATTGAAAATTTTTGAAAAGGAACGAGCTGGTTTTTTTTCCCGAATAGACCATAAATGCGATCATATGTTGGGAATCAAGATTTTACTATGATTCATAGAATTTAATATTTATAAAACTCATTTCTTAATATATTCAGTTTCGTCCTATTAATCTTCATTACATCAGTTTGTATAGTAAATTTGTGTTTCTTTAATCGAAAAAAACCTGTATACGTTTGTTTTATAATTTAGATTTCACATTTTTTTTTTAAATATAAAAACATAAGTTTTAGTTTAAAACTATAAACAAATATATTTTAATATATATAATTTTAATTTTATGTGTTAACAATATTTAAGGTTTTTTGGTTTTATATATTTTTTGTAGCTTGGTTATTCAGCTCTGCAGAAAATCCGCAAAGTGGGTCGAAGATTCGATTGTTTCTTTATTTAAGGAATATTTTGTCTTCTCAACTCGAACCATTTTCTTGTCCAGTATATATTTTGTATTTAAAATTCCTGATTGTTCCGTCTCTTGATAAAATAAAAATATAAGGAAAAATATCCGTTTGTCAAGATATGGTACATATTGTTTTATTTGATTTTTTTTTTTTTTGCTACTAATGCAGGGTGATATATCTTCTAGAGCTTATTGGGAAATGAAAACGTGACGAACTGCTCTCAGGTCTGACCTATAAAAAACTACCAGATCGTGATAAATTGAAAGCAAAAGAACATTTATTGGCCATTTGAAAGAAAAACATTGCCAGCTTACGAAAAAACATTGACACATTGTCTGCAATCCAACTTCCCTATCCTGTCAGTCGTTGGTAATTGGCCCGAAAAAATCAATCTTTCACGCAACATTGAACTATTATAAGTTGATACTATTATAATTTTTTTTGTTTTATTGGTTAATTAAGTTATTCTTTCTGCTAGTATAAGTTGGTGCTTTGGCCTTGTCTTGTTTAAGTCCTTAGACTTGATCTGATGCGTTCCTTTTACCAAATAAATTTTTTTATAGTAATTAATAAATCGGATTAAAACTGATTTCTAGAAGAGGATTTTATAGGATAAAATAAGCTGCACACATTCTTTTTTGTTCCTTTAATTTAACAAATAATAAATAAATAAATTGAAAATAGATCCGCTTAAGAGTGTACATAAATTGGAGTATTTTCAGGATAAACGTTTTATCTCTATACTCCAGACAGTGTTGGAGGGGAACATGATAGGATTTAGGAATTTATATTATATTTAGTATTATCCTACCGTATTTCTTATGCTTTGGATATATGATCATATATTATATTTCAGTATGTTTGTTTTCATATTTATACTGATGTGATTTTTTTATAATGTTTGTAAAAAAATTGTCATGCACTTATGCGTCGACTGTATAACATAGTTGCGATTCAAGAACATGGTAAATATATTTCAATATCTTCTTGGGGTCTGACTTTTCAATAAGATAGGTCATTTTCGTCCTATATCGCATTTTTTTTTAAATATCGAGAACTTTAGTATGCGACATACACGGATAAACAAATCTTGTTGCCTTACAGGAATCAGATTGTTTACACACTAAAATCTTCCACATTGACCGTCTCAAATTAAATGAAACCAAAAATAAAGTCTGCAGTTCATGCAAAATCCCCAAATTCAACCACAATTCTTACATTAATACTTTTTTTTTACGAAAGTTGACATTGCAAGATTAAAAAAACAATGTGCTTTTATAAAAGCACTATAATCTGATAAAACATAATAAATAAATACTTGATTGAAAAGATATTTTAAAAAGTTAACAATTCTCATAAAATAAATATTTTTACTTTTGTATGATTTTATTTGCGAAATTCGCATGCAAAATTATTTTTCAAGAAAGTGTCATAACTAAAATAATATTTACTTTGATTTTTAATGTAGAATGTATACTACAAACATTTGTCTCCCTGGAAACTTTGTTTAAATATAGCCAAGCCAATGAATGGGTAAGCAATATATATCTATATGTATAGCAATATATGGGTAAGCAATATATATCTGCCTACAAGAAATGAAATGTCGAGAATTGACCCACAATTGGAATTATTTATAGCCCAGAAGGGCAATACATGAAAAAGCAATTCTTTGAAGTTTCAATCAATTTTCCGATTTCTTTCATTTTTTCCTTGAAGAAATCAGTTTTATATTAGATTTAATGCTTTATTGTGGAAATTTAGGAAAGTAAATTATCATATTTGTTATAAAAACAAAACAATATTTTCGACGCTATCTTACTAGAAATCACACCAGAGCTTTGACATGTTTGTTCTATGAGCTAAAGGAAATCTTTAACTCATTTAATCGACATCGGAAATATTTGTAAATAATAATATTTGAAAAAAACTTATGGAGTTAGTGGTGAAATATACAATATATTTAAAAGGGTTGGTACAAATTGTTGTTCAGGTGGACCTTACTCTGAATTTATTTATATACATTATTTGAGTACTACCAGTGGTTAGTTTCTTAACTTGCCACTAACTCATGTCATTTTGTATCACATAGCCTATTTACTTGATGTATTTTTTTAATACAGTTGTAAATATCAATAAATAAGTTAAAAAAAAAAATGATATAAATTGAATAGAAGAGCCCTTTAGGAATAACAGATGTGTACAAAATTAAATAAATATATATATGGCCAAAGGGCTACATTATAAGAATGCTCCAATATGGGCAAAAATAAATGAAAATAAACATAAACTAAATAGCATGTTCTGGTTAAAAAACATAGAATAAAAATCTAAAATAACAAGAATTAAGCAGAGAAAGAACAAAATAAATAAATAAAAGCTCCTGACATTGTATAAAATAGTATCATTATAAGTGAAGAAAATTGACAGCAATTCATCTTTTACATCTGATGGATATGAGCTATTAATTATAACTGGATTAGAGAGCATATGTTTGCGAATTTAGGAGATGTAGGAACAACTTTTATTGAAGGGCTAATTTAGAAATATTTTGGTTTACTATACACATAGCATACTTCAAATTTTATTAAACGTTATTTTTATCAGTCAAATTACATAATGAATATAGGTAATCGTAATGCATACTTGCGATAGGAGTGGAATATGTATACAACTTTTTATCCCCATATCTGATTTTGACGGATTATAGGCATTTTTTTTAGTGTATTATTTAAATATAATATGTTATTATTTCTTTTTTTTTCTTCCCCCCGATGAGGCCAGCTGAGGACCACGTGCCAATTTCAATTCTTCCCACTTGGTTGTTTACTCTTCCGTCCCTTCCAGTATTCCTTCCGTCCCATCCTTTCACTGTGTTGTTTCTTTCTGTCTTCAGACCATCCCACCCCGGGTTTATTTTTCACTCTTCCCTGGAATCCTTCCATACTCAAGATCTTCTTTCTAAAAATCTCTCTGTCCATAGTGTCGTCTCCCCTTATATTGTTTCTTTCCAAATCCTTCTTTACTTCTTGAATCCAGCTAGTTGTTGACTTTTTCTCTCAATATATGAATATCCTTTTTGTTAATCTCGAATCATCCATTCTGAAAACATGTCCAAAAAATAACAGTCTCCTCTTACTTATCGTTTCTGTTATGTTTTCCAAGTTCCTTTATATTTCATCATTAGATAAATAATTTCCATACTTCTGTTTTCACTGGGCCTAGAATTTTTTTCATTATTCTTCTTTCAAGTAATTCAAGTTAATCTAATCTATAGATTAAGCCTTAGCATTCACTCGCATATAAGCATTCTGGTTTCACAACTGTAGCGTAGTGTCTTATTTTAAGATTTTTAGATAAACACCTTTTGTTATAGACATTCTTAGTAATGGTAAATGCTCTTTCCATCATGTGTACCTTTCTTCTATTGCAGATTTTTCAAATCCATTTTCTTAGATTAATTCTCCCAAATATTTGAATTTCTTTACTTTCTCCACTCGATCAAATACTTTGGAGCGTTCTTGATGTTTGTAATAAATTTTGTTTTTTCTGCGGAAATTCTCAACCCTGTTTTGCTGGTTGGCTATTTCTTCTAAGAGATTGATTTGTATTGTTGCACTTGTAATGCTGTCTGATAGTATAAATATAAATAAAAGTCTTACAAATAAATATAAATAAAATCATAGTAATGATAGTGTGATACACACATAATAAAGATTTTTATCATATTTTATTTCAAAATGTCGTTATTGTTTGAATAAATGGATACATAAATGATGTATTTATCTAATACACTGGTTTTCACTACTTTGGGCATTATAAAATAAATATGTGAAAAAAATTTGTGATGAATGTGACAGCACAGATTAATGTGCAAGTCTCGCCTGGGGGGTTGGCAACCTCTGTCATAAATAGTATATGATATATTGGTATTTTCTTCTTTCCCCTTTTTTTTTTAAAGTTAAGTAAATTCATTGTTAATTATTTTCTATTCAAATATTTTATTTCCGAGTATGGCAGATGAAAGCTTATATTTTAAGCTAATACTATTGTCGTGTAATTATAAATATAGGAAATTCAAGCATTAAATCACACTTAAATTATGTCTTTCTTGAATAATATTAGTTGAAGTTATATATAAATGGGAAATAACTATTTTTTTTCCTCATATGCCATTCACTAAATGAATTTTTATTACCTTCTTTATTACTTACTTGATAATACTCTAAAATTATTCCCTCTGTTTTTATATTTATCTCAGCGCCTCCAGCTTTATTTTTTTTATTATTCATACAAGTAATTTTTAAATAAATCCCACAGAAATAAGATTAATATTTTCTAGGTTCTTATTGATTTATTATAGGTTTGGGGAGCTCGGTTCGTAGAGCACTGAGTTGGTATACTGTAGTTCCCAGGTTCAAACCTGGCTGTGACAAATGAGTTATTTAATTCAGCCTCTATAAATTTAGTCCAGGATCCATGGTCCATTTTTGCACTTGATTAGTATCAAGCTGAATCTTCGTGAAGAGCTTCGTTTCGATGAGACGCCCAACAATTTCCTGTGCGAAAATTCTCGATTGTTGTTGTTAAAAGAGGTAGCAAAGATAAATTATGTCGGTTTGATGATTCTCAAAAATTTATTACTAACTGGGTTTTGTTTTTTTTAAATTTCAAGATAAGTATCTAAGTTATTTGAAAAAATATTTGTCCTACAAAATGTATGGTTTGATCAAAGAGTCCCTTCCTTCCAATATGTATCGATAACGAGGTCATCAAAAATGATTACTAACCAGCTGATATTTTTTTTTTACTTCTTCTTTTTTGACTTAGCAAGTAATATTCAAGCTTTCATAGGTTGTACGGAGCATTCTTCAAGTCAATTCTTTAATATTTTAGTACATGAATTTTAAAGTGCTTCCTCTTCACTGGTTTTTCCAGTGTTGATTCCCTACTGCCCCTACGTCCTTCAGTTGAGACATACAAGATAAGATAGGGCGTAGAAGTTAGTTGTATAAAAAACGGACAGGACGACGGTAGAGGAAGTTTTCTATTGATTGATTAAAGGCGTACCACCAGAGTCCTTTGTCCCTCTTGCTACCGCTGGATCAAAGAAAACGAACGGAATTACTGGGCCTATTGTCATCTCCCATTGTCTGTGTCCGGATTATTATCGAGCTTTGATTGTGTTTCTTCCTCAATAGTTTCTGGTATTTCATATCGGGGACCTTCCGTGTCGGGGAGATCCCTCAATCTTTTATATCTTTCTTGACAGCTAGGATCCTTTCTCTCATTTAGAAAAAAAATGATTGGTTTTCTCTTTAGTTGCTTTCATTTGAAACATCGGAAATGTGATTCATCATACCGCATGATAAAAGACACTAATATGAGGATTCAGTATTTTATTGGCATTAAATGCCACAATACAAAACAGACTAGGCGTTCTCCATTTCGACGCCTTTCAATCCTTGTTTAAAAATAAATATGTTACCTTTATTTCCCCCTCAGCTTCCGGTTCTGAGTTGGCCACTATGAAAGAACTACCTGGAGAACGCATAGCTCATCTAAGGTGGGGAAACAAATATGATATCATATGTCTTTAAAAAGTACAAGAATTCCATATTAAAATTACTTTGCCTTTTCAGGCTACTTACTAGACAAAAGCTCTAAGCTCCAAATTAATTAAAAAAGACTCATATACATGACAATCATTAGACCCATCTGGACTCACGGGGTAGAGCTTTGGGGCTCCACTAAGCCATCCAATTCCTCTCGTAATCATTCCTTACAATCCTAAATCCTTCGTTAAATCCTCAATGCTCCTCAATACTCCTGCTTTGTTATGAACAAAGTAATCCATAATGATCTTAAGATCACATTTGTTGCTAATTTAGCCCGAATCTGATATAAATCTTTTCATTAAAAACTTTATTTCCACTCAAACCCACTAGTTTCAACCTTGCAACCTCTTCAATTCCTGATAATCCTCTGAGGCGTCTGAAAAGAAGATGGCTTCGTGACCTTAGATGTTGAACTAGTCAATTGAGCACTACCCCTGGGTAGTTTCTATACTTGTCTTCACTCATGCCATCACGTACCAATCATTTTATTTACATTTTGTATTAGTATTATACATTTGTGAATTTCAACGAATAAATTATTTTAAAAAATACTTAATACTGCTTCTGTGATATTAAACGTTGGTAAGTAATGCCTCTCTTGTTCAAAATACAAACCATAACTTGTGAACCCTGATATTTTACGTCGACCCTGATACTTCTTTTGTTGGTACCCTGGTACGTCTTTTGAGTTCGATATCATAGAGACAACATCGTAACCTATCGTTCCTTCAAAAGAACAATGCCAAAACTCCGAATACCTAAGTTTTCAATAGAGGTATTTGAAAGTTCCATGCGATATAAAAAAAATTGTTCGGGTATTGTTAAAGCCAAGCATTCCTATATAATGATGGTTTTGAGTTCTAATATGATACGACTCAAAATATGGCTTTATTAAAAAACATGTTAGAAATGGAAGATCAGGTATATCGCTTCTGAACTAAAAAGCTAGAGCCAATATATTTGTTACAGAAGGCTCGACTAAAAAATGATAACTTTTGAGTTATGTCGTTGTTATTTTCCAAAATGGGTTTCTTGTACTGACGGAAGCGGAATCGTGTCATTCGCATAGTGCATGAGTGCTAGTTATTGGAGCTATTGCTTATATTAGAATTTCACTGCAAGGCAATAACTACGAGAATGACACGGTTCAGTTTCCTTTAATAAAATTCTCTGTCAAAAATTCGACTTAACCACTTCTTAACCGGTATTGACATAATGAGAGTCATCTGTATAGGGAGTCTTCAATGGGCTGGACATGTTAGGATGAATAAATAAAAGGTTCCTAAAAAAGATAATTACGGAACAATTTTACAGATCGATCAGAAGACCGGAACTACGGTGGAGAGACGATAGTTACGAATGATTCTATCAATCTGTGGATAAAGTTAGGAGGACGCTCTGCCTCACTAAGACAGTGCCTCTGGCGGTGCCGATTACTTGAAACAATTGAGATATATTTTTAATTAACCTAAATAACAGATATATTGATTACAGCAAACTATTGCAGTTTCCTTACAAATGCCGTAATAATAGTAAGCAGGATATCATCTGATGACATTGCGATCTTTATCAAATGGCATAACTCCTAGACCATCTCCCCTTATCTTCAAATCTGCGCACTCAAGCATGACAACTTCGCAACTTGCTTGGACCCATAAATCCTATTGTTAATTAAGATTTCTCTTATTTGATACAAGTAACTTCCTTTGTTTCGGCCAGTCAAGCGGCAAAAATTGTGTAAGATTTCTTCTGAAATTCATCTGTGTCGATATTGTATATAGTTGAAAATTGCAGCATTTATGGCAATACGGAAATTTGGTCATCGGTGGTGTATCACATTTTGAACCCCTACAAGGAAAGTTACCGTTCTCCGAAAATGAGGTTGTGATTAACCGAAATTTGTTTCTTTGTTACAGCAGTAAAACACTCGTTGCAGGTTTTGGTTATGCAACAAATCACCTCCCTGCACAACCTTTGTCCTTGAAACAGATTAGTTCCTACCACGCACTGAACCAAAAACACTCCGTGGATCATAGTGATACTGGTTATTGATAATTTATACAATAGGTTATCACTTTTCATTGCTTGGTGGCATTCTCTAATTTTTTATCTTTCCCCTATTTTTTAAATAATTTTTAAAGCAGGCGTTACCACATAACCTTATATACATATTTAATCGGATGTGACCCACACAATATTTATTCTTTGAATATTTTTATGATATATGTCATGTTTACTCTGTTGCTGTTCTGAATTTTTTTTTATGTATTATTTATCTATGACTCTTCCACAACCATGGACTTCTTTTTTAATGAAACAGTCTTTATTTTACGTTTAGTTAGAAAAACAAAAGAATCTGATATCAATTTAAATAATTAAAGATAAGTTTCGGGAGTATAATTATTGATTGACATAAATTGAATGGGCCCAACCATAATTCTTCAATTAGTTCCTTAAATAAACTTAATGAAAAATTAAAAATATTGTATAAATTAGCTACCAGCACAGGGACTCTCAGGACGTTAGTGCTGCGTAGTGCAAAATGCAGTTTCAAATAAAATATAAATTACTTACCATGAATGTAATTTCACAGTATCGGTTGTATAACAGTATCGTGATGGCCAATCACATGACTGGAAATAGCAATTTTATTCGAAATTACATTTTGCCTAACTCTGTGTTAGTATATACATATATATATATATATACATATATATATATATATATATATATATATATATATACATATATATATATATATATATATATATATATATATATATATATATATATATATATTATGTATGTAGTCCTTAATATGTATTCATGTTGAGCCTACGCTCACTGCATGAATACCTATGCATACGTAATGCAGACTCTAGATGTATGTAGTGTGTTGCTGAAAACATCTCATCGGCGAGGATTGAAAAGAATTGGAGACAAGGATATGGTCTATTTAATTAAATTCTATCGTGGTTTTCGAAGTAAGGAGGAATAAAGGCCAATACAGGGAGGGGAAATAGGAGGTGCTAAATGCCTGTTAAAGTGGCTTTGAAACTTTCTTTTGACTGTTGGATCTCCAAATCACCCCAACTCTGACGTGTACCTAGTCTCCTTTTCTGTCTGCTGAACATTAAATTAGTGATAGCACTGGAAAAGTCATCCAAATTTCCTAACGAATAAATTTACCTTAATAATTAAAATTTTGTTCTTAGCTATTGGATAATCAATCCCATGTCTTATTTTATATATAGTCCTTGCCTTTTTTGCTTACTGGTGAATCAAGGTGAAAGTAGACAGCTACACAATTAAAATCAGTTACCAAATCCTCAAAACGCCTGTTTAATGTACCATTATGTACTCTGTAAATCCTCACCTGATACTTTTGATAGTTTATGAAGTGAATCCACTAAGTTATAAAATAGATTTTATAGGTAGAAGGAATATTCATTTTTACAAATCCTATTATATTTAGTCCTTTGGAAATATATTTTCTGAAACGTCGCATTAGTTTCGTTTTTTACAAGTTTGAGAGGGTCACCTGTGGTGTAGTTGTTAGCTATGCCGAATAAACCTACTATGTCGAAGTTTGTAGCCAGGGAGGTGACCTTTGGGTTTTTTAAAAGGGTGTAAAGAATCCTTGGTATTGTTCTCCGGAGGAGGAGGATATGTGCGATGCACAGATAAGTACTAGCTGTAGTACTCATTACAGATTTATTTATCCACAATAAATGATACAGTTCTTTTAAGCAAACCATAAGCGTTGATAACCTGAGTGTTTTACGCCTTTAAACACCAACAAACAATACCGCATAGTATAAATATGTTAAGTTATAACAATTTATGTTATACTGATATTTATTTAAGTCCCTTCACTTATCCGATTTCTTCGGCTTCCAGCCCGGAATAAAAGAATCAATCAATGGCGATCCAGAGATGAGGAAATAGCGGCGGAAGTGGAGCGCTAGGTTAGCAAATAACAAGGTCTGGAGTCAAGTTTGATCTAGCACCGGACTGCAAATATCCAAGAGGCTGGGATCATTACCTCCTCAATAGAGTCCTGACCGCAAGTCCTCCGTTGACAGCCTATCTCTCGACCAACATCAACCCCTTCATTATCTGATGGGGTCCGGTCCGACAAACTTCAAGTCAACTTGTGTAAATATTGATTATTGCAAGTCCAAGGAACAGTTTGTCGGTTCTATGCCTACCTACCTCAGATATCTCAGCTGCTTTAATCATTAAACAATCTGGAGCCACGTCTATTGAGTACTAAGAATCCAGAAAAGGAAGTAAAAAAAGTATTACAAACATCAAATAAATAATGGAAATACTTTTCAATATAATAATGGAAAAACAGTTAGAAGCAATATTCAATTGAGGAAATATCATATCATATAATATCTCGAATCGGTATTTCTACCATCCAAGTTTGGATGAGGAGGTATTCAAAACTGTATATCAACAATTGTAAATATGGCTTTTCAAACGAATTCAGACCTTGTTTTTTTGTTTAGACGAATGCACTGTATTTTCAACATTGCAAACATTTTCAAGGGAAAAATGACCAACGTATACCTGGAAAACCTCCTTTTTTTAATCCTTAAGCCCTTTTAAAAATAAGTAGGAAGGAGAGAAGAGGGAACCTTGTTATGCCGTCCTTCGGAAGGAACGTAAATTGGGGGTTTCGATACTCGATAAGATCCCTATCCAAATTATTTCTGGGTTGGCAAACTTTAGGACTCCGCCTGTAGCATTGTCCAATCAGCCAAAGCAGCATCCAATAATATTGAGTGAAAAAAGAAACATATATCCCACAGCAGATGCCTAACTACATCCTTGACTAAAACTTATTTTTTTACTTACTTTTACTAAAAAAATTGCCGGTTAATTCGTTAGTTAGGCAATACAATGTATTATATTAATAAAAATAAAGAAGGTTAACAAAAAAAAAAGAATAAAATATAAATAAGTTAATATCAATACAAATTTTTGAACCTTTAGAAATAGGGATAATTCATACCAAAAATCAAAACCACCCCTGTGGTTTGGGGATAGAATTTACCCTCGGAATCTCCGCCTGTCATAAAAGGCGTCTAAAGGGGCCTGTTGTACCGAGGTTACGGGGCCTCTCGCGTCGGGCCAATCACCTACGCGAGAGTAAAACAAATTCAAAGAAATCAAAATGGCCTCGGAAACGGAGTGTCTCAACGGCAACGACACGGAACGGAAAAGGACTTAAGGATCGCAACATGGAACATCGGGACACTGACCGGGAAATAAGCCGAACTTGCGTTGTAAATGAAGAAGTTTAGACTGGACATACTCGGAATAGCTGCGGTTAAGGAAAATGGAAACGGAGAGATAAAGCTGGAGAATGATTACATGTTTTTGTACTCCGCTGAATTCGCTGAAGAGGGTGTTGGAATCGTTATGTCTCCTGCAGCATACTGTTAGCTAGAACACTGGGAAGCAATATCCTCTAGAATAATAGTGGCTGGCCTAAACCTAAGAATAGGGAAAGAAACGCACATCCAACTCTGTGCACCAACAGAGAATTATTCAGTCTTGGGCAAGGAATTATTATAATCAGAGCTACAAAGAACCGTAGATAGGTGCACAGCCAAACAAAGTTCCATAATTCTGAGTAGGAAGCTCAATGGTTGAATTGTATGAAACTATAGAACAGGCCATGGATCTATGGGAAGATGCGGTGGATAGAGCACCAAGAAAGAGAATGGTAGACTGATCGACTTTTGTGTTGATAACAATCTTATTATCGGCAACTCATTCTACCCACACAAGACAGTACATAAGATCACATTCTCCAGCGAAGGCCGAAACAGGATCATAGATTATATAATATACGATCGCTGTATCAGAATATACTTCACAGATGGGAAAGTTGTCCGCGGAGCGGAGTTTGGAACCGATCATCTGTTATTAGTAGCAGATACCAATATTATAAAAGGACGCTGCCCTCAACCCAAAAAGTACGAAAACATCAAGATTCATGCACTGGATGACCCAGTGAAAAGAATCAAGTATGCAGAAAAACTGTGGGAAGGATCAGTGATTTGAACCTAGAGGATAACGTTGAGACCCAATGGAGTACCCTGAAACAAGCAACTTTAGATCAGCTAAGGAAGTCTGCGACATTCACAGGGTGACAGGAAAAGGTAGACGTACAAAGTGGTGGGATGACAGCATAAAGGAAATTGTCGAAAGGAAGAAGCAAGCCTGGAAATCATATCTCCAAGATAAATCCCGGGAAAAACTCTTCGAGTATCGCAGGGTAAGAGCTGAATGTAAGATAGCAGTTCAAGCGGCCAAAAAAAAAGTTTTGGGAAGAATTCGGTAGAGGTTTGGATAAAGACCATCGGGATAATATTAAGAGGCTCTTGAGAATAGTTGAGATCCTAAAAGGTAAATATAGAAAGGCTTCGAGAAATATCAAAGACCAGAATGGGAACATACTCTTGGATACGGAAGGAATCCTCGACAGATGGAAAACCCAGTTTGAAGAACTCTTTAAGAAAGAGGAATAAGCGGTCCCTCAAATTATTGCCAATGGTAACACAAGTCAGGAGTCAATAGAAGAAGAGGAGATAACCAATGCCGTTGAGAAAATGAAGGTTGGAAAAGCCCTTGTAAGAGATGGCATTACTCCAGAGTTTATCGAATACGCTGGCCAAGAACTGGTGAAGGCCCTTAAAGGCTATTTCAAGAAATATGGGATTCTGGGAGAGTACCAGAGGATTGGAACTTCAGTGTAATTATTCCGACACACAAGAAGATGTACACAGAGTCTAAAAACTATAGGCTGATTAGTCTACTTTCAGTCGTATATGAGATATACACATGCATTCTTGAAATGAGACTACGACGAATTGTGGAGGAACAGCTCGAACCGGAGAAAGGTGGATTTAGACCTGGTAGACAGACGCAGGGCCACAGTTTTGTTCTTAGAAAAGTATTAGAGGGAGCTTGGGACCGAGACAAAGACATTTATCTAGCCTTTTGAAGGCTGCTTTCTACTCTGTTCCAAACCAGGATATATGGAATGCTTCGGGGAATAAAAACGTCTCAGGGGATCTTATCAATGCTATAAAAGCAATTTATAAAAAAGGAGTACTGCGGATCAATGAGAGAGAGGCCGATACATTTCACATGGATAAAGGAGTTAGGCAGGGTGATAGCCTTACCCCCCTACTATTTATATGTTTTATGGATGAGATCCATAAAATATGCTAGAGAACATCACCAAATCTAATCGGTCGATAAAATATGCGTCCTGTCGTCGTCCAGAGCTTTTCTCTACGCTTATGACATTGTTCTTCTTGCGGACTCAAAGGAGAAGCTGCAGCAAGCCTTTGTGGAATGGAAAGAGGAGCTCCTACGTAAGGGAATGGCAATAAATATTGCCAAAAACAAAGTATTTGTCATATCTAGGGATGAACAGGAAGATGTGCGTTTCTTATGCAACTGTGAAGCTCTCTAAGATTTGGACAACTCCCGCTACTTAGGAACAACCATTAGCAGGTCTCGTAGAGTGGATGAAGAAGTTGGCAATAGAATCGATAAAGCAAATCAGATATGAAATGTAGGGAAAGAGACGATTATTAAAAAATACTTTAGCAAGAGCTTTACCCGCTCTTTACGCCAATCACATAAACTTTTATGTGTGTTTATATATGGTATTTAGAGAGAGAGAGAGAGAGAGAGAGAGAGAGAGAGAGAGAGAGTGCGAGAGAGAGGGAATTTATTTTTTGTCAATTAAGTGTTATCGTTAATATAATATAAATATAGCTGAAAACCCTGAGCCACCCCCTGACCTGAAATATAGAGCTGACAAGAGCGGCTATTAATTATGAACGCTAAATGACAAACTAAATCCGCCATTAGAGAAAGGAAATTGGTCGGATTAGAGAAGATGCCTTGGAGTGCTCCCCATTCAATGCTTCTATAAATAAATTTGTGAAATAAAGTGGGGCTTCACTTCATCTTTTATAATATCTCTACTGATTGGGATAAAACTTTTAACGATATCGGGTCTTCATTGTATACCTACAATAAACCAGGGAACTATGTACCATGAATCGTTTCCTAATAAATATCGTAAAATCAATTAGGCATTTTCTGTCTAATAAAAACTACAATTTATCCTTCATATTCAATATTTAAATATGATTATATTTAGTTAAAATTAAATTTGATTTTTTTTTACCTGCCACAGCCCAGCTTTATAAATAAGATTTATGGAACTAGGTTATTTGTAAAGATCTAATCTGGTATTTACTTACTGTTTTTAACTATGTATATAACGCACTTTTTCGCATGGTTTAAATAATACTTATGTATTTTATTTTTGTTTCAGGTAAGATGCAGATTTTTTAACATTGTAAGGCAGTTACTTAATGATATAAACAGGTAAACAAATTAGATTTGTAGTTTATTAGAATTTTGGTTACTATATATACATAGGAAGCAAATATAAAAAATAAATGTCGATGTCTAACAGTAATCTAACGATATAAACTTGGTTCATGTACGATTTGGGAAAAAGTGACATTAAAAAAAAAATAGTTTGCTATGCTTACAAAATTTCATAATTAATGTCCGTACTGAAATAAACAGCTAATGCTATAAATGTTGTTTTGTAAATTTTAAATTGTTTGGTAATGTTTTTTTTTTTTTTACTAAATAAATATATCTTCCTATTCTTCGGCTGTTTTTAATTATATTTGTAATATAACATTTCTTTGAACTTTCACTATTTTTTTCCACACAATATTTGGGGTCATTGTGCATTTATCAGAACGCGACGATCCATATTATCTATATTGGGCAATTTCGTTTAAAAAAAATAAAAATAAATATGATTCATTTGGGGCTCCACCATCCACTCGAATTCCTCTCACATCCAATCCTTACAATTCAAAATCTTTCGTAAAATCCTGAATGCTCCTTATTTTGTTAGGAATAAATCCATCCATAACGACCTCAATATCCCAATAGTTGCTGATTTAACCCTACCCGATACCAGTCTTTTCATGAAAAACTTTATTCCCACTCAAACCTAACTAATTCTTCCATTCCCGATAATGATCCGAAGCTTCTGAAAAGAAGATGGCCTTGTGGCCTTCTAAGTTGAATTTGTTATTTGAGTACTACCACCGGTTAGTTTTTCCGCGGCCAAATAAGATTGCCAGCCCTTGCTTAAATTAATATTATTTTTATCAATAAAATAGTTCTCTTTTAACAACAATAGATATATATAATTTTGTTTTGTATATAAAATTATCTGTAGCATTACATAATCCGACAAAAGGGTAAAATAAAAACTTTTAGAGTGATGCTCGCAACCTAAAAGCAAATAATATTTATTCAATGATACTGGTTGGATTCAGGGGATATAAATTGGCAATAAATTTACCTATCCTGGAACTCGGCCATCTTGGACCGCCATTGGTATAGAAGTTCTTAGAGAAATATTGTACACAGAGGTCCATTCCTTTAACCCAGATAAGTTTCATTCGCTTCAACCTATTTGTGTAAGAACTATTATACTGTTTGAAAAAGTATTTTTAAATTATTAAGATACTTACATGGTATCCGTAAAAGTTAAAGTTTAATTCGGTTTGTTACAGTTAGAATAGCTTCATGAGTCAATATGTTATAACACTCCATTGCTGGAGTAAATATTGCTTTTAAAAGTCATAAACATGAAGTATTTGACAGCTGCATTTTACACTTACCTAATAGAAATATAATATAGTGGATATAATATGTGACACAATTGAAATGTGATATACAATAACATGAGATGTTACAGAGCCTGACGCAAACGGCGCATATACAGACTATCCCGCATAACAAACTATCCGCGACAGCTACTTTCTAGCTATCTTTTTTGATCTTAAGTTAAACTAAATGGTTACTAGAAAACAAAATTTTGGCTACTCCATTTTATTTTTCTAGTTAATTGGAAGAATTTTACTCTTTTTATTTGTTTATAGGTTTTCAGCTATTTTCATGATTTTCAACTTTACATTTTAAATCTTAAAGTAATGAACTCAAAGGATTCTTAGTTCATCGTTTGTTATATCTTTTCATTATTATTCTTACGTAACAGAAATCTTAAATTTAATTTATAACATATTTTTTTCGTATTTCACTTAACAGCGAAGTTCTATGGTGTTTTAGGGGTAAACTTCATCAGAATATTGGATACGATTGATGATATCAGATGTAGTAAGTGGTGCTTTAAAGACTAAATACTAGATATTTAAATTTCCTCTAAGAAATCTGTTCTTAACAATAATCATTCACGGATATTAAAAGATTTATGTTACTGTGCAGCTTTAATAATATACAATAACACATAATATTACTAGGTGTAGAATAATTAGCATATCTGAATATTTGATTGATGCTAAGCTAGACCGATTCCATAAGCTCGTCATATAGTGAGATGAAAAGCCTCGCGAAACACAACGTTGTTGTACAGACCAGCTTTATAAAGCTTTTGTCAAGAAAAATGAGCTCAGCTGTAGAGAAAAAGGTTTTCTAGTGAATCGGAGGGAACTCTGAACAGATCCCTTTAAAATGGAACCACTCGCTCAATATTCAGCACCTAAGAATATCAATGAAAGTAGGCAATTAGTAGTCAAGTCTTTGTTACGTTGGCACTTCATTTCGCTATAAAAAAATATACTCCTATAAAAAAATACTTAATCAGCTCAAAATACCCCCCGATGTTAGAGAAGCACTTAAAGACAACAAAACTGAAATCGACAAAGTGGTGAAATTCATCACAAACTGTAAATTAATAACCAATATTTGATCCTCCATTGTCCCTGCTATAGATGCATTTGCTGTTTTTTCCGATTGCTTTATTTTTTTCCTTATTATAGTTGGATTATTTATTAGTATGTATGTGTATATGACTATTTTATTTATTTATTTTTTTTATTTTTTTTTTATTTTTTTTTATTTATTTTTTTTTATTTATATTTATTTATTTTTTTTTTAAAGATAAATAATTATAAAAATAAAAAATCGACAGGCGTTGATGACCCTAGGGTTCTACGCCTCTAAGCATCAACAAACAAACAAACAAACTTCATTTCGCAGACGGAATAAAACCCTTAACATAGTTTTTGAAAAAGGGAAAACCGATTAGTTTCGAAAATTGTCGACAATTAATGGAGAAAATATATCAGTCCAACTCTTTTCTCAAGGAAAAATATTGGAAAAACACAGACCGTGGGATGGTGTTTCAACATCGGCGCATGAGTACATTCAAAGGCAGGAAATCATTTATTTTCATTTTCCAAGATGACTTCACCAACTTGCTAACGAATTTAGCCCTGAAGAGAATAAAAATGCACAGAGCTTTTGTTTAAAAAAAATGCCAAGTTGTTTTTCAATAGGTATTCTCAATTTCAACAACGTATTCTCTCAAAGATCAGAGGCATTTGTGTATGCATACATATGTGTCTTAACCTAAATAATTAGAACCTTTAGCACGCAGGTTTAGTATCATTTTAGGTAAAAACCTTTATACTGGTTGAATGAAAATCCTGTGGAGAGTTCCACACAGTAAGATCCAACCAGAGCATAATCACTTCTTACATAAAGGGTCAGCACAAGAAGCGGAACCAATATTTACTGGAGTTAGTGTTTGCAATAGATAATTGCCAATATAGTTAACCGCTGCGACCTCGATCTATCCTGATTCTGGAAGGAATTATTAATTGATGATCAGGTCCTATTGATTATTGTGAAAAATGATCAATAAATCCTGTTCATAAAATGCTTTTATTAAGTTATTAAGTTATTTCAAGTGAATTAATTTTAATGTACCTATATATGTAAAATACATTTTTATGGTGTTCTTTATTAAAACATAACTAAAAAAAACATAAATTTATACTATTGTCCAGTTAAGGTTTATGTTATCTTACTACATATTTAATTATACTGCTATTATTCTGCCCCCAGTCATTATATTTATTTCTTATTCAAAATAACCTGGATTTCTTAAATTTGGTTTTAGGTAATGTAATTATAAAAAAATATTTATTTTAATTAAGATAGTTTATCCTAGTATCCTAAAAATACAATTGCATATTGGGTATTCAGGGTCAAACGCGCATTATTCCAATGTATCAAAAATTGATTTCTTCACGTTATGAAGCCATTTCGTTTAACACTACACTTTGCCGCCTTATTTCTCAAGATTTTAGTTTGGTTCTGAATCTATAGTTTCGCGAGCTTAAAGCATTACTTTTACTTAGCATTACTATTTGGAGTTCTTAAATTTTGATCCTGCATGCTAAAATATATTATATATTTAAATATTGATCAATATATATTAATGGAAATTAAGGTATCTGTTCCGTAGGTTGTCGCTTTGAGCTGAGTTACAACTTTTAACCGTTTATTCGTTTTTAATATTTTCCAAAAGTACAAGTTATCATGAGTTTGGAAACGGTAATGTAATTAATGGTAATGAGTAGATTTTGGTAATCATTTCATCTAGAAATAAAAGTTTCAACTAAAATTTCAATGTTTGGATGATATATGTTTGTCTCTGTATATGGTATATGTGTTGTATATGAAACGTTCATTTCTAGGTTAGCGAGGAGATAGTTGACTGGAAGATCTGAGTAAGCGAAATGTTTGCAAAAATAATTGAATATTTGACTCAGGATTTTTTTATCAAGTGACACTTTTTTTATTATTTAAATACATTTTTTGCTATCTTTTAGAAAGAATAAATACATCATAATTGTTGGTAGTATCGTAAAACATCATTGCGTATTCATTTAGTAGTCCTATTCAGCAATCAAAATCAAGTCCTGAGGTTATTGCCTGAGATACAGATCTATTGACAATAGCAGCGGAATCGTCGGCGTGAGTGGAAGATCTGTGATACCGAGCCGTTACCTTAGGCAGTGAACTGGGCTCCTCTCTGATCTCATCATTTCTCCTTCAATTGTTTCACAGTAAAGCAGTATTGATCCCAGATCATGCCAGTGGTTCGGAATCCACCCGGTATCCTTTGCGATGGAATTGACTATTCCTATCTATGTTGATGGATTCTCAAGCGGGTGTTAACTAATTTTCAACACTCGACTAATACTCATTTCCTTACCATCATGGTAAATAATGAAGATCTCATGTATGAAGTTTGCTTGTCATTGATTTTTTTTGATTTTTTCGCTTCATTGTGCGGAACTATGGACGCGTGTGGGTTTTTAATTGAGTAGCGATGTGAGATATCGGAAACCGGGAGGTGAAGGCAACACAATAGCCACGCCGATAGCGAGATCTGATGCAACAGCCAACCTTTCCCTCTTGCAACACCCGTTCTTTGTCCACTATGGCTTATACAACCTCCGTTATTCGCCTTTCTTGGTTAGAATACCCGGGCTAGCCGGTTACGAATTCCCTCACAGTACTGAAAAACAGTGACACTACCATGGTATCTGAAGTACATCTTGGAAAAACATTTTTTTTTTTTACGTAGAGTTATAAATAAGTGGCAAGAACGGATTTTATTTAATATTATTTCTAGTATAAGCAAGCAAATGGTCCGGTGGAGGCACAAAAAATGTTCTCAATTAATTCGGGAGAACTGCTTATTGGAAAGCCAACGTTTTGACCCACATTGCAGGTCTTCTTCAAGGCTTATGGTGGTGTCAAGTGTTTCTAGTATATGTTATTCACCATAGGATGTTTTAGTATAGGTAGTTCTAAGACCAAATTACACAAAACCATTATAAATTGTAGCCTATGTGTTATTCTGATGTATAACCTATATTACTGTAAAGTTTCATCCAAATCCGTTTAGCAGTTTTTGCGTGAAAGAGTAACATTCATACATACAAACTTTCGCATTTATAATATTAGTTGGAAGGATACATGCAAACATGTGTTTATTACCATATGGCTGATTTTAGATTGTATTCAATGTAATTAGAAGTATAAAATATATGATTGTACAAAAGGATTACTCTTCAATTCTTTTGTTTCTAGCAATCGATTAAGCCTTATACTTAATGAAAATATTTAGAAATTGGTATTCAGTACTTTCGTGCACTCTAGTATTTTATACTGCCTCTTACAATCTACCATTCACTCGAATGGTAATAAACACATGTTTATATGATGAATAGGTAACAATTGTTAATTCCGTTGAACCCTCGTCATCAAACATGTATAAAATCGTGAAAGGTTAAAGTAACAGTGACTAGTATTACGTCGGATAGCAATGTGCTTAACAATAATGAGCAATATAACTTTTTGGTATTCATAGCCTTATGATTAAAAAAACGACATAGTTGCCGTTGAGACGTCAATTACATTCCTTGTGCCATGGGATTTGGATCTAAATGGTATTTAAATTGTATAAACATTCCGAAATAAGCAGTTTAAATGCATTTTAGATTGCTCTGTCAAATACAAATACAAGTGCTAAAGTGAAGAGAAATCGGATCGGTGTGTTTCATTTCTGCCTATTTGTATTTTCAGGAATTACTATTCCCATTCCATTAATTCCTGCTATATTGCAAATTTCCGTATAGTGCTGACTTTATGCCAACAAAAATATATATAAATATAAATACAATTTTTTACGATACAGTTTCTTTTTTAATGTTTATTAGCTTAAATTTTGTGAGGAAAAAATTGTTGGTGTAAGTTTAAGATTAATTTCAAACGTTCGGCTTACTTTATTAACTTAATAATTAATAAATAAAGAAAAACTTTTACTTTGTAAGACACATCCGTTGAAGTTGATTCATCATTAACAATGACAAATCCGTTGACTACACTTCAGCTGACCAATTGAGGACAATCCTTGGCAAGGCCGCGATGATTCATAATGATGATCCCGATGATTCCATTCTCTCACTCTCTCTCCCTTTCTTCCCCTCTCACTCTCTCTCTCTCTCTCTCTCTCTCTCTCTCTCTCTCTCTCTCTCTCTCTCCATATATATATATGGATATATATATATATATATATATATATATATATATATATATATATATATATATATATATATATATATATGCAAGTGTAATGTAATTTTTCCATACCTTTCAATCATTTTAATAAACTAATTGGGGTTAATAGGCTTCTAAACGATAACAAAGCTAAGCTACGAAGATTTACTGTTGAAAATTGAATCGTAAAAACTTTATTAGGATCAGAAATGCAACCGAATTTGTTTTTTAATTTATTTATCTTTTTCCTAAATACTCTGTATGTATTTACATTCGTGGAACCGCATCGAAGAAGAATGAGTTTTCTGTTTATTTTATATTTTCATTTCGGTTGTTGCATATATGATGTACTAATCTGGCTTTTTCTCTTTTAATTTTTTTATTCATGAAAATTTTAAGAGCTTTGTTTTACCTTAATGGAATAAATGTTGAGTTCGACGTACGTGATTATTTTTACAGAATCAATTAATTCTTCTTTTCACACACTGAAAGAATAAAAAAGATTCAAAAATGTTAAAGTAATTTCGGTTCAGTCCAAATTTAAATTCGAACTAAACAAGTTGGGTATAAATAATGCATTGAGAAGAAAGGATCCCTAATTATAGACGTAACTTACAGATATTTTTGGCATTCCGAACGTAATCAACTAATTTCTATTCAATATAAACTGAAATGAATCGCCAAATGGATGTATGCGTCAAATATATGCGGCAATTTGCATATAACATACTTTGCCCTGCAGATCGAAATAATGAATTCTGTATAATTAAATGTTATACAATTAGTCTATATCTATATATCTGTAATAGGTAGTGGGGCTGCTCAGAGTGTAGAATGCTGGGTTGCTATGCGTAAGGTTCCGTTATCAAATGCAGTTGCGACAGATATATTATCTAATCTATTAACATCCACGGGGGGGGGGCTGTGGAATCTGCAGACCCTCCCAGGACTCACCCAGCCTTGTAACCTTGCCAGGACGGTTGGGCGTGTAAAAACTGTTGTTCTTGAACCAATGCAGCCTACACCATGTACTATACCCTAGATCATGGGTAGTAATGATATGGGTTATGGGTTAGGTTATAATCAACGAAAAAACTGAAAAACAAACTTTCGTAAATCATTCCTCCATGGCAGTTCACAGTAAATTGAAAACATTATAAACAAAAAAGGATTAGAAAACTTGTCCTTTACTCCTAGAAACCACCTAATTTTACTTGTAACATTGACGGTGTGCCATACATCGGAACGAAAGTTATTTTTGACTCATTTTGTCCCTTTCGATCACAAAAGTTAACTATTTGAACAATATAATTAAAGTAGATTATTATTATTCTACCCGATACGAATACTCCGACTACTCCGACTATGGTAGTTTACATATATTAATTATAAATATTTTTTTTTCTGGTTTAAAATAAACCGAGTCGTAGGAGGGAGATGAATTGCTAGCTAAAACAAATAGGAGCTGTTTGAGCCGAGATTGAACAACTGTAAAGGTCGGTACTCCCGGGAGAGAAGGGCTATTTGGTTTTCAATCGAAGCTGCCCTAACGAGAAGTCGCTGCTGAAGGGAGCGTGTCTGCAGGGCCTACTAGCTTTTCCGTTTTTCATTTAGGTTGGACCCATCACCGCTCCAAAGCTTTTTTATAGCCTCTCATTCTTTTTTTTTTTGTTCTATACCCGGGAGTCATATTTACTGTTCTGTATCCCATGAGGGCAGGCGTCCAACATGGAATTGCGTGGATATTGTGTTTTTAATACCTTAGTCTGATAGAATTATTATAAACAGTAATAATCAAGACCCGTATAGCGGTGTAGATGTCTGTTGGGGATACAGAAACTAATAGTATTGTAGATGGTTATACAGAAAAGCAAAGTGTCACATATGTAAAGCGATTGTGAGACCAATTCTGACTTCTGGATATGATACCTGGTCCCTAACCAGAGATTGCAAAAGGATTCTTTAAATATGGGAGAGAAAAGCCTGGCTTGGACCTATCAGAGTGGAGAACGGGCGATATAACACAATGTTCTTGATATAGTGAGGGTCATCCAGCTCAATAGACTGGGATGGTTGGGGAACGTACAGAGTCCGTATTCTCTACAACAAAAATCCCAAGAAGGATGCTGTATGAAATATTGAATGATGGTTTAAGATTGTGAAGGAGGCACCGTCTAAGGCTACACCTACATTGGATCCGGTGTGATACGATGAGACGTCGCTAGCAAACCAAATGACTGAAATATATCGAGAGTTATAACATTTGGTTCTTTAAATTTATAAAATAATTAACAAATAATCTTAATTTTATAAATTTAAAGAACCAAATGTTATAACTCTCGAAATATTTCAGTCATTTGGTTTGCTAGCGACGTCTCATCGTATCACACCGGATTCAATGTAGGTGTAGCCTTAGGAGGCCCGATAATGCTTAGGGTGACCTGGAGGCGATTGGTATAAACCGATGGAGGCGGCTTGCAGCGGACAGAGGTGAATGGGAGAAGAGGTCATCAAAATCATGCAAATTATCACCCTCTAATTACTTACTTTCTTGGATCACTTATCTCAGATGTAACCTAATTAACAATCAGGATCATTCAAATGAAATAATCTATCGCAAGAAGGCAAGAAGTGCCTTTACCAACTCAGAAAGTTGTTATGCAACCTACATAACTTTGAACCAACATACCCGAATCAGATTACTCAGGTGTTACGTGTTCTCAATTTAATCATTCGCTTCAAAGGCATGAACAATTATGGATGCTTCTAGTCTATCGTACTATCTAGTCTACCTAGTCTACAAGCATTGGAGATGTGGTGTTATCGTCGTATCGAAATCACGCTGCAACGAATACAAAATCCCCTACATCTTTTTACTATTGGATTTGCGACCATTACAAAAAGTGAAATAGTTACTTTTATTTCATGACATCCTATCTTTATAAATAGCAATACATTTTCCAATAAACGTAAATATTAGTTGAATTGGAAATATTACCTACACAAAAAAGGGCTGTTTAATGGTGTAAAACCAAATTTTGGCAACATATAAAACGGACAAGTCATTCTCATTGGCTTAAAATACAAAACAAGAGTAAAGCTCGAAATGTCAAACCTTTGAAAGTTTATTTATTTAATCTACTCCTCTTCTACCGCCAACAGCGTGAGGATCTCTCCTGTAGAGCCTAACCCATGAATGTCTCTCCTGTACCAATCGTCTTCTCCTTCCCCATTCCAAACCTCTTCTGTCAAAGGCCTCCTGGATTGCGCCTTCCCAAGTCTTCCCTTCGGTCTCGCACCTTCCACCTTTGTCTCATATACGGCCTTTGTCACTCTGTTTTCCGCCATTCTGGAAACATTGCCGAACCATCTCAGCTGATGCTCCTCGATGATATCCCCAGCTGGCCGAAGTCCCACATTTCGCATTACGTTTCGGACTCGGTCTCTTCTGTTCTTTCCTTCCATTCTTCTTATTTCATCTCCATGGCTTGGAGTTGGCTCTTGTGCTTTTTAGTTAGAGTCCAAGATTCACTTGAATAGGTGAAAATTGGTAAGAAAGTGTTTTTATAAACTAATTTTGTTTTTGTTTTTTGACATTTCTTTTTTCCCAATGAATCCTCTTTTGAGGGAATTAAAACACCTGCTGGCAGATTTTATATACCTTTGAAAGTTATATACATTTTTATGAAGAATTTTTGACTTCACGACCTTTAGCATTTCATTCAAAAAATCGTAAACTGTATACTGCTTGTTCTCCCAGAATATACGCCTACTCATCCCTTGTTTGTTTTGGTTGATAGCTTTGACGCCTAGGCATTATAAAGAATGTAGAACATTACAGTGTTATTATATATCTTATATCTTATGATTATGTCATTATCATGGCTTCTTAGGTTTCTTAACAAATAATTCAGGAAATCGCTTTCAGAAGTTTAGGAAATTTTAGATAAATTCGTGTGTTCACAAATGAAGAAAATTCCTTAGTGTTCTTTCATGTTTATTTCAACCTGCCTCGGTTTCCTTTTTATTTCTTGACATATTGCGCAGATTTACTCAACCTTTAAAATTTTAGAATGACTCCCTTCAGAAGAAATATAAGTTATGCAGCTTATGCATAGTTTAATTTTGTTAAAATTAGAGCAATCAAATTTTGTAATTACTCTCAGAATACGATGCCCAAATGGCTTTCTTTTGTTTTTGTCCACTAATGTAACACAAATCCTTATAATGAATGAGAATTTTTAAGGTCGACAAATCCCATTGATAATAATATTTTTTTTATGAATACTATTTTTTATAATACACATACACTTCTCACTAAGGGAATCATTATTCAGATAAGTTAAATGGTTTAATCGTAAAAACAATTAATAGTTTTTCTTATGTTTTTTCAATTACTTACCTTTCATTCAGTGGTCAGACTACTAAAATTAATTATTTAGGCTTTGGTAAGAATTTGCTTATATAACTTTCAATATCTCTATGGTGATTACTAACGTGTCCTTATCATACATATACACATTGTGAGATTAGGGTTGTGAAAATACTTTTTTAAAGTTAAAATAAAAGGCCCCGTAAACAGAAATGATGAGGGGTGAAGCTGAGATCGCTATACATTAATTATACCCGAGTCGAGTGATTCCACTTACCGATCTACTCTGTTTTCTTCACAACCGCCGATCGCTCAACCAAATGAGCCATCTTTAAATCATTAATATAAATTAATAAACAAATCGTCCTCCTTACTTTTCCCAAATAGGATTGGCCCGATCATTTATCTATTAATTCCTACCATCTATTATTATAATGATATCTATTAAGAGTTATAACGATGGGATAATTGGGACCGAACCATTAAATAACAGATCAGTTGTTTTAAAAATTGAGCAAGAGGTTGATATGGCAAAAGAATAAACAATTATGTGCACATGGAAAGGCACATGCACTCCTCTAAATACTTTGTGTAATCTTTATGGTTTCATTCCCAGACAGTAATGATAATATATGTTACTATATATTACTACACAAATTATTACTTGGCGGAAACGAACCAGGTAGACTGCCTTACCTTGAGTAATTATTTTGGAGCTAGGAATGTAAGGCAGGCTTGAACTCAGACATGCCTACACCGATTGCTTTAATGCCAGCCGCTCTTTGCTCAATCTTGGTGCTAAATTATGTTTAGAATATAAAATTTATTAAATATCTGAGATGATCTTGAAGAAGTCTTTGATTTGTTCGCAAAAAGTAGATATAATAGAAAATAATGAAGGCAATGATAATAGGTCCTGTAAATGATAGAACCTATACCGTTTCCAGGCCAACGGTTGTCCAAGAAGGTGACTAGTACGAGATCACACTCATCCACAAGTTTTCCTTCCATTAAGGTTACCCACTTTATTGGCCCTGAACCTCGGGAGGGTTTGCATATCACTCTGGGTCCATGTCTGTTAACCGATTTAATAATTTCTGTTCCACAGCTGGATTTGAACCCGAAACCTTCAGCATAGCAATTCAGTCCCCTGCTCACTGAACTATCCCGCCCCCTCGATAAAAAGAGTCACTCTTGGTTTCGTTAGGGAGTTTTCAAAAATAATTTTTGTTCTTTTTTTTCTTATAAGAATAATTTTATTCGTCCTTAGCCTTAGATAGTCGGCTTTACCACACTACAATAATAAGTAACAAATAAGTATAAATCTTTGATCACCTCTATTCCAGCTGGTGGACATTTAATTTAATTAATTAACAAATAATTTAAATATACAATGCTACAGTGGAAATCCTAAATTTTCCAGATAAGGTATTAAGATTGGGATCTTAACAAGATACTGATACCAGGCCTGCTCGGAATCACCGTTTTATCATACCACCGAAGGACGGCATAACGAAGGATTTTTTCTGCCTGAATCTATGGCTACCAACCGGGCAACAAAACCGCGATTTTGGGTTTAGGTTGTTGTTATACTATCCTCTAAATCACAAGAGACTCCTTGGTTAAGCTTAGGTCAAGCTTGAAATTTAAAATTTGTGACATTGTGACGTCATATGCCACGTGACTAAATCTTGGCTTATCTAGGTTTGCAAAAAAACCATGTGCAGGCTCCCTCTATTCTTACTGGAAAAACCTACAATATTTCACATTTTAGATATGTAATTTAACATGTAACCTAATTATAAATGTGGTTATAACTTAATAACAGTTATAACTTTTATTGATAACTGTTATAACCTAATAGAAACAAAAGAACATTTGCTTGTATTTATTTATAATTTAAAACACAACAAATACCAAGGCAATAATAGATATACATTTTCAATTTAGAGAGCAAAAATCCGCAATATTCTTCTGGATCTGCTCAAATAAATCCCTGTTTAGAAGGAGGTACTTCTCCAAATATATTCACATGGGCACGAATCTATCATCGTTCGGTGGGTACCGTATTCTGTCTTGTTCCTTCTCTTGAGAGATGACCATAGAGATTCGATTCTTTGAGTATGAGCTCCTGAGGTTACTTCATTTCGTGTCCCTTGGAACAGAGTATTTTTTTATGTATAATACCCTTATCTTGAGCATATTTTATGCCTACTTCTTAAATATTTTCGCCAATTCTAAGAAATTCATTTTAATGACTGAGTAAATCATATTCACTATAAGTAAACTACATGATTTTCCTTTTCTTTACATTTTACAAGAGTTTTTTGGTAGTAACTTTAACCTTTATCAGTGATTGAATCGCTCATGGTCTAATATTACAATACTTTGCATAGCCTACTATGTACTATGCAGTTACTTAACAGGAATTTTTAGTATTTATTTTTTCGAAAACCTGGCACAATAAGGATAAACGGATTTCACTATTTAAGTCGGCAACCAAAATCGATGAGGCATTTTTTGAATTGTTATAAAAAAAATTATACTTTCTTTTTGAGGATAATGATGAATAATGATATTCAGATTGCAAGAAGCATATGTACTAAATGCTGTAACTGTCTGACGTTTTGTTAACTTTAGATTTTTATTTCTACTAGGTTATAACAGTTATCACTTTAAGTACATGATACTAAATAACAGATATTTGAAAATAATCTGCATGCGTTTTCCGAAACAGACCCGCTTCGTTTTGAATCCCCATCCCCTTAATAACCTTGAATCCAAATAAAATTCAATATGTTATTTCCTGTTTATTGTTAAGAGTAATACAACATTCTCCAAGCTCAGTTTTTTATGTAGTATCCATCCTGATACCATATTATTATCTACCATTGGATGCTTCTATTAAATTCGATTCATTAACCAAATGGATTTTCGGTTCAATCTAATATAACGTATTTTCTCAAACTTTATTATTATTGAAGTAAATTTGCAAGGTTGTCAAGGAAATATAGCAAATTTATTCATTAATTATACTAATAAATTAAAAAAAAAAAAGTGTTTGCTTATTTTACTAACTGGCTACGGTACGTGATGAAACAAGACCACTCTCTTTAAATAGCCGTACTAAGGCGTGGACTTGTTCGTCCTTGCCAGAGAAGGTCGACTGGTTCCCGGCAACGATCGGCAGGGCAGCCGCCTTTGGTAGTGACACGAGGTTAGGCCGCCACGGACGTCCTGTGGGTTATTCAGGGTTGTAATTAGGCTAATTTCAGGGACTGGTTACATTAACGGTGTTGCGGTGGTGTTCACGGCGAGGGAGCAATAAACATCGCCAATTGGTGTAGGGATTCCATCTTGTTATGCTTCCGTCGTTTCGGTTGCAAATCTGCTACATACGATTGCGACCTTTCGTATACATGGAATTACTGTATGGGGTCGTTTCTTATAAAATTACGCCTTCAAAGGAAAGGTTATTTACTAAAACCACTTTATGAATCAAACAATATTTATTCTTACTTATTATTCATTTTTATCAACGTGGAATCAAATTTCAAATCCCAGAGCTGAGAAGATCAGGGCTTTGATGAAAAGATCTATGAAAATGCATTTTTGACAAGAGAATAATTTTCAAAAATGTTACCCTAGAAAAGGTTTTGCAAAATTCTGAACAGATCGAAAGCTGATGGAGATTAATCTGGCAAATAATAAAATATATAAACATTCAAATATAGATTTAACAGATAAACATATTGTAAAATATTTAGTTGTTGGCTAATTTAACAAAATTCAAGTAGCTGAAATATATTCCCCTCAACAAGTTAACTGAGCAATAATTTACTGTTGACTTGAGATTTGAGGTACTCGAGGAAAATTGCTAAACAAATTTTGTATATTTTTTAATACGTATAATTTCATCCTATCTTGTCAGTACTCGACATTGAACAGTCGGAATTATCGTATCGCATAACAATTTATCCTAAAATGACAGAAGAGACATAATTTACATTATATATATATATATATATATATATATATATATATATATATATATATATATATATATATATATATATATATATATGGATAAATGTAGCATATTATTAGTAGAATACATCAGTTCCTTTATTTTGTTATCGGCTTATTATTACTATTCCTTCCCATTTCTGCAGAAATGGGAAGCAATAGTAATAATAATAATAATGGCTTCCCAATAGTCTCAGAAATGGGAAGCAATAATAAAAATAATCCGATAATAAAATAAAGGAGCTGATGGACTCCTTACTAACAATGTGCTACATTTATCCATATATATTTTGTAAATTACGTCTCTATTTTCAATGTAGGATAAATTGGTATGTGATATGGTAGATCCGACTATTCAATGTTCAGGACTGACAATAAGGAGTTGGACTTATACGTTTTAAAAAATATTTAAATGTACAAAAATTCTTTAACAAAGCCATGAATCTTTCAAGTCATCAGTAAAAAAATATTCATTTAAATTATTAAGGGGAAGTTACTTCAGCCACTTGAATTTGTTGAATTAGTCTTCAACTAAGTAATTTACAACATGTTTAACGGCTGTAAATATTTATACGAGCCTTTAAACATTTATATTATTAAAATTAATTACACTGCTTACTATATTGGTAATGAAATAGAGACTGTCACAATTATCTCATACAATTTTTGACCGATTTTCTTCTTTTATACTGGTTTTGTCACCTAATGCCATTTGATACCGTATCTGTGAGCAATTACTCAAAGAGCGAGATCCATGATCTCCTATAAGAGACTCTTGCAGACACACGGATTTAACGAGGTTGATGAACCAAGTCTTTTGTATTCTGTTAGCACTATTAAATTTCCAAGTAGCCCATTATAACTCAAAAATTCAAAAAATTAATATTTTTAAATAATTACACAAATTCAAACGTAAGAAAAATAATTTTCCCAGGAATTATAAGGAAAAAATCATTGAAATAGATCCAGTAGATTACATCTATAATATATCTAATCATACTAAACATTATTATATTTTATAGTATATATTTCACGTATAAAAGTATTTTTCACATGTTCCCGCGGACTTTTTTTTTTTTTTTACTCCTAGATATTTCAGTTGCTCACTTGTAAGTGCATCTTCCCTGTTGCATAAAAAGTTTCCAGTAATTTAGTATTTTATCAGTTTTTGTAACATGTTCATCAGATCGAGAAACTAATTTTTTAGTGCTTGACCAGTTAATTTGCTATTATTTTTACAACTTTTCAAATCACTAAGCCACCATAATACAAAATACTTCAAAAAATCATTGAAATGATTTAAGTCCATCTTGTATAAAAATTGTATATGTAAGTATATAAATATATATACTGTGAATAAACTGAAATCAAGATTAAGATATTTTTTGTTTAATATTGATTAACCAAATAACAATAATAAAATAGAAAAAAATTATTTATTAAAAAATAGTTGATATCCCAATACAATATACTACTACAAACAATGAAGGGTCTTGGGCCCAGTACGTGGTAGAGATAATAGTACTGTTTCTAGGACAACGGTTGTACAGAGATGTGATTTATCCTAAATCACCCTCAACCGCCAGGTTCTTCCCTCGATTAAGAGTACCCATTTTATAGAGGCTGAGTTGACCCCAGGAGGGTCTCCAGATTCCACAGCGTCCACCCCCTGCTGTTAACAGAATAAATAAAATATCTGGCACAGCCGGAATTGAGCCCGGGTTCTTCGCTCTACCAATCAGCTTCCCCGCTTCATATGTGCATACGGAATTTTTATGGTTTCTTATTCCTGATTTAATGATACTATATATTCTATTTAATAAAATATATTACGTGAAATATCATTATGTATTTATTGTGAACTAACTTCGATTTATTTCCGATGAATTTACCCGTTGATTCAACAGTTAGGATTTCGTGGACCGTCGATAGCTTGGCAATGTAGTAATTGAAGAGTAGAAGCGGTCGGTTGAAGTTACACTTGTAGCGGCCAACTCGATTGAGTCCCGACCGAGCTGAGACCGCCATTAGCAAACGAATTCACCAAAGCAATTAGTCGTAATTGGAGGGCTCGTTTTTTAAAAGTAATTATACCCTCATATATGAGATGTATGTTCAAACGTTTGAGGTTAATGAAGGTGTGTCGGAGGTCAACGGGAAACGCTATATGGAGGAGAGGTTAAAAATAAATTCACGGTCATATTCACGGTCCTGTACTACAGCTTCAAGCGGTGTAAACATTATAAAAATTATTTCAATAAAAAACAATTAACATGAAAAAGAATCGAAAAAGACAAATGGTTAAAAATTAAAGTTTATAAATCAACATTGACTTAATTAAAAGTCCTATGTGTGATATAATGCAAAACCAATTTGTGAGAAAAAAAGGACAATAATAATATTATCTACATTTTTCTTATTATTTTAACGTTATATTAGAGTAGTTAAACACCAAGATATTTGCCCAACAGAAAAGAAAGTACAAAAAAAAAGTCCAATCCCATGGATAGCCTACAGTCCAGTAGTTCAAGGAGGAGATTTGCCATTGACCTTCCTCAACCACCAGGTTTTTCAGTTATTAAGGGTACTCACTTTATCTAGACTCGGTGAGCCTCAGGAGGGTCTTCTGATCTATCGGGATACATCCCCGGCTGTTAACAGATTTAATAAGTTATCTGTCATAGCTGGATTTGAACGTGGAGTCTTCGGCTCGGCAGCACTAATAAATGTAAAATAGATGGATTAATTTTGGTTTAAGACTTTTTGCTGAGTTAGGTATTGATTGGTAAAAACCCTTAATGTGGTTGACAGATTTCACTTTCAATACTTTCCTCAATTTCAAATCGTTACTGACTTTTTAAGACTGGGAGTGTACCAGATAGCTCTTATAAATTATTAAAGTTTAGATACAGTAAGGTTCATTTTAATTTTCCTGGAAAGGTTTAGTAAATAACTTGATAAGTGTTTTCTCCTTCAATCAACTATTAAATCCAATCTATTTTTATATTTCTTCTTCGAGTGTGAGGTAGTTATTACCTGAAAATAAACAAAAATAAAGGTATTCAATGTAATATATATACTATAATGTAATGTAATAAAATAAATGTATAGAATACAATACAACACTACTTTAATACAACAGTGAATTAAAAATTTAGATAAATTATTCACGAACCTAAAAAATAATTTACGTGATTGATGCAGGAAATTTAAGAATTTTATTATCAAACCTCCTCGTTCACCAATAACCTGCAGATTCATTTGAAGCGATATTTCATAATTGTTATTGAAATCCTAATAAAATCTAAGATAGTCTTTAAGAAGGTCTGCAATGTGGGTCGAAACGTCGGCTTTCCAATATACAGTTCTCCCTATATAAGAGAATAATTTTAACTCCTCCCGGACCATTTTTTTTCTCATATATATATATAAGGCCAATTAATATTATTCAACATGTATTCAAATTAAATAATATTGCTGTTGTTAACTGTGAAAATGGGTTAAATGTATTTCGAAACAGATAAAGATGACAACGTTTGAAAAATGTGTATTTCACTATTTGCATTTTAGATTTTTTTTTGTTTTAAATTATTTTATTGAATTGTACAACTGTAATATATACATCTAGTACAAAGGCTGCATGAATAAATAAATGCATGAAAGGACGTGTAGAGGCACTACCCATTGGCAGTATTTTAGATTTTGTTCTGAAAATGTCATGAAATCAAAGGTGATGTCGTGGAATAATACGATACTATTTATATGAAGTTCTTGATATTAAGGAAAGATCGAATGGAAAAAAATATCTTGACGAAAATATGACTGTAGAAATTATGCTGATGATTGATAAATTCATTACTATTGAACTTTGTAAAATCTTTTTTTTTTTTAAGGATAGTACTTGTATTTTTATACAGTACAGGCTATCTAATTAAAAGAAAAATTCGTAGAAAAAAGAGGATCCGTTCCTAAAGTTGTTGGGCCTTTAGTCCAATCTTTCCTTTAGCCAAAAAGTTGCGAACATTTCTCCGATATAACTGATTCGATTGTTCCCTCTTCTACATGTTACCGAAAAGTTTTCCAATATATTGAAGAGCTTTTTCTGCTATTTCATCTTCAGATCTTTCCCCTCTTTCCTTTTTATCTTTCTATGGCGCTTATGTATGCTTTTATCACTTACACTGATTTCATATTTTGAGAAAGTCTTAAAAAACAATATTAATTTCTTTTCACTTTTTTATACTTGAATTTTATATAATATTTTAATGTATAATATATCGTTTAAATTTGTACAGAATATAAATGTTTACTATATTACAGCAATATATTTGGTGGACTGGAAAATAATTTCGCTTTTTTACATTATATTCAAACCAATTTATTTCTAATAAATAATATAATCACCCTCATTATCTACAACCTTTACTAATTAGTGTGTGTAAATTTCCATTCACGATAAAAATCAATATAGAAATAACTCATAATCACATCATCAGATATCATCACATCTTGGAAATCATCAAGATTTTTAAATTGTTTACCCCGAATAAAAGGGTTTATAATAATTGTAAATCCAAGGGTGCGATATCGGGCGAGTATAGTGGGTGAGGCAGTATCTCCCATCTCAATTCATTAATTTTTTGTCAGTGTTTTCCATGCATATTGTGGTTTTGCATTGCCATTGAATGATGCTCTTTCTGTTAAAAGTGGGTTCACTCGATACAATTGATCACAATAATGGGCTGCATTAACAGTTTGTCCAAGTTTCAGCACTTCATTGTGAACACTCAGAACAGCCTTTTAGGGATGTAAACACGGCTTCGCTGTACTTCGTGGCGATTAATATGATGATAAAATAAGCTTAATCAAGAACTAGTAAAATTTAGGCCATATTGATAAGATTGGAAATATAGCTACGATTGTTCAAGACGTCCTGAAGGAAACGAAAGAGCAATTCCTTCCAAGTTATTTTATCCTGAGTTCCTGGCCACGGGGGAATTACAGGAAATGAAGAAGTAGACAAAGGAGCCAGCGAAGTCGACCCACTTGACGAAATATCGTTCTCTCGCTTAGAGAATTTGTTTCAAGACTTTCACACCATTACAAAGAAACCGTTATATGTCTGATATTGTGTGGGAATCTCCGACATAACCTTATAATTAAGGCAGTGTATCGAATAATAAATCAGTTTTACTTCTTACAAATATTTTATAAGATAAAACACGATTAATCCAAATTTACAGATTCTCTTTTTCCCTTCATCGTGTACGTAAAGGAACCAACCTTTTCAGGAAGAAAGTGGAATAGTCAAAGTTTATTTCGGAGGTCTGTCTCGAACTAAAATAGAAACGTTGCATCTTCCAAAACAGAGGCTTAAGCGATCATGGATTTTGAGAACTTTTTTTTTTAATTTAACACGTTATTATTAGTTTCGCCTGTAGGCAATGGAATTTTTGAACTAGCTTTTCGTCCACTTGAAAACATAGAATCAAATTAAAACTTCTCAAGGACCTATGACAATAAAGTAATTAATAAGTTTGTTACATTATCCTGACCAGGATCTTCGGGATTAGTGATTTTTCATTTCTAAAGACATGGTAGTCTAGTGCCAAATAATAACGCCTGCACCACCAAGGTTTTTATTGATCTTTGAGACAACCATATGAATATTAGCAGGATCAACTGGGAGTTTTGTATATAGCCGAACTAAAAAGTAGAAAATTAATACAATTAGTTAAAAAAACTAAACAACACGCATTTACAAGCCAGCCGAACTAAATATAGAAAACAAATAATAGTTATTGGTATAATAATAACATATTGAAAATTATGTTCGAATTTTTAGTTTTGCTTCCTAAGATAACGTTATTTTTTTTAAATTATTTAATAAAATACACTATTCAAATTTTCATGAAAAGTACGCATTTTCATTATGAGAACTGTTTTAAGAAATAATTACTTAAAACATTTTAAATCAAAGTTGTTTTTAAACTCATGTTTTGTAATTAATCTTGAACAAATTTGAAATTCAATTTTAATTTTTGCATACAATAACTTGCATGAATTTTTTATATAGGAATGAAAATTACAGAATTGTTTTTCAACATTTTTTAAAGAGAAGGGGAGAAAAAAACTGACTTTCCCGTTTTCGTTTTTCATTGAATCATAACCGAAGAGTTTCGAGAAAAAAAATCATGTGAGTAGAGAAGTATTAGCCAGTGAAGTTTAATCCATATAGAAAAAAATAAAAAAATCTGAGCGTAAATCCTCGAATTAATCCAGAGGTTCATTGTTGTTCCGAAAAAATAAAAATAAATAAAAGACTTAATAAAAATAAATGAACCGAAAAGTTGAGAGCATGATTGATCCGGAGTATCCCTAAATTTACTGTTACTAAAATAAATAAATAAACACAATAAATATAAAATTGCGTTATTTGAACATTAACAGTGCATCTCCTGGAATGCAAAAATATGACATTATAACACCGTTGTAAAAACGGAATGCCTCTCGATGAATTATAGTCTAAAAAAAACTGGAAGTTTTGGAAAGAAGAATTCAAAGAAAAATTATTGGTGCAGTTGAGACTGAAGACTTGTGAAAACTGCAAAGTAACGAAGAAATCAACCAAAAATTAGAGGGAATTCTACGCGGAAGAGCAGAAGAGGCTGACATTCCTCAGACATCTTTTTAGAATGAACAAACAAAGATTGACAAAGCAAATATTTGAAAAATGTTGGAAAAAGAAGACCACGTCAACGTGGGCTGAAGTAGTAAGAAAGATTTTGAAAAGTTGAACATTACAGACTCTTAAATGGTAGAAAAAAGTCAATTTGGAGAGGAATAAAAGAAACGTGCTAGTGAACGCATGGTAGAATATTGGAAAAAGTGTGACCAGGTTTGTAGGTTTTAGGTCCCAGGTACAAATGAAGAAAAAAAAAAATACCGAGGAAACTACGTTGTATTACTTCATAAGTGTAACATAACACCAAAGCACCAAGTAAAAATTGATTAGGAAACAATTAATCTAAATAAAAATTATGTTCAATAAAATTCACTGATTAGGATTGGGTGCTTATCGCTGAGCCACAAAAACAAAAATGTTAGTATAATGAAAATTTTAGCTACTTCTTTGCCAAAAACAAATAATAAGAAAAATAATTCGTGGTAAGGTATACTGCCGGAAATCCTGGTTCAAATCCAGCTGCAGGCAAGACTTTTATTTGGTCTGTTAGCACCCAGAGATGGATCATATAGGATCTAGGACCCTCCTGTGACTCACCCAACCTCTTTAAAGTTGAGTACCCAAAAAAAGGGGGAAAAATTAGGCGGTTGAGCGTGATCTAGGATAAATCACGTCCCAGCACGACCCTTGTCCTCGAAACAGTAAAGTCTCTACCATGTACTGTTTCCGTTCACGGTTTGTAGTTGTACAGTTGTTTTTTTTTGTCATTTATAGCGATAAATGATGACTTACTATTACAACTGTGATTTTTTTTCATATAAACTATTATTTTTGGTCAGGTTTTAAGACATTGTTTGACACTTTATTATATCCAGTGTATCGCATTGATTACCCAATACCAATGAGGCCTCTATTTATTTTTTTGTACGCTTCGAAAATCGTATTTCGGTGATAATTGAAACGTGATCCCAATTCCAGAGGCCATCGACGTATGAAGAGAGCACGGATGACCAACATGAAGAGACCCGACAATGGCTGACAGATACAGGGCTGCTCCTGACTGACCCATTGACTCCTGGCACTTCTTCATTAGCGGTTCCGTCCATTGTGCTCTTCATCACCTTCCATCGCCATCCTCTTCCCTATTCACTACTCCTGCCATTGTCTTCCCAACCACTTGCGTATTTCCCAAGATCTTTTGTCGCTCCTGTACAATAGTCCTAATATATTCTGTTTGCCGTGACTGCTCTCACTACGTCATTACCTACATCCGACATAATAGATCAGTTATAGTCCCATTGTTGATGGACCATTAGCCTCGGATAGGCTGTTAGGGTTGATTTGAATATATTGTATCATCAACAGTTTTTTTTGTGCTCGCGACAACGCTATGCGTTCATCTGAATCTTATTGAGCAGTGCTTATTTCCCTTCAATATGTGATATCTTCTTTATAGCAATAAGCCGAGCGAAATCATTAAACGATCTTTAGATAAAATGTTACTTATCGATGTCTTTTCAATGTTTTTATATCGATGTAATAAATGGCATTTGTAATGTAATATTTATTATGAGTATACAAGCCTACTATTTTGTTTACTTATATATCAGGCGTTCAGGAGCGAAAATTGATAACTTCGAAAGTGAACAATTGAATTTTTTTCATTGTTAGCTAGTTTAGTCGAGCACAACACAACCATTAATGATTCCAGAGCGGTTCTGAACCTGAAGTTTTGGAAGTAAAAGGAATTTTTAACTAAACGAGCAATCAATTTGAAGAAGTCAGTTTTTAAAATATCGGAGTTCACCGCCTGATCGCCTCATATATTTAATATAATAGTAAGAAAATACTTTTTTTGTAATTTACAATAAATACGTATAAGACGACTATTACAAGAATTGAAATAAATAACAACCATACACAAAATAATTGTACATATAGACGAATATTGTACAGCGCACCCATGATTGATAATATATTATCTGATTATTACAGAATCATAATGCAATCAAATCCACAATTCAATAAAAATGTCATAGGAACAAATCAATTAATACAATAAATTAGCGTTAATTACTTAATCCATAGCATTCGAATCAGGTTATTTAATTGATCGCATTAAATATATTAAAGCACAATAACTTTATATATTACAATTATAATTAAATATTAATAATACAATATTGTCGGTATCAATGGCTCAGGTTGTCGCTTCGAGTTAAGTCACTTCAAGTTTTAACTTTTCTATTAATTTCCTTATTAATATTCTCAAAGTAATAATAATTTTATTACTGTATATAGATTAAGTAACACACGTTATTTAATCATCTATACTTGGAAATATTTGTTTAAACGTTCATTTATTGATGAAACGATTACCGAAATTAACACATTTCTCATAATTACACTTTTTTTCATAGTTTAAGTGACTTTTATTTTCAAGAATATTAAAAAAGAAACAAATGAATAGTTAAAACTCGAAACGACAATCTTCGGAATTAATACAAAAATATTGATATATATATGTATACACATACAAAAAAATGGTTAAAGATCATAATGACTTGAATATGAGTAAGAAATAGAAAGATCGTAAAAAAATAATACGTTTTTTTGTTTATGTTTTTTAAAGGACTATTAAGCAAATAAAGTTTTTTCTCTACTGCTATATCATCATTAGTGTTTCTCTGTTTTTTTTATCTTTATTTTATTTCCCCCCTAGTTATCCGCCCAACTGAGCCGAGTGGGGACTTAAAGTTGTGACAAGGGAATGAGGAACTCGCTTCTCAGTTAAAGCATACACTAAACCAAGACCCCGGCCCTTGTCCATTTAACAAACTTAATGCTATAAACTCCATTCCAACTCCCCCCCCCCTAGGTCCAGTCCACTCTCTTTCCTTTCCGCTCTTTTAACTCTTTTAATGAATTCGTTGCTTTAATACGAATAATCTTAATTCCTAATTAAAGTTACATTTATTAGTTTGCTGGCTCATCGAGTATAGAATTGTCTGTACTTGGGATTGAGAAGATCGCCAAGGTCTGTTATTCACCATTGTTTATTATCTAATCACTGATAATTCTGATATTGTGAGTACCTACCTAATTATTTATATTAATGGAAATAGAAATATACAAAAGATAATAGTAAAATGCTAATTCTAGACGTCACTAGACACGTTCCTTTTCTTATAGAACTCTTTATCCTTTCGACCAAAACATCTTCATTTCATTTTCTTGTCAAAATCTATTTGATGACCTTTTTCACATAATTTTGTGATTGGGATTATTCCGAACGTCTGGAAATATTCCAAAGGTTCTTCATTCGAAGACGAGAATTCCCAAATTTTTATTCTGTTCATTTTAAATGAAGAATAGCAAAATTAATTAGACAAAAACACCCAATTGAATTTAATAATAAATATAGAAATTTATATAGACAATATGTACGGGCGTGATTAGACTGAATAGAACAAAAAAAAAGATAAATAATGAAATATAATATATTAGTAGAATAGCGTCGGGGTTTTAAATAAATTGGCGAGATACTGAAACATGTGGTTTATTAAATTTAAATATATTAAGGTTAGACATTTGATAATTAAAGAAAAAACAGCGAATAAACAATTTTTACAAAGAAAGAGACAAAAAATGAACAATGAATAATGTTATGCAAAGAAATTATTAAATCTTAATTATTAACTGGAAATGATGCTTCGTATGAACAAATCTTAACAGTGGAATTTATAGTCTTTATCTTATAAGATGACTGAAATGAAATCTCTGAGGATGACGACGACCGGTGAACAAGTACTCTTGCTAATTGTATGAAAGAGTGGACTTACAATTGGAGAGAAGGATTCTTTTCATTGGCTCCGAGTGTATCTGGTTACTAGGCGATGTAGTGGTATCAAGAGCATGCTTCTCATATCCGGTGCTAGCCGACCTAGAGCGATGGGTGAATATCATAAATGTCCTGGCTCAATGCGATGAACGACAAGGTTAACTTCAGTCGAGGAGATCAGAGATGATGTTTCCAGCTCGCAATCAGGAAGTCAAGAGAGAGCATGAAGCGAAGAGCGTGATTCGGCCCACAGATGGTGTTTCAATCTGCCTTCCTAATCTAGATGGCTATAGCCGATCATGGCGGCGGTGACTAGTAAATTTGAATATACCAAGCTTTAATGTTACGCTACTGAACATCCCCCCCCCCCATGGCACGACAGTGGCATTATTGAGAAGGTAAGGGGCATAGGCGGGTGACCGGTCGTTTTATGACACCTGTCGCGGTTTGGAGGCTTGCGACTCGGGCGATGCCGTCCGCTCCAGGATGCAAGTCGAGAACCCGCGCTAAGGGCCAACGCAAGGGCGGAGCATTGTCGGTCTTGATGAGAACGAGAGACCCGATTGTCAGTTCGGGGGCCGATTCAGTCCATCGGGATCGTTGTTGGAGAGTATGGAGATACTCGATTGACCATCGTTTCCAAAACGTTTGATGGATCTTGGTTATGAGTTTCCAACGAGTCATGCGATTGACAGGAACCTCCGTTAGGTCATGAGCTGGGGCAGCGTTTAGAGGTCGGTGAATAAGAAAATGTCCAGGAGTTAGAACTTCTAGATCATGCGGATCCGTCGAAAGGGCACATAGAGGTCTACTGTTGAGCACGGCTTCAACCTGGGTGAGTAGGGTGGAAAACTCCTCAAAGGACAGAATTTGAGTACCCATTACAGTACGGAGATGGCGCTTAGTGGACTTGATAGCGGCCTCCCATAGACCCCCAAAATGAGGCGCACTTGGCGGAATAAAATGCCATTGGATACCTTCACGCGAGGCGTGATGAGTGATGGCTTCCTGAGTATCTGATTGGCGAAGGAAACGCCCGACTTCGTTGATTTGGCGACTAGCTCCTACGAAATTGGTCCCGTTGTCGCTATAGATATCTGAAGGGCGTCCCCGTCTACCACAAAAACGTGTGAAGGCAGCTAGGAAGGCTGCCACGGATAGTTCGGAGGTGAGTTCCAGATGGATGGCCTTAGTGGTGAAGCACACGAACGCGCAGATATAGGCCTTGGTTACCCGGCAACCCCTAATGCGAGCGGAGGAAACGGAATAAGGACCGGCGTAGTCGATCCCTACCTTCGAAAAGGGGTACGTGGGTGTAACACGGTCCTTGGGAAGCCGCCCCATAGTGGGAATGAGTGGTTGAGGATTGACGTGAAAACATTTGTTGCATTTAGCTAGGCGACGACGAACCACGTTTCTTCCGTCTAATATCCAGAATCGCTGGCGGATAAAGGAATGCGTGGCAGACGGACCAGCGTGCAAATTCTGAAGGTGAGCCCGATCAATAACCAATTGGGTGAAAGGGTGATCCTTGGGAAGTAAGGCGGGATGTTTAGCGGAGAACGGTTGCGAGGCCTCATGAATTCGTCCACCTACGCGGAGAATTCCCTGCGGATCGATGAACAACTGCAGCGTGCGTTTGAGATGCAATTTAGATGTAGGTTCAGCGGCGGCCTGATACTCATTCGCAAGGGCGACCCTTTGGACCCCCTTCACTAATATGTCAAGCGCAATGGAGAGTTCGGCGGCGGAAAGGAACCCAGTAGCGCGGCGTTGAGGATTTCTGCTGTTGTGAGTGAAACGGAGGCACCAAGCGATGACGCGTTGTAGTCGGGAAAGGGACGAATACCGGCCTTCCAGATTAAGGGTGGTAAGTGCTGCGCAAGAAACAATTTTCTGAGTAGCTCGACGTTCAGCGTTAACGACGTCAGGTGGAGAGTCGACGTGTGATTTGGGCCATAGAGATGGCGGGTTGGAGAGCCATGAAGGGCCTGTCCACCACAAGGCATGCTGGGCGAGTTCCTTAGGAGAGAGCCCGCGAGAGGCACAATCGGCGGGGTTTTCCTTTCCATCAATGTGACGCCATTGGGAAGGGGGTATGATTTCCTGAATTTCAGTGACTCGGTTGGCCACAAATGTTTTCCAGCGGTGTGGTTCGCCACGAAGCCATGCAAGGGCTACGGTGGAATCAGAAAAGGCAACCAGATCTTCGAATGGCTGAGAAAACATGCTGGTGATTTTGGCAGTTAGTTTCGCAAGGAGGTGAGCACCGCATAATTCCAATCGCGGGAGAGATACCTTTTTTAAGGGCGCGACCCTTGATTTAGCCATGAGTAAGCTGACGGCGATTTCCCCTGCGGAGGACGTGGAATGCAAATATATCGCGGCGGCGTAACCTAATTCGGATGCATCACAAAAGGCGACCAGACGATGGCAACTACGAGATTCCTGATAGTAAGGGAAACGGCGAGGGATAGCAACTTCCGATATGGCTTTGAGTTCTTCCTGGAAGGAATTCCAATCTCGGCTGATATCGGGGGGAGCAGGGTCATCCCAATCAGAGTGTCCGACCCAGAGGCGTTGGATTAGTAATTTGGCGGTGAAAGTCACGGGAACTAACCATCCCGGAGGGTCATAAATGCGGGCGAGCTTAGAGAGAATAAGCCGTTTCGTGGCTGGGAGATTATCAGAAGACACGAAATAAGAAAAGGTGTCTGTGTCTGCTGACCATACGAGACCGAGTATCTTGATGGTTGAACCGTATTCGGAGGAGAAGTCAAATGAATGGGTCCACACTCTACAGTGCTCGGTGGCTAGATCGGCGAGAATTTTAGGGTGATTCGCGGCCCATTTTCGGAGTTCAAAACCACCGGATTGCAGTAACGAGATAACATCGTCCCGTAGTTGGATTGTTTCCGACAACGTGGAAGCTCCGGTGATAATGTCGTCCACATACGTGTCTTCACGGAGAACGGAGGCGGCGGATGGAAAGCGAGCCTCTTCATCATGTGCTAATTGATGAAGAATCCGGATGGCGAGAAACGGAGAGGAGCTGACACCGTACGTGACAGTTCGGAGGCGATAGGAGCGGATAGGTTCATTGGGTGAGAAACGCCATACTATTCTCTGCAAATCCTGATGTTCTGGAGGAACTAATATTTGGCGGTACATCTGCCGAATGTCGGCGGTAAAAATGTATTGGTGCGTTCGAGCACGCGTGATCAAGGTGACAATGTCTGATTGTAATTTAGGTCCGGTGTAAGAAATGTCATTGAGGGATTTCCCGTTGGAGGATTGGGCCGAAGCGTTAAACACTACTCTGATCTTAGAAGGTGGATCGTCCGAGCGGTGCACCGGATGGTGAGGGAGGTAGAAAGTCACTCCGGACGCATCATCGCGTTCCGGAACTAAGGACATGTGACCTAATTCTAAGTATTCGCGCATGAAGGCGGTATAAGCTTCGTGTAAAGTGGGCTCACGGTGAAGGCGCGCTTCCAGTCGGTGAAATTGTTTGACGGCTCGATAATAAGATTCGCCCAAGTCGAGCGATTTTAGGGGTAATGGTGTTATATAACGACCATTGGAGTCGCGGGAGACTGATGTCCTAAATAAGTCCTCACAAAGTTGTTCTTCGGAAGAAAACCGGGGAGAAATGGCGTTAACTTCCTCTAAATCCCAAAAACGTTGAAGGTCTCGGTTTAGTTGTAAGTTGGTGAGGGCGTTAAACGCCGTTAACTCCTGACGCGCAGGAACGACGGCAGTGGTTACAGGCGAATGACTAGGTTTATGGTTGTGCAAAGGCCTAATTGGCGCGTGACGGCGTCGAGGCGGTGGCCTATAAGTCTTGCCTTCGTTATCCTTCACCTCCTTGGACCAAGTGATATGGCGTTTGGCCGCAGGAGGGCGACAATTCCCCATAAAACACCACCCAAATACGGTGTTTAGAGCAATGGGTCCACCCTTTGGTGGAGAGTCAATTCCTAGGAGGATGCGGGGCAGGGCGTCTACTCCGAAAAGGAGGTCTATTGGGCCAGGCTGGCATAACAACGGATCGGCGACCGGTAGTTCCCGCATGTGTGGCCACAGAGATAAATCTACATACGTGATGGGAAGTGCTTGTGTGATGTTCTCGATCACGAATAACCGGAGCCTTAGCGGAGAAGAACCAGGGACTTCAATGGAAGCGGTGATATAACCAGGGCAAGTGATATTCGAAGACCCCCCAAGGACGCTGACCCCGACCGGGGCTGGTGAAATTGGTAAGCCAAGATGAGACGCGGAGCTTCTAGTGATGAAACTCACCTGGCTTCCCGAATCGAGAAGGGCTCGAAGCGATTTGGAGTGGTGATTAGGGCGCGATACAGAGACCTGCGCGGTGGGAAGAAGTGCAGGGGTTAGACCACCGGAGGATCCTAACATGGTTAATGGCGATGGTGCCATGAGGGAGGCTAGCGAGTACGAATTATCGGCGGAACGGCGATGATGAGGGGGCGAATTACAATGGTGATCTAAAATATCGGAGTTCCTCCCCCCTGATGAATGGCGAGGATCCTTATCACAAGAGATCGGTGAGTGTTGAGGGCGAATGTGAGGGGGGGTAGGTGAAACGGCGGTAAAAGAAAGTCATTGGGGAGATCTGGTTATACCTGAGGCCGGGGATCGGCGAACTATGACTTCCTCAGGCGGACAAGTATCGCGATGGGAGGTCCGGTGGCAAGGACGAAGAGACTGCAGGGGAGTCTGGTAACTCATAGGTGCATCAAAATGGCTAGCTTCATAAGGTGATTGAATGCTTAGAGATTCCTGAGAGTGATGATCCGGGGTTTGTGATCGGCTAAGTAATTCCTGACCAGGTGGTGGAGACGACGCATGAAAGGTATGAACTGTTGGTGACGATCGGTGTCTTTGCTCGGTAGCGATGCGGCGTTGAGCAGAGTAGCGGTGCGGTTGAATTGGCCTAAAAATCGGAGACTCTGACCGGGTGAAGCCGCGCGGTGAGCTAGTCGATGATTCCGGTCGCGATTGCGATTCGGTAATGCCCCGATGTAGCAGGGTGTGATGAAAACCCTGGCATTGATGACATCGCTGATTTGACTGACATTTCCCCGATGTATGGTACCCGAGGCAATTAATGCAAAGGTTTTCTTTTCGAATGAATCCAAGACGGTCCTGGCCGGATAAAATTTTAAATTCACGGCAATGATATATATTGTGGGGTTCATGGCAATAGGGACACTTCAGGGATGTGGCGAATGCGCGAGCGAATCGGTTTATAGGCGGCGATTTACGGAGCATTGGGGATGACTCCTGTTTCCTAGGGGGAGATTTGCGGCGAGTATTAGGCGGTGGTAATTCAGAAACTGAGGCGGTGGCAACTTTAAGTCGAGTAATATACTCGAGCAACTCGGCGAAAGTGGGGAAGTCTTCCTGATGTTCTAATTTAAACTCTTTCTGGGTGACCGGATCCAGACTTCGAAACGCCAAAAAATACAAAAAATAGTCCCCCAGGTCCGGAATATATATTGTTTTCAATTGTTGGCCCAACTCGGAGAATAATTTTAAAACGGATTCTAGTGCCTCCGGTGATGGACGAGCGATGGGCTGAAAACCTAGCATTTCGTTTACTATGCGTGAAGAGAGCGCAGATAGGTTATCATAACGCGCGATCAGGGCGGCCCAGGCAATGGAGTAATTCGAATCTAAATTGTCCAAATGGCTTACTACGGATAGTGCCCCGCCCGAGAGGCAACTCTTAAGATAGGTCAGCTTAATTCCGTCATTTAGGTCTTTATTATTATGTATAAGCGGGACGTATGTCGTTTTAAATATTTGGAACTGCGTAATATCCCCGTTGAACATGGGCAAATTTAGGGGCGGAAGGCGAATTTCCGGTATACGAGGCCCGACAGACACGGCCTCCTGTTGATTTAATATGTGCACCTCTAAATCAATGATTTCGTCTTGCGCCTGAATGAGTTGTTCCTTAAAATCGGCAGGGATAGATCGTTCATTGATAATGCATTCGGTAACTAACGCCTGATGAGATGTTCTCATTTCGGCGATTAACTGCTTTAATCTATCAATCTGTAATTTGGCTACTGGAATTTCCTTCCTAGTCACTGCCGCCTTACACTTTTCGGCGTACATTTGGAACTCGTTGAATAATCCTATTAAAATTGTTTGTTGGGCGTTTTTAATTTTAGATTGGCGACGATTAGCCATTTTAAACTATTAACACTTAATAAAAAACGGCTGAAAGAAATTACAATGAATAATAGTATTGAATAATGAGCCTTAAATTTAAACAATTGTAACCTAAATAGAATTGAATAGATAGTCACATGTGTGGCGGAAGTAACCTAAAACAATATGGCCGAATAGCTAAGTAAACAATGATGCAATATGGCCGTGAAACACCAATGGTTCAGTATCTGCCGAGAAAAATGTATGCTCTTATTAAACTCCCGGGTTTCGGCACCAAAATGTACGGGCGTGATTAGACTGAATAGAACAAAAAAAAAGATAAATAATGAAATATAATATATTAGTAGAATAGCGTCGGGGTTTTAAATAAATTGGCGAGATACTGAAACATGTGGTTTATTAAATTTAAATATATTAAGGTTAGACATTTGATAATTAAAGAAAAAACAGCGAATAAACAATTTTTTACAAAGAAAGAGACAAAAAATGAACAATGAATAATGTTATGCAAAGAAATTATTAAATCTTAATTATTAACTGGAAATGATGCTTCGTATGAACAAATCTTAACAGTGGAATTTATAGTCTTTATCTTATAAGATGACTGAAATGAAATCTCTGAGGATGACGACGACCGGTGAACAAGTACTCTTGCTAATTGTATGAAAGAGTGGACTTACAATTGGAGAGAAGGATTCTTTTCATTGGCTCCGAGTGTATCTGGTTACTAGGCGATGTAGTGGTATCAAGAGCATGCTTCTCATATCCGGTGCTAGCCGACCTAGAGCGATGGGTGAATATCATAAATGTCCTGGCTCAATGCGATGAACGACAAGGTTAACTTCAGTCGAGGAGATCAGAGATGATGTTTCCAGCTCGCAATCAGGAAGTCAAGAGAGAGCATGAAGCGAAGAGCGTGATTCGGCCCACAGATGGTGTTTCAATCTGCCTTCCTAATCTAGATGGCTATAGCCGATCATGGCGGCGGTGACTAGTAAATTTGAATATACCAAGCTTTAATGTTACGCTACTGAACACAATAAACAAAATTAACAACACAAAACTACTAAAAACAATGTGGAAAAAAATTAATAACGCTCACACGAATAATTCTTGTGAAACGAGTGATAAGAAGAGGTAGCAGGAGATAAGGAGAAAGGTTTCATCTGCTAAACCACAAGTAACGAATTTTTTTTTTGTATTACATTGAAAGAGGTTATCCTCCTGGTAATTATAAATTATTTATCTCAGAATACATCAACGTTCTTTTTCATATAGTTGCATTTATTTTATTTGGTTTGATGCAATCAGCTATATGTTTTATTCGTAGCATGAATAGGTATTCACCAGAGACTGGCGCCATATTCACATTTAGCTTGTGATTTCATTTTCGAATCACACAACATTCACAGCAGATGATTTTAGATCCACCAGTCTTCCTTCCTTGAATGCCTCGTTAGACGTCTATACCAACAAACGACTAATTTAATTTGGATGGGAGAATATATGTGTTTTAAACGTTACTGGCTATGAAAATAATTCTAAGCAGTTCAATATTCCTAAGTAAATTTTTATACTAAAAACTCAAGAATTCCAGAGACATATGGCCATTATGAGAATTGAGGCGTTTATCCAGTAATAACCGAATTTGTAAAGGAAAATAAAACTTCGTAATGTATTTCTAGTAAATTTATAATTTACTAGACATCACGGACTGAATTTTAATATAATGGATCAAGCATTACTCAACATGCATTTTATGTACAAAAGATACTATTTTTTTCGAATAATAACGTTTTTCTCAAAAAATCGGTTATCGCGTTTTAAAACGAAATAATACTGCTCCTGCTGTTGTTATATTCAAGGTATGTCAATGTCGACTCCACTACACGTAACTTTTTTTATGATCGATTCGGATAATTGAAGGCTTGGAGAATTGACGTTAGTAAAATATATATAATTTTTTATAATTAGAATTTGTACTTTTTTACATACTAGCTTAGTGGTTGGGATAGTTAGATCATAGTAAAAACAATGATATACGATATTTAATGTAGCACATATATACTTATTTTGTTATTGACAAATAATATAAAAGAAAATTATTCCGGTCAAAAATACTTAACTTGAATCAAGAAGTACTGGAAAGGTTTGCCATTCTCAAATAAGATTTTACTTTAAGTATTTTTATTTTGAAGAGAAAAGATTTGTCCTGGCCGGGATTCGAACCCGGGTCTTCCGCAACTCTAGCGCGGTACGCTACCAGGCTCGTAACCAGGCCAGACAAATCCATTCTCTTCACCCATCATATATCCCCAGTACTCACAGTTTTCGCTATGTATATGTGGGGAAAAATGTTCATTGAAAATTACTTTAATTAGGATCTCCTTGACGTAATTCGATTATATATATATATATATATATATATATATATATATATATATATATATATATATATATATATATATAATTTATTGTTCTTTTTGATTATTTTTTAAATATTATTATTTTGAAGAGAAAGGATTTGTCCTGGCCGGAATTCGAACCCGGGTCTTGCTCAACTCTAGCGCGGTACTCTACCAACTAAGCTACCAGGCTCGTAACCTGGCCAGACAAATCCACTCTCTAGTTACGAGCCTGGTAGCTTAGTTGGTAGAGTACCACGCTAGAGTTGCGCAAGACCCGGGTTCGAATTCCAGCCAGGAAAATTCTTTTCTCTTCAAAATAATAATATTTAAACAATCACAATAAAATTAAAATAAAAAATTATAAAGATTTTCAATAAAATAAAAATATTTTAATATAAAAATTTTACTTTGTTTTATATTTATAGAAGGTAAATATTCAAGTCATTTTTTTAATATAACTATTCCCATATCATTGCTAAATGACGTAACGTGACGTCACTTGACGGGACTTTGACTACTCCTATAATGTTAGGTTATATAACAATAAATAATGTTTGGGAAATACCGAGGTTTTATTCAGAAAACCAGTGAGCATTAAATAAGAGACGTGTACCCAAACCCCAATTCCCGTGGCCTGGTAATACTTTCCCGATTGAGAGTAATAGAGAAACATTCTATTACCTTTTTCCCCCTTATTCCCTCCTGATCTTCCCCATTCAATAACACCTCGCCCCTTTGTCTTATTTCCCAACGTATTTTTCATCATAATTTCTTTTATTTCACTGTAATAAATTTTCGTTGGAGCGAATTTCCTTTCGTTGGAATTATTTATTCTTAGGTTTTTACCGTTCCAATTCTTATTTATTAAAATCGTTCTTTATTCTACTGAGCCCAAGCCGAAATTGCTTTTATATATTTTATGTCGTCATATATATGTAGTTGGTCTCTCGATTAACTAGATACATATATGTACCCACTGTTATTAGTATTCTTCTGAAATGTTTTATTTAATCAAAACTGTTTAATAAATATGTTTTTTGATATAAATTAAATCTAAGAAAAGTTGTAATCATCAGAAGCTATTGTTTGTAAATAATTAATTTATCAATATCCTACTTCTTATAAATAGCTTTTAATTTTATGTTAGTAATTTGTTCCAAATTTGTTTTTCACATTATATTGACTGTAATATTATGTGAAATAGAATCTAAACTGAAATATAACATTTAAAATAATAAAAATATTTCTCTAAAATGAAATTATATAAAAAACTTCCAAAATAAAAATAAAATTCCTTTTTTTTTTTTCAAAACAATGAAATGATAATATATTTTAGTTTACAGTCGGGAAGCATCTTAATGAGTTAAATAAGGCCACCTTCCCAATCGTTATTGGTTTTTTTTATTATTTTAAAATATTGGGTTAATATTTGATATTGTGAAACTGCTAGTTCATTGTTAAATTTTAACGAACATCTGACTTTGTTATTGATTTTGAATTAAAATAGTATGTAAAGTTATTATTTAAAAAATTCATTGTGTAATTATGGATAATTTTAATTAATTAATCGATTCCTACGGAATTTCAATTGAATTGAGATAAGGATTAGATTGCGGTATAATTGCTGTATTAATTATGTTAATATATTATCAATCGTGACAGCTCTGCTCAATATTCGTCTATAATTACATCCCCCATTCATCGTAAATTTGTTTAATTGAATAACTTTCAATTACAATTAGTAATACAAGTTAAATTTTGTAAAGTATAGAATGCTCTCTATCAAATATAAAATATTTTAAAAAATTATAAAAAATATCTAATATCAAATCATATTTTATGATGAATTATTTAACTTACACATTTATATAATATTAACAATTAATTTTAATTATAAAATATCTCTCTCCCTCTTTCTCTCTGTCCTCATAGTTTGACTAAATATTGTCTGAATCTACGTTATGTGAAACCTTTTGCTCAAGTTAGAACTGTACCTTCGTAATGCATTTACAGTTAGTAATTGAGAACATTTACTAAAACACAAACTAATTTCTGTACATTTTAGAGTTAAGAAAGTTTTGTGTAGCTTTTGCAGTTAAGAGTAATTGTAAATGAAATAGGTGTTTAGCGAACAACAACAACAACCTAAAGCAACTGTAAGTTTGAATACTAACTGTTATTATTTCTCTGAGATCATAGTTAACTTTAATCATTAGAATTTGTAGTTACAAGAACATATGTAGATCAAAAGATATATATTTAAATTTTTCTGGTTAGATATTTACAACTAATTCAGTTGATCAACAAATCTAATGTTTAAAATAAATATTTTTTTTAGGAATGCCGCCGTCTCGTTTTGATTTTTTATAATTAAAATTAATTAAATCACCTATTGTGAGATGTAAAATTTCATATATGATTAAAGATGAAATTAATGTCATGAGTGTGTACCAGAATATGAACATCATTTAGATTTTCTAATCATTCAACACGAAAAAAAATATATATGTATAAAAAAATAAATTATAATTTTTTGAATCAATCGTCCATTACTTTGAAAATATCTCTTAATATTCTAAAATGATTAATTTTTATTTTTTTAAGTTATATTAATTTTTTAAATTTAATAATAGAAATTGCATAATAAAAATAGAACAAATAAATATAATGAATGTTACATATTGTCATGGATAAAGGCAAGTTGAGTGTATCCGGTTGTAGTAATCAAATAAAAGTTGTGTTCAAAATAAGAAAAAAATAAAAATAAAATATATAATAAGAAAGAGTGGTGTAAAATGGTGAGGGGGTGCAGTCAATGACTAAACATAATAAGAATAACTTATTTTATTCTGCTTACGTTTCAGTCTAAGATTTAGGCCATCTTCAAGGCTGAGAACAAGGAAACAGAAAAATATATATAAAAAATTGAAGTGTCAAGGAAGAAAAATAGTTTATATAGACAACAATAAGCAAGAATGAATAAAAATAATGACGGTAAGGTATTCTATGAAATATGTGGTGAGAAATAATAATTATGGAAAGAAATCTAGAAGATAAAAGAACATGGTGAAATCATCCTACTGTTGGTTTACATATTTTGTGTAATCGTTGGCTGCACCCCCTGACCATTCTAAACCTATCTTAGAATTATCCAGTCAGCCATATTCCATTTATATAAAAAATTAATATTTTATAATTGACTGTTTAAATTCCGCAAATATAATTTAAGTTATACTGAAGATTTATAGCCTTGGGACTTGAGTGGTTTGGTCGAGAAAGGGCTTTGGAAACTCTCCAACGTCCATCCTCTTCAGAACAGAGCTAACCAAAGAGAGAGAAACCTGGAATCACTGGCACCGAAGTGATTTACGATTTTAGGCTCTAATGAAAATCGTGGAAATGGCTCTCTACCTTGGGAAAGCTCGTCGGAAAAACAGTTCGTTTCTCTCAAATGGTTCGGATCATTAGCCGTTCCGGTTTTTTGCATCCTTTTACTCAGTCACTACCGCAAGGTATAATGACATTACTAGCTTCAACGAGCTTCACCTGTAGAGAAGTAGAGAAATCGTTCCGCGCCATATATGATCCAGTTAAAACTTGTACAGAAAGATCATTTATTTGTTGTTTTTTGAGGTAACTACCAACCTATAAAACTTTTCAGTTCGTGCGAGGGAAGTTGGGAATGGTTATTTTCATTTAATGACATCATATAAATAAATATTTCATTACAAGTGTTATAACTTTTAAATGGACAAATATTAAGTATAAAGACTTGGCAGAATTTTATTTAGTCTGTTTCCAACCTCAGATGGATCCTATGGGATCTAACATCCTTCTGGAACTCACTTAACGTTTATAAAATGGCTACTCAAAAAATAATGGGGAGGGCTCTGGCGTTTGAGCATGATCTAGGTGATGACACATCACCTCCTTACACAGCCGTTGTCCTAGAAACAGTACATTCTCTACAAGGTACTGAAACCCAACCTGTAGTGGTATAGGTTTAGAATTTTAGAACAAATTTTAAATGGACAAATAACACCCATTAATTGAGATGTAATGTATGCAATAACTCCTTGTCAAGCCAATCGCTGACTTAAACCCTTATTCACTGTTAATATAACTCGGTTTTGCTTTTCTAAGCACAAGAAACTCACTTTAGAGAAAATTCATGGCTGAAATAGATATATAAATTAAATTTATACCAATATATAACGTTGTAATATTAAGTATAAACCTTTTTTTTCTTTAAATATATTGGACTATGATCAATTAAAACACCTGTTATGGATTGTGTGATTAAGGATAATTTAAAGTATTAATTGTTCTCTTCCTGCAGCATTTCCATTGAATTCAGATGAGGAATAGGTTGCAGCATACTTAGTATAATTGCTGTATAAATTATGTTAATATAATATCAAGCATAACTTGAAAAGATGAAAATAATTGCAAAGAGAGATTGACCATGGTGTAGTAGTAAGTGTAACAACCTCCCATCCCCATGAACGTGGGTTGGCCACCCGGCGGATTCTTCGGAAGAGACGTAGCATGGCCCGATTACCAATAGCAGAATAAAGTGTCGTTAAATGAGTGACCAATCATACAATTGCAAAGACATGATAAAATCAAAAAGTTTTAGCTACTATTTTCATCCATATCTATATTTCCCTTCCCTATTTTCTTATTATATTATACAGTCATTATTTTACAATTATAATATTGTTATAATTATCTTATTTTACATAGATTGATTACATAGATTAAATTGATATCTAATTTATGTTATATTTTTTCAGGTATGCGTTAAATGAAACTCCTTTGTCACACATGAGGTAACACTCTTATTATTTTTATTGAATATTTTTATCAGGTTTATTTAACTATATACTTTACATATTTGCCAATCGTCTTAGATTAGTTTTCTAATAATTTCAAATCGTTACAATTACGAAGTTTATATGTCCTTCTTTTAGACTTTTATCTTACATACTTCAAATTATAACAAAAAAAACTAAACAAATAATTCTTAATATAAATTCATATAATTAATAATTAATATAAAATTATAATGCAAATAATTTCGAGTTATTCAATATTCCTTTTTAAAAGACAATTTCAATATAATTAGGTTTAAAGGTACTTGTGTATTAGCAGGTACTAGGCGACTGTTGTCCGCCATTGTATTGAACCCGAGCACTGATAATTCTGATACTTAAAACACCTACCATCTTATTCATACAATGATATAACGTAATAATGAAATGCTGAGAGACCCCTCTGAGCCATGAAGGATAAACGATTTCCCTACATTGTCGACGAAACATCCAGTGGCGGATTATCCGTAAGGCAAACTAGGCACGTGCCTAGGGGCGCGTAGTTACAAGGGGCGCGCGAGCTCAGAATTTTTAAATAAATAAAAAAAATAACATATCGCGCATTAGCGTAAGTACAAGGGCCCTGATCTACTAGTCTAGGATGTGACGATACAACGTCACCGTAATTACAAAAACAATCAGTCAAAATTAAGATGGCCATTTATGGCCGGTACAGGGGCGCCGATAAAGCTATTGCCTAGGGCGCTCTGGACCTTTAATCCGCCACTGGAAACATCACCATTTCTATCCTTTAAAAATCCATTGTACGAACTTTTTCTATTTCTTTGGAATTATTCCGAACTTCTGGTATTTCACTACTTTTTCTCATAAATACGCCTATTTCCAAAGTAGTATTCTGTCCATTTTATATAGGCAATAACAAAAGGAATATGGCAAAAACACAAAATTAAATTGAATTAACAGTACAAAAATTTCAATAAACAAAATTAACTAGAATAATCAAAAGAGACGGGTGGCAAGAAGTGGTTACAGGAGGTAACTGCTAACAACTGCTAGCAAAAACACGTCCTCCAATTCCTGAAGATATTCAAGGTAATGGAGTGAACTGCATGTATTGCTTCTTGCACTTATTGTTAAGTAGGTAGGAAAAAAACATAGAAAGAAATCTATTTCTAAAGTAAGGTCTCTACAGTGAATACAAATGGCAAATAGCCTTCAAGGCTAGATGATCAAGTATTGGACATACAAGGTTTTTCAAAGAATTACTTTCCCCTCTGTTTTGTGCAGACGTTGTTTTCTTGTAAGTTTAAAATATTTAATATATTTTAGTTTTCACAGTTTGTAGCTATTTAATTATAACCTTTAAATTTAATATGATTTGATCAGTATTAAATTATTTCCTCATATCTTGCGAATCCTTCTTCCTCAATCATCTGTCCCGAAATACGAAAAAGGAGCTATATAAGCTTTTTACACCTTTGTATAACCATTTAAACCAAACAAATTTAGTAAATATCTTATATGATTAATTCATAAAAAGTTTCAGGGTTATAAAAGTGATTCACAAAAAGAGCAACGTGGCTCAGATAAAATAATATTCACGTGTATTAAAACAAAAAATAGAAGTTTAAAATAAACTGTGTTCCATATGGAGTGAAAATCAGTAAAAAATTAATTATTTTGTGCTCACGTGTGAAAAAGCGTTTGGATGCTTGTGGTAGATTTTTTAATCAAAAGGGTCTCTCGGATTTTATTTTAGATATAGAATATTTTTATGTAATAGACATCTTTAACAGGTTTTGTTTTTTCTATAATATTCACCAGCTTCTCACTAGCTTCAATCAGCAATTTATCTTATTCTTGTTCGATCACATTCTTATTACAAGATCCTAGAGGGGTCGCCTGTAGTGCGGCTAGCATAAAAGCTACTATGTCCAGGATCGGGGGTTCACAGCATGACAGGTTGCCTTAGGTTTTTTAAAGGGAGTAAACATCATTAGTCATTCTGTCCTTCTGAGGGGACGTAAAATGGCGCCTGTGCGGTGTCCCCGTATATGCCCTACTCTCATTAGGTGCTTAATGCAATATGAATAATGGAAATCAATTCTACAATGCCAAATAGTACATATCACGAAATATGTCTTTCAAAAGACAAATATGAGGCGAACAATATTAAAATATACTGCGCAAAAATGAATAGGGATATTGCTAATTTGTAGTGTATACTTTACCTAGCATTTATATTTTACTTATATATTTAATAACTACATTAATATTTAATGTAGTATATTTTCCAATAAATAATTATGTTTTTTGTAATAAAAATAATATTAAAATGCATGGAAATGTAAATACATCAAAGTTGGTGGTGTCTCTTTTTGCGCAGTTTATCTAGTGATACTTTCTCAGCATTATATAAACCCGAAAGTATAAAGTACAACAAGGCTTAGTCGAGAAATGTTCGATATAATAACAAAAATTATGTCAATAAACAAACGTTATAGTTTAATATTTTTACTTTTATATTAGAAAATAATTAACAGAAATTTTAAAATATTTTTTTTCTACATGGAAAGTACCTTGTTTAACAAAAACTGTGTCAGATATTTTAAAAACTATTCTGTGCTTTCGCACTGTTTTAACGTAGTTATAAGGACCGTGATTGGAGATATCACGACTGTAGTAACGGTTACTTTTTATGGCTTAGTTAGACCATCGAAGGACCGGCCGCTATCTCAAGGACCACTGTACGGTAAGACCCGATACTTAATGGGGTACGGTAATAAAAGGGCCATAAAAAGGGGCAATAATTACGTTCCTTTAGGATGTGGTCACGATAAAGGGACTGAGGAAGGTATCATTTTGCCCTCAGTTGGAAAATAAAAGGGACACTTCCCGGGCGCTGAATTCTCTGTCCCTTGCCCCTCGGGTCGTTGCCTGATCGCACTCGTACTGACGACGGTCTCTTTGATACTTCTTATAGATCTACTTCTCTACAATCCAGCATTTTTACCTCTATATCTCTACAATGTCGTACACACATATATATATATATGAACTATATGCTTATAACGATGTTAAAATTAATGATTCACAACTTTAGCATAATTTTATCTTAAGTTCTTGCGTTGTGCATTGTGGTCTAAATGGCATTTTTTATTCATGAAAAAAATAATTTTTTGGTTCCAAATCATTTATTTAGAATACAATATTTTAAGAAATCGGAACCGTTCCTGGGATGGTGTTGTTAGGAGTTACCAACGTGGTTATGTTTGATCGGTCATTTCCCCCAATTATTTTAGATATAATTGCATCCTTGTAAGTTTCGTATTATACCATATTATAATATTATTATAGCCATGATTAGGACAAAGATTGATTCAATGAGTTGGGTAGTGGAAGAAAAGTCCTGGTTTCCCAATGGGCTACACACTGTCTATGTGTAGTCGGTCAGAGGCAACATCTACGCAGGTCGCTTACTAAATTGTTCTACTATAGATCATATATTATTTTTAGACACTTTGAGTTTATATATGAGTCAATTTGAATGGGTACAGATTTTTAAAAATTAATTCTTTAATTTATGTTGAAATCAAATTTTAAGTCAATATATGAAATACTGTGTTTTTCTATTAACAATTTTGTTTTCATTTTGGACTACAGTTACTACGTTACAACCTCATTTATCCCCATTCCTTTTTCACATCCATTTTCTCCTTACTGATTTTCTTGATTCGTTGATGGCTTTATTATATTTACTTTACTATATTTTCACATAGGCTATATATTATTTTAAATAAAACTATATCATTAAAACCATTGAGTAATATTCAATACGCAGTAGTTTGATTATTATAAATAAATGTTCATATAGAAATTTGTTATAATATTATGCACTATGGAGAAACATACAGAATGATATTAATATAAATAATATACAAAAAAATATATTAAATTTATGCATTTTATTTCGAGAAAAAATGCTTCCTGTCATATTATTGCTTTCATATAGTATAATAAATAATTACAGTTATATTTATAACTAATTTGAATATTAATAGATTTTTTTTGTTAGGAATGGAGATATAAATGACAGTAGTTAAATTTTATTCGAAACTTTTTTTACTGGTTCAAAAGTGGTTTTTTTTTTACGATTTCGCTGTTTTGGGGCAGAAGGGTGCGGTGTTCCATTAACTTGTGAAAGGATGGGTCAACACCATCCCAGTAAAAGGCCCTTCTGTAAACACTGTCCTAAAGTCCTATAATAGTCAAGTGTTGGATAAAAAAGTGAATAAAATTAGCGGATTGGCCGCTCGTTTTATAGAGATATCAACATTATATGACCCCGAAAGTACACGCAATAATAATTCCTACAATTATCGATAAACGTCAGTCAGATGTAACAACAGAAATATTATAAGTATGAAGTTCTCAATATTCGAAATTTAATTTTACATTTAGATTCAAGTTATAGTGAAAAAACTGATTAAAATCTTTATAATGAAACTTCGGTTTGTGGGAAGTTAAGAATTTCAGTAGAAACAATGAAAACCTCAATACTATTTGCGGTTCATGATTTGATTGGATTTTTAACAATGTTTGCTGAAGTGACAATCCCATTTCCTCAATTATGTTTGTCATGAAGTTTGCCCGTTTTCGATGTCAATAAAACCACAGACACTTACAATACATACACATACACGCGTTAGGGATAATGCCAATAAACTTTTATGTTAATTTAAAACTACCTAAATTCACTAAAAGTTATGTTTTGATATTTATTAAATTTATGTCAATATTAATTATATTTATACAACATATACATAAGTTATAACATATACATAACATACATATACATATACATAACATATAAATATGACGTAAGATCTAAAGTATATCCTGTTCTTGTAATTGAAGCATTACACATTTTATATGAAAGGCGAAAAAATAAACTATTACACTACAATCCATGAAGGTTCTTGAACTCAGTACACGCCAGAGACTGTGTTGGACAACGTTTGTGCAGGGAGGAAATTTTTCGGAGATGCTGTTCTTTCGCCTGGTTTTCCCCCAAATAGAGAAAATGCCCTGTAGAACCTCTAAATTCCAAAGACCCCATCCACGGCAGTTATGAGATGAAGTAATTTGTCTGTAATTGCTTGATTTGAATCCAGGACCTGCGTCATAGCAACTCGGCACACTACACAAGGAGCTACCCTGTCCCATTAATGAGATGTGAAGGCCGAAAAAATGGGACTAACTGTTTTTACATCGATGGGAGGTTACTCACTTCCAGTACTCTCGTTTTATCTACAAACAGTATCAGATCACTTTGCAAATAGTTAATTCGCATCCTAATACCAATAGGCATTATTGTACCATATAGACAAATTTAGTCCATAGAAATAATTCCTCAAATGTTGTATGCCGCGTGATATCCTATTCTCTTTGTTTTTTTATATATCTCATGTAGAAACATGAGAAGAAGGACCTGAAAAAAAAATATCTGCGCGAAACAGCCAATAAAATATAACCCAGGACTGCCATAAATTACTCAGAGTGTAGCAATCATCCCATTCAAAAACAAATCTACAGCTAGTTTTAATGTTATTAGTGAAGTACAATAGTGTGCCATAATCCCAGATTCTAGCCTGGTAATGAGTGGAAGCCAGCTAATGTGAAACTTAATAGAGAAAACGCCGTGAGAAGATACCTTTCCAGTGAAGAAGAAGAGGCCGTTTATGAAAGCTTGGCTGTAATTATCTATTTAGTAGTGGAGGAAGATAGGATAGGGGGGAAGTTATTAAAGCCTATAAAGGGCGAAGCTTCCACCACCTTGGTAGGATGGAGAGGGCCTTTAGGACGATTTAGGGCCTAGTGTACCTTTCTCCTTTTGTTTTTTTTTAATCATCAGCTAATGAGAAAGTCTTGTCCCTATCCAAGACCCAACAATACTCATAGCATTCATCACCCTTAGACTTATATTGGCATTTGAAATATGAATCCATTAGCACTTTAAAAACTATCCTTTGTTACCAAGCCGTACCTTTTTATTACCATGATTGTGAAAATGAAGTTTATGGTTAACGCTATTTTTTATAGTTACCTGGAACCGAGCTATTTTTATACCATTCATTTTAATTTTTTACATATAATTCAAGGTTTATACAGAAAACATCATAATATACAGGGTGGTCTAGTGTGTTGAGTGCTAAGTGGCAGCGCTAAAGGTCCTGGGTCCAAATCTAACAGTTGCAGCTAAATAATTTAATCTGGAAATGGACCCTGCGTGACCAATAAGCCCTCCTCAGGCTCACAGTTCTCCATAAGGTGAGTACTCTTAATCGGGGCTAAAACCTGATTCTTGAGTGTGATCTCAGACTACGTACCACGCAACCGTTATCTTTGTAACTATGAAGAGTCTAGTACACACTGAACCTGGACTCTTCATGCTTTGTAGTAGTACAGTTTGTTTTTATTTTTTAAAATCATCGATCTTACTATTATTGAAACGCTCTACGGATATCAGTGAATATTTCGGCATCATTGATGAGTAAGTGGTTAATATGAATTTTGTCCGGGATGATTTTATAAAACTGAGGCGAGTGGAATCGTGTCATACTCTTAGGGCACGCGTATACCTAAACCGTTGTCCTCCAAACTTTCTCGGGCGTTCTCGGCCGATCTCGGCAGATCAAATCAAACATATGTAAAAGAAAGGGAGTGCTTAAACCACTATAACCGTCATCGTACGTTGACGCCCGTTCATGGCCGACCAATCGACGAGTCCGAACTAGTTGGGATTTCTCGACCGAGTCTTTCCGTCGGTGATATACATCCCCTATAGTTTGTATTATGCATTGTTATTAGTGGTTCGACTGTGTTTAAAATATATTTAAATGTGCTAAAACACATACTAAAATATTCAAAGAGCTTGACGAGTAATTTTAATTCTTCAAAAAGGTGGTGGTATTAAGCCAGTTGCTTTCTGTACATAAATATTTCATTAACCCATACACGCCGACGTCGACGAATTAAATTGCGGTACGAATTTTCTAAAAGATAAATTTCTTCGAATTTATCCATTTTAAAAACGTGTCTTCACTTTGTTAAGCCGCACAATCAACTACAGAAGACCGGTAAAGTACAACGCCGGCAACAGTGTGAGCGCTTGCGCGTCCGAGCAATTCTGTCCGTCATCGGCTGACAAAATTGGTTTTGGTGTACGCCTAGGGTTAGTGCATAAGTGACTAATTCAGACATTGCCTTGAAATTGAGTTATTTCTTATAATTTCAAGCTTAAGACAAAAAGAATGACCGATTTTGCTTTCCTCAGGACAATCAACTCATTCTGGAAATTCGACTTGACCAATTATTCACTGAGGCTGCTGACATAAAGTAGAACAAAATAATTAATCATCATTCGAGTATGATTTGAGTAAATTCTTTATTTACTATTTTACTATACTTCATTCCACACTGACCAGCACATACCCTTTGTTATTAATTGTTCTACAGTACTCCAATGGAAAAAGGTCAACGATTTATTCTAGAGGTTAGCAGATAAGGAAAAATCGAGGTTTTATATCGTTGCTCGACCGCGAACAGAAAAGTCAACAATCAGAGGCGAGACTCGAACCGGCAGCGACTGCAAATCAATCACGGTGGAGCACTGCTTACACTACTTCAACTAGTTCAAGCGATCTGCCCTTGGGGTGTACTCTTTTGGTTTTCTTATTCTCTTATTTACCTTAGCCTTTCTTGCTTTGAATAAAATCTGTTAAATGAATTATTATAAGTTAAATAAAAGTCAATAAAACATTTTAGGTCAATGTTAAGAGCTGTTCAATGTTAAACAAAAACATTTTTGAACATCATAAGGTTTAATGTTTCATTAACTTTTACGCTCAGATACTGATATAGTTTCTCCTTTTGATAGTACTGACACGTGGTCCCACGGATCACCTTATTTAAAATCGTATTGATATAACCATTATAATATTAATAATCATTTTATTTTGTTGTTAATACTTAAATGAAACTTCTTGCATTGCCCACAATCAATTATTCTATGACATTTTATCAAATTCTAGTAAGCAAGAAACAAATAAGATCAATTACAGGAAATAGTAAAAATTAAAAACTACATGCATTCAATTTTGATTTTATACAATTAAAAAACTATTGATGAAACTAAAAATACTTTTAAAAATTACAATAGTCACTATCTCAAGCTTAGACTCTAGTTTCTATGACAAATACTACAACTGTCATAAAGCAAAGCTGTTTTCTTTTCTATTTTAAGCCTAATAAATCGTCAATTCATTCGGTTTTGCGCTTTCGTGTGATTCAATATTCAAATTTCGGGATATTGTGTGATGAAAGTTGAACTCGCTTACCAGATTCTCTTTTAGATCATTTGAATCTATTCTATCTATAAAAATAGACACTCTCATTTCTAATCATTACAGTTTCTTCATCAGTGTTTTGCAGCTCTGACGCTTTATCGCGATCACTTTCGATGTAGGCTCCCTCATTAAGATTTGATTCGAAATCGGGTTCTTCTTTCTCCAAGTCATACAACAAGAGGATAATTATATCATAAAACCTCGGGTCATCATTCCTAACAACTATTTTTGATGTTCTAGGTTCTTGCTTTCTTATTCAAACATCTCTTCTACTTTGGAGTGTAGAGATTTTTGCATACGGAGCGCCACCTGTCAAAGGCTGCTCTCCTGGCTTCCGCCCATCCAATACCTTTTTCTTGTTGGATATTATGGAGGTTACTCTTCCAGGTCACTCTCGGCCTTCACCTAGGTATTTTTCCTCTTGGTTTAACCTCTATAGCTTTCCTCTTGGTTTAACCTCTATAGTCTTCGCTGACCGGCAGTCATCCATCCTCATTACATGGCCGAACCAATGAAGCTGTCCTTGCTCAATTAACTGATTGAGGGGTTCAGTTTTGAGTGCAGTCCCCATCGTCTTGTTTTGTATACCGTCTCTCTTGGTCTTCCCCTCTATTTTCCTCAGATACCTCATTTTCATGCTTTGGAGTCGGCTTCGATTGCAGTGTTGTAGGGCCCAGGATTCACTTCCATAAGTGAGAATAGGAACGTATGTCGAACGATAAACAGCACATTTAGTTTCTTTTGTAACTTCTTTATTACTCAAAAAATGTTTAATGATGGCAGAAAATGTCTTTTCCAATTGGCGATTCTCGTTTAATGTTCTAGGTTGAGGTTCCATGTATTTGTAACACAATTCTAAAGAAAATGTATAAATTCGAAAATAATAAGAAATATAATTTAATTTTTAATAATATTTGAAAATTTCAAAGTATAATTGATTTATATTACAAAATATAAAACAATGAATGAAAAACAATGAACCATACCAGCTGAGGTTTGGTCGTTGGTTTATATCTTGTTAACAAACTTTATAACCAATCTTTCACATTCAATAAGATGCTGACAAGAGAGGAGGCCACTGAGTCATTCGGGGATTTCGCATCATCATTTGGGTGGGAATTTAAAAAAAATGGCGACTTTAAGGTCTCAGGGACCATGCCTCAGTTCTTTAGGGTTAAGATGCCTTTTCACAATATTATTAAATATTTTTTTACCGGGTCCAATTCGAACAGTAGTAACGTGCCTGATGCATATTGCCGAGTAAACAAATTATCGACAGAAGGGGATAGTGCCTGTGTGTTGTTTCCCTTGTTAAAGGAAGCCAGTGCCGCAGAGGAGAGTACTAAAGAAGAAGACACACCACCCGTTTGACAGGCGCTGGCTCGTTAGATCTTCCAGTCTTCTGCTGAAGTAGCTAACTCCTTCTCTTTATACCGCAATTCCTTTCCGATCGCCTTCTCAGTATCCTATCTGCCTCCTCCCGTTTCGTAGGATATCGCTGCAATAAAAATACTTACAGAGCTAGTAAGAAAGCACAACGTATATCCTTCTTGGTGTAGGGCGGGACCATATCGAATTAAATAAACTTTTAAATACCCTGGTGTAAAAAAAAAAAATAGTGCTAAAAAATATTTGTATATTTTGTGATTCTGATGATAAATAATGAAAAAAAATATTAATCCACATATGCTCTATTGTATTTGACTGCAAGACTCGGGAGATTTCATGATTACAAAGTAGAAACCAGACTTTTTGAAATGAAAACTTCTTTAGCCGCGTTTAGCGAATTTTGTTGGGGAAAAACGTATGAGTTCGCTTCAGCAACATGCTCGAGCATGATAGCGGCCTGAGCATGAGTTATACCATTTTTTTTAATCAACTCTCCTTTAAAGGTTATAATTCTTGGATATAAGAACAATTATATTTACCAATAAGACCGTTTAATAGTTTTGATATTTATAATAATAATAACTTAAAACATCAATAACATGTTGAATTTTTCGTTTCCCCTAAAATATTTTATTTTGAATTGTTGAAGGTCTTATTTTATTAAATTACTACCTTTTGCCCACGTCTTCGCTCGCGTGGAATTTGGTCTGCCACATGAAGTTTCGCGACAGATCATTTTAAATAAATAATTTAATTTTTTTTAACTTACTCTTTTTAAAGTTACTCGTACATCCGAAATTTCAGATGTCTACCTTCAAAACTGACGGATTCCATACAATCTTTTAACCCCTATTATATTAAGGGGGAAACCCTTGGGGGTGGATTTATACAAATTCCTTTGTTAGTACATTATATTAAGCAATACAAAGACCCTATTTGCGAATTTCAAGATGCTGAGTACTGCTGTGCGTTGACCGCTGGATATCATGGTCAATCAGGTTACAATTTTAAATAAACTTCGCCTGTGTGGTGTGTTGATAAAAAGTAGCCTATGTCCTTCCCCAGGCTTGAGATTATCCATATCAAATTTCGTCACAGAAGGATCAGCACAGCTGTGAAACAGACATTGACGCTGATTAACAATCGGGACATACAGAAGGTAACTGTTGTTCGTGTCAGTTAAGGATTAGTATTTAACGTTATTGAATTTATTGAAAAAGATTACGTAGTATAACGGTTTCACTTGTCGTACGGCAGCAGCGCGAAGTGAACTATGTTACTTGACTTGTTTGTTCAGCGAATATATGTAGATTTAGCGAGGAAGAAACCCGTGAGCAAGCATACAAATTTTGCCCCCCTTTTTCTTCCCCTTACGGGTAGAATTTCGGAAAATCCTTTCTTATCGGAAGCCTACGTCATACATACCCTCCAAGTTTCAGCTCTCTACGATCAGCCGTTTAGGCCGTGCGTTGATCCCTCAGTCATTCAGGACAAAGCATTTTATAGGTATAGATTGAAATTGCAAATGATCTATGCATTGTTGAACTTGGCAATGATAATAAGGCTAAAAATGAAAATCAAATCTATATACGTACAAATACAAGGTAGGTACGAGAATACCATAATTATATACTAATTATTATTTCAATTAATTTATTGATATTTCTTATTGCGTTTGTGCCGCTCATCGTGTATCTTGATAAATAAATAAATTACTTGAAATGCATATAATTGTTGCTCGCATTGCCAACCAGATTAATATTAATATTATGAATTTACAAATTATAATTTAAATAATTCAGTCTATAATTGGTTCGGAAATTCAAAAAAGAACGCAGTTATTCTAAACTATTGAGTTTTTACTTCTGTCTTCAGCCATCACGACTGCCTTTTATTATTTTTTTTTTATTTATTTAGAAGAATTAAGTATTTACTTGATAAAAGCGTAGTCTCTTGATTTATTAGAACAACATCTACGTAGCGTTTGTCAGCTAATTATTCCTGTTTTGTTTTCAATTGTGTTGAGTTTTTATTAAAACCAAGGCATAAAATCTACCCCATTCCCCTAAACCCATAATAAAATTATCCAGAGTGATAATGAAATAATATTGATCAATAATAATTAAACAATATCATTGCACATTGGATTTAACGGATAGTGGAAAGGAACGGACACATTCATTATTAAACTCCGGCCCACTCTAGTCAGTTAGCCCATCTTCATATTTCTTAATTACTTTTGAAAAAAAAATTCAGAGGTTACTTGAAATAAAATTGCCTCTTGACTCTCATTAGAGTTTTGTCAAAGGGAAGTCGTTCTTTACTTTTTTGTTTGTAAACTTTTTTTTTTTTAAATTACCTCCTTTAGTTTTAAGAATAATGAAGAAATAATCCAAAAAGTTTTTCTTTAACTTATTCATTCCAAAGACGTAAATGGGGTTCCCGAGCCTGTACGATGTCGCCAAAAATGACTCCTAATTAAACCTGGATAGGCAAATTTAGAGCTGCCATTATAGGATCGTCCGATCAGCCATAGCAGCATAAAGTGACGTTGTATGAACAAATAATAAATGCTTATCATATTATTAATTTTATAGTTTTAAAAAATATTTTATAACCTTCATTCATCTGTACTTAAGACCTAAAATCATATTTATTTACTGGATACTGATTGTCAGGCATATCCTTTGCAATTTTATGAGTAGCTCAAGAAAGTACAAAACGTACTGGTACCGTTTATATGTTAATCCGAAATGATATTTAACTGTTGTATATATTCGATTCACGTTTATTAATTGTTTATAATTTTTTTCTATTACATTTGTTGTCGTGACTCCGTATGGATCCTGTTACATTCACTAATAGCAAATGATTTAACAAAATCTTGTTTAAGTTTTAATATGAACTATTGTCTGATTTGTGTAGCCTATGAGTACCTGCATTTGGTTTTTAGTTCTAAGATTTTTTTTCATATGATTTTATTATTTTATAAAAATGTAATCCTTTTTTTATATTGAGTTATTTACTTTGTCTAGGATTTGTTATTTAAATATTGAAATATCTTCTTCAGAATGCAATAAAATGACATGTCAAATTGTAATGATTGACATTGCTTTCATTTTAACTTGGTTAATAATCCTTTCCATAGTTTTGGTTTTTATTTTGTAAATTGGGACTGTGAAGAAAGAACTTCCACATCTTGATACGATCGTGATCGGGCAGACTACTTATTGCAGACTATTTATTGCATTCTGAAGAAGATTTTTCAATATTTAATAATAATTCCCAGACAAACTAAATAACTCAATGTTAAAAAGGGTTTACATTTTTATAAAAATAATAAAATCTTTATGAAATAAAAACCTTAAAACTAAAAACCAAATGCAAGTACTAATAGGTTACACAAATCAGACAATATTGCATATTAAAACTTAAACAGGATCTTGTTAAATCATCTGATATTAGTGCGTGTAACGAAATCCAAACAGAGCCACAACTAATGTAATAGAAATAGAAACGATGAATAAACGTGAATTAAATATAAAAAACAGGAAAATTTAATTTTAGATTAACATATAAACGGGTACTGGTTCCGTTTTGTACTTTCTTGAGCTACTCACAAAATTGCAAAAGATTGATACCATCGGGAATTTAGTGACTGGCAAGTTTATAGCCATTTATTGAATCATATGATGTATATACATTTATTTCAAGCCGGAATCGTTTTTTTTATATAACAAAGAGAGACTTTTTACACTTCACAATCTCCTACCAATAGATTTAGAATATATTGTTTTGTTTTTTAATATTTTAAAAAATCAGAAAAAGAAAATCAAATAAATAATCCAATTTATCCAAAAACACTCATGAATAGTGTTAAATAATCATAGACAAACATACAAGGATTGACAGTAAAGACCGAAAACAAGTTTTAAACTGCAATAAAATAGTGCTTAAGCATTATTTTTCATGCTCTTCTACCTCTAATGTATGAACAAATGTTTCCCAACATTAATGAACACGTACAAGCCGTGCGGGATTGCTAAACCATGGCGCCGCGTGGGCCTTAATATAGAATAACCTGCAAACGCTACTTAGGCCAGGTATTTTATAGAAAAATGTCAACACGCTCTCTCTCCCCACCCCTTCAATATTACAGCTGATATAATGCCTTTGTGTTGTTTATGTTTTTAGGTAGTAACAAAAACCTGCACCACTACAACCCATGAAGGGTCTGTGGTTCAGTACATGTTAGAGACTGTACTGTTTCATGGACAACGGTTCTGCAAGGAGGTGACTTATCCTAGGTCACGCTCAACCGCCAGATTTTCCCCCCTTATTTTGGGTACCCTATTTTTATAATAGTTTATAGAGGCTGGGTGAGCCCCAGGAGGGTCCTAGATCCTATATGATCCATCTCCCGCTGCAAACAAACTAATTAAAAATCATGGTCTGCAACGGGAATGCATGGGAACTCAGTACTCTACCACTGAGCCACTCATCTCCCTTTTAGGTAGTAACAAGTGATTGCTATTTGTGACCATCCTTTTCATCCACATTAATGTTTAAGTATAAATTAATTATGTAACATTAAAGTAACCGAAATATTTATCGCTTACCAAAATAATCATTTAAATTAACAGCCTTATATGTATTAATTTGAAAGAATTTAAAGTTAAAGGCAATTTTATTCCAAAAACATGGTCAATTTTTTCCTTCTGTTTATTCATTTTGCTTTTGTTTTATTAATTTGTTTTTTTTCTTTTTATAAACATATTTCAAATTTATGGGTAGAAGATTGTTGACTGATGTTTGCCGAGTGTAAAAAGTCTCTCTCTATATTAAATCAGCTGTTATTTTTGATTGTGGTACAAGTCCATTTGAATCTAAAAACTTTGGTCATTCTTTTAAATGGTTTTACTGTTTAATATAAAGAAAAACATGTACACTACAACCCGTGAACGGGTCTGGGGTTCAGTACATGGTAGAGACTGTACTGTTTAATGGAGAACGGTGCTGCAAGGAGGTGACGTCCTAGGTCACGCTCAACCGCCAGATTTTCCCCCTTATTTTGGGTACCCTATTTCTATAATATTTTATAGAGACTGGGTGGGCCCCAGGAGGGTCCTAGATCCTATATGATCCATTTCCCGCTGCAAATAGACTAAATAAAAGTTATGGCCTGCAGCGGGATTTTTTTAATATATCATAATAAAATTTAAAAGTTTTATATAGTTCTTAAGCTCATTATTTACTAAGTGCTAAGTGGTGAAAACATTTGCCCATATTGTTAAAGAAATTCAAATGGAAACCTTAAGATATGGCGAATATTAAAAAATTGGGCTTATACCATTTTGAAATACAACAGCTCATATATTAGAGACTTTACGAAGTGAAACAAATTTGTAAATTATTAAGGTAGAATAAAGTAAAAATAGGTTGTAACAGATTGAACTTGACTAAAGAAGAAGGCCTGGAAAGCATTTAAGTATGATAGAAAATAAACAAGAAGGTTGGTCTTTTGCCAAGCGGACAGGGGGTAACCCCCCTTTAATAATCATAAATTAAAGAAATTTATACCGAATATACATTGGTTTGCTTTTTATTTTGTCATCGTTGTAAAAACTGAAAGCAAGTAAACATAACAACAAGAGAAAAACGTAAAAGCAATTCTAGAAGTAAACATGCTTTATTTTATTTATAAAAAACACAGAGCTTATAAGATTATTGATGAGGGAGCGGGGTTCCACTGGCTGGCACGAGGCCAGTAAACCTCTTATTTATCTGGTTTTTTTTCAGCAGCTGCTTGTTGACGCGATTCCCACACCGAGCGTCTTCGCTAAAAAGATTCCTTTTTAGGACATTATATTGGTTTTCTGACAGTGCTGAAGAACTGGATGTCCTTGGTAAGGGCGATGGACTTGCGGGTCCAAAGACCCTCTTATTGGATCTCAGAGGAATGACACATGCGGACTTGTGCAAATCGTTTTGAGTCACGTTTATTCCTGGCCCCTCAACTTCATTAGCTTCGTCGGCCTGCTAATAACTATATCAGTATAAGCTCAGAACTGGGGACAACGTGCAAAAGTTCTTTCTTGCTGGCTAGAACATTTCATTTAAAGACTATTAAAAAAAAAAAGCCAGTAACTAACAAATATAGTTTTTTTGTAAATGCTTTAAAGTAATTAGTAAATAAGTAATTAATTAGCATGAGTATTTTTGTAGAAATAGTATAGTTTTTTTAAGAAAAATATTTCAATTTATTTTTTCCATGTTCTTAACTGTTCAGGTAATAATGAAGAAATAGATAAAACAATAACATATCAGAAACTTTATACAAAATTGTTTCTCTTTAACTTACACTATAAAGAAGTTATATATATATATATATATATATATATATATGTATGTATGTATTAAGTTCAGCCTTTTCTATAGTCATCTATAAGTTAATAAGGCGGGTGTGTGGCAGCTTGTATTTTTTTCTTATCCTATATTCATGTTTGAAAAAACAAAACAAACGTGGAATATAAAAATAAGGTTCCAAATATAATCTATATCAGTGGCCTGTTTGGCGGTAAAAATTAATGCACCTTTGCAAACCTTATCTGAATAAAATTATTTGTGTAGGCAATGTTTTATAATAATCAATTATTTCATCCACATTAACTTCCAATATTATATTTGAATATAGTGATACAAAATCAAAATATTGTTTAGATATTACCCTTACTAAAGTTTATTTATATACATATACAACCATATGCTGTGTTATAACTTTTTGTGTGTGTTAATAGTTATGAATTTAATCTGCTATGTAATGTATTTTTGTTTAACCCTTATACTACTATTGCGTTAGTATTATATAATTTAATGCATTTTGTAATAAAAAATCCAAGATAATATTTTTATAGTTTTATTTTTTCTTCATCAAGAATCTATAAATCTATATATTAAGGTTTAACTAGCACGCTTATTAATAAAACTGTTACGGATATAAATTGTCACCTAGTGTTAATGGTAGGTAGAATTTCGTAGTGGCGTTGAAGTTACATTAACATTTTAACAACGTGCTTTACTTATATTTAGATTTAAGTCAATATTTTCAGTAATATTAAATTAAAAATAAAAATATAGGATTTTTTAGCACTTAATGAAAATGTTAATCTAATATTTATTCAATTATTTACTCCTCCATAATTTAAGGGATTATAATGGAATTCAATATCATTCAAAAAAGAAAAATAATAATAATAAAACTTTAAAAAATATCAGGTAATGAAACTATTGTATATTACAGGCTTAGTCCAGTATTTTTTTTTTATTTCTCAGTCTATTTTTATTTAGCGTGACCGTTTAGCGCTATTTGGATTTATTTAATTTATAATTGATTATATTAGAATTCAATCTCATTAGTTTACAAAAAAATAAAATAAAACTTTAATAAAATAAACATCAAATTATTATTAAAAATTGTTTCTAACATAAATTATTAGATGCATATCACGGGTCATACCTGTGTTAGAACTGTCGTAATATACATCTGCCTTTACCACATCCCTCGATTTGGAACAATCTATTATCGGAATGTTGACAGATACCTGCCCACCCTTTCTACCTTGCAAACACGTTATGTATGATTTGCCTCATCACGTTCCATTTGTATTACATGTTTAAACACGATTAATACCAGATATCGGCGGCGTGACGTATCTGTCCTCTGGTCTGAAATTAAATTTGCATGGATATTGATCATTCCATTTTGTCAATACGATAAGTTTGTTTAATTTTTATTGCTTAAAGTATATTTTATTTTTCTTGATGAATATATTCCTTATATTGGATATCAGTTTCTGGAAATTATCAAAACAAACGAGAGATTTTTTAGTTTCTGTGTTCATAAAATAAAAGGAGAGTCAATAATAAATATCACATAATTTTTTTAGAAACAATTTCTAATTAATTTATTTTTTTAGCTTCACCCAACTTGCGGTTACTTGGAATCAATCATTAGTGAATTTTTATTAAATTAAAGATTTCTTTATTTTTTCTAACCAATGAAATTGAATCATTTTAATAATTAGTCATGTTTACTTTGGTGTAAATTATTTCAATTAATATTAGATCAATACTTGTTCTTACTCAATAATGTAACTATTAAAGTTCAATAAGTTTTTGTTTTACTCTATAATTATTTTGAACTTAATTTTGGCGAAAATATTGACCTAAATCTAGAAATAATTTTTAGATTTTTTTTCAAGTCAATGAAATTGAACCCATTTAATAATTGTTTACCTTTAACTTGGTGTAAATTATTTGAATCCATATATTACATCAATAATTTGTGTAAGTATTAACGTTAAATAAGTGTATGTTGTTATTTCATTACTTATTGTATTAATCTCAAAAGATTAATTAAATTACTCGTTATTAATTGTAATGAGTGAATCATCACTACACATGTTAACTAAATACAAAATGTCTTCACGAAATAAATACTCCTAATTAAACCATGAGATAGAGTTTATATTAGTTTTAATTTTATTAAATATTTATTAGTAATTTAATATTGAAAATAATATATTTAATAACTTAAATCTAAAATGAATTATAACGTATGTAGTAATAACGTGACAACGAATCTCTCTCCATATAATTCTCATTTGCATTTATATCTAAGCCAGTTTTATCAAATAAACCTGTGGATTAGAACCTAACGAAATATATTGTTAAATAGTAATAACTTTTAAATCAGAATTCAAACGTTTCCACCAAATAAAAATAAACTGTGAAATATGTCAAATCCGTGATATAGTTTATTGATGATTATTTTTTTATTTAAGAAGGCCATTTCACACATTATTATGTGAATGAATACTATTAAAATATTCGCTCGGATTCTTTATTGCAAAACGCATAAAATGGTTTTGTATGATTGTCACTGATTTTTGAAGAACGGGTGTTATATTTCTTTTTTAAGAAAAAATAAATCACAATTATTGTGGTTTCCAAATATAAAATTGATGTTGTACTTCGGAGAATATGGTATCAATCTGTTCCTCTAAGGCTACACCTACATTGGATCCGGTGTGATACGATGAGACGTCTCTAGCAAACCAAATGACTGAAATATATCGAGAGTTATAACATTTGGTTCTTTAAATTTATAAAATTAAGATTATTCATTAATTATTTTTAATAAATTTACATTTTACAATAATGTATAGTAAAATATGTATAATGTATACACCCCAGCATCGTATGTGATAGAATCACGTCGCACCGAATCGGATCCAATGTAGGTGTAGCCTAAGGCGGGCAGGGGAACTTGTTTTTTTAGGTCCCTAGAAGGATTTCTTCTACATGTTTTACACTTATATTTTATTTTGTGTACCTATTTATCAATCTTACTATATCTATAAATTGTGTAAGATCATTTGCGGAAGCATTTCACATAATCGTTCAACTTACTATTTTCTTGCCTATAGAGAATTAAGTAAAATAACTATGACTAAAATTCGGCTCATGTGAGTCAATAACAACTCAATTACAAGGAGATAAGGTATAGCGAAACCTGCTTATCATTAGTCATCGGAAGAGTTGAGTGAGTCAGGGATCGACAACCCGATCCGTCCCTGGAGGATACCATTAAGTATATTCTGTCGCTTCAGGCTGCTACACCGTTCCTTCATTATCCTTTATAAATAATCTCTTTATAGGTATCTTTATCCATGGCAGACCATAACGAGCGGATTTGTTCTATAAATCGTGAATTTATTAGCAAAAGAGGTATATCTTTATTTTTTTCTTACCAAGAACCTGTAGGCTATTAATAAATCTGATCCAAGTTTATTTTGATGCCATGATATAAATCGGTAAAAAGAGAAAACGAAGGAAATGGAAACTACTATGTATTTTCTTTTTGTTTTAATTTATTTATTTAAATTTACAACTCTATTATAATAAATTAAAAAAAACATGTAAACAGAATGAATTATGCGTAATGACATGATATAAATGCAAGTAGAGAAACTACCCACATGTTGTTCTGAAATAATAAATTCAACTTTAAAGATAAAAGGCCATCTTCTTTTCATACGCCATGGAGGATTATCGGGAATTGGAGAGGCCGCTAGGTTTGAAACTAGTCCTCATGAAAGGATTGATATCGTGTACAGGAGGAATCAGCATCGACTTGGACATTAAGTTCATTAGGGATGACTTTATTCGTAACAAAAAGAAGAGAACTGAGGATTACACGAAGGATTTGGGGTTGTAAGAATTAGATACGAGAGAAATTCGATGGCTTGGTGGAGCCCCAAAGCTCTACGCCTTAAGTCCATATGGTTGTTATAATGGTTATTTATATGAGTCTTTTGTAATTAAATGGGAACTTAGAGCGTTTGTCTAGTAAGTGTTGAAGTAGTCTAAAAGGCCGAGCTATAAATACGTTTTTAATCCATACATATAAAATGCTTTGTCCTGAATGAATGAGGGATCAACCCACAGCCTAAACCGCTGATCGTAGAGAACTGAAACTTGGAGGGTGTGTTCTTTGTATGACGTAGGCATCCGATAAGAATGGATTTTCCGAAATTCTACACCTAACGGGGTGAAAAAGGAGGGCAAATTTTGTATGCTTGCTCACGTGCAAAATTTACATATTTTCGCTAACGATAAAAATTAAACAAAATAGTTCACTTCTCGCTGCTGCCGAACGACAAGTGAAACAGTTATACTAAGTAATCCTTTTCAATAAATTCAATAACATTACATACTAATCCTTTACTGACACGAACTACAGTTAACTTCTGTACGTTTGTTAATCAGTGTCAATGTCTGTTTCACTGCTGTGCTGATCCGTCTGTGACAAAATTTGATATTCGCAGATAGGTTCTTTGTATAGCTTCATGAGCACTAAGAAAGGAATTTGGACGATTCCACCCCAAGGGTTTCCCCCTTAATATAATAGGGGTTCAAAGGTTGTTTGGAATATGTCTGCTTTGAAGTTAGACATCTGAAATTTCGGATGTACGAATAACTTAGCAATAGTTTATCTTTTCTAAAATATCGTAACAATAATACAACAGATCGTAGTTGTTCAGCAATACATGTCTATGTGCAATAGATACAAACAACAATCCAAAACATTAAGAAAAATTGTATGTGCTCCTGGGTATATTTCCAATGATACTATACAAGCTACACACAACTACATTGACAATCCCATTGCAAAATCATATTTACAACGCAAACATACTTCACAAAAATCTTCTCTTTCTTCATCTTACCTTCTCTCTGTTACCTGGACTGCTTATGAGAAGATTAAAACGACATTTATTCATTAATTAGTTACAACAATTTTACAAATCTAGAAGAAAAAATCATTGAGAATAAGTTTTCTAGATGCGATAAAGCGTAGGTACAAATATTATAGTAATTATTATTCATAAAGTAATTATATCTATGTTAAATGTATGTCACATTATTAGAGAGCATAGGATGATTAATACGAAGTTTTAACACAAGAATACTAAAAACCGGTGTTCAACGGTTTAGAAAAAAACAACTTTATGAAATGTGTTCCCCGCACTAGTACCAGACCAACTATTACTGTTTTCTTTTTTAGTGTAAATTTTTAATTCATTGAATTATTACAACTTTTACTGAATTAATTATATATTACTATCGATACGGTCGCTAATACATTAACAAAATCTCAATAGAACCTCTTCGGAAATTGTTACTGCTTTGATAAGATCGAAGTCGTCGATAAGCGAGGGTAAAGCTTGCCCAAGAGATATTCAAACTCCCAATGGGACCTTTTCGGTCGAAGTAGAGTCCTAACCTAACCTAGATTGTTAATACTGGAGGTACAACTTCTCCAAACCTGTGGAAATCGACAATAATACAGTACAATAATTTTAAATAATATCAAGTTAAATCAGTTGTAATTTAAATAAAGCACGTCTATTAATACAGTACTATGCAAATAAATTATGAAACACTGAAAAAATATACTCTACTAAAACATTTAACAGTGGAATCATCCTGGGATCAGCCTGACTATAAAATTGGTACTATAAATTAGGGGTATAACCTGTCGGTTGAGCGTGATATCGGATAAATCACCTCCCTGCACAACCGTTTACCTATAAAGTACTGTGTCTTACTCGATTTCAATCCAAGATCCTTAATGGGATCTTGTGGTCAGGTTATTTTTTTTTTAACATACTGTAAAATGTGTTTGCAGATTTATGATTAAGAATTAATATTTATTGGATAATAACAATAGAATAATTAAATCTTTATTGTTATGAATTGGCTATGAATATTTACTATTATATTGAAAAATATAAGATAAAAAATTAAATTATCTCTAATTACTACTTCTCAGGGAAAGCTGGGTAAAATAGAAAAATTGCGCAACAGCTATTTATAGTGTTATGGCTAACTTAAGTCTTGGATTGGGGAAACACAGAATTTTAAATAAAGATAGAATTCTAGAAAACAACTCTGCGGAATGGACGCCCCTTCTAAATTTAATCAGATAAAACAAGAAGGTTCGACGCGGAGGGAAAATTGATTGTTCCCGTTTATTTCTTGGGATCTGCAAAAAGACTAGACTTTGTTCTCTTACCATTAACAGTTCAGTGGGAGTTTGTTAAGGTGGCAACACTTTCATAAATATTATACATAATATATTAATCATAATTAATATTTATTAAGGTTTTAATCATAAGCCATAATTTAGTGGTTATTTATAACTTTACTACTAATATGAACAAATAATATATGTGTGTGTGTACATAAATATATATATATATATATATATATATATATATATATATATATATATATATATTATATTTTAGAAGTATTGGTCTTATATGGAAAAATATAAGATAAAAAATAATAATATATATATATATATATATATATATATATATATATATATATATATATATATATATATATATATATATATATATATATATGGAATGGGCAGTGACCAGGCTGAAGACGACTGCGGGTGACTGGCATTGTATGCCTCTGACAATGGGCACACCAAATCAACCACACGCAGCTGCTAAATCATATCCTACACTCTGATATTCTCTGTAGGTCGTCATTGATGCTACAAACACCGTTGACAGCTAATTTATTTCGATTAAACAACTAATTACACAATAAAATAGGAACTTGGCCAAGTTAACCCCCTAAATAAATGTAGTCCGGTAATAAATTAAAAGTAATCAACCAAAATAACAATGGTCCCTTGCCAAGGGTTTTAATGAATTAGAGCTTGAGGAATTGGCATGTATTTCTTGAAGGATTTGGAAGCATTTATTAAAATCATATTTTAATCCTTAGAAGAAAAAAAACAACCAGACAACAATTTAATAACTCTTTATTTCTTTATCTACCACAATTGATATTCTTGTTTTCATTACCTTTATGAATTGTTTTAATAAAATTCAGTTACTGCAAATATACAACTTTATTTATTTATAAATGCATATAATGAATAGGGATACCACTAATTTTGTTGTATATCTTGTGCCAAGCATTTTAATATTTTTTTTTTAATAAAAAGCGTTAATATTTATTAGAAATTATTGTACATTGGATATTAATGAATTATTAAGTACATAATGATATAAATGCTAGTTAATTTCTATTCATTTCTGAGCAGTATATATCGTATTCGTTTAAGTGAATAGAGGCTCCTCTACGTTGAACGGCAGAATAGGAAGATAAAGAAGAAAAAGAATTTCTTTTAATAAACAGATTCACTAACGTATTTTAATTGATTAGTGAAAATGACAATGAGAAATAGAATTATTTTGTCATTGTTGTTAATTACTGCATAAAACAAAAATTTAAAATAACCGTTTACTTTTTTCCCTTCCAGCCTTTTGAGATCATGAATTCTATCAAGTAGAGATTAGCTTTAGTCTAATCTGAATAATCTGAATGTCCTGTGACCTTCATTCCACGGTAATTAGGTGTTTGTGATAATCAAAACCTGCTACTTTTTTTTCGAATATATATTTATGATTACTGCTGCGTTTTTTAAAAGTCGATCATATGCCTCAGTAAACGGTCTTTAAACCTGTGGTGATAGTGCGAGACAATGATTACTAACACCTCTCTTTTTTCTACTCATGCGGGTGATATGGAAGTTGGGAGGTTTCTGAAATGTATAACAATGAAGATTGGTGTATTCAAAATGAAGCAATCAGAATGGGACTTAAAAAGAATGACAATAAAAGGGCTATCATAGGGAAGAAACAGGCCCACCCAATGGGAGTATTTAATGGGAAACCGCAACTTCCAGTAAGCAGTGCGAAGCTAAACAAGAAGAAAAAAGGGATTGTGCTGAATAACAGATAAATTTTCCAAATCCCCAAGATTGTAAGATGGCTGACCAGAAAACTACAAAATTAAAAATATTCAAAAGACTTATCTATGAAACTTGAGTTAAGAACATGAGTGATCTTTTACTCCAGTTTGAGAGAAGAATTCAAGGTAACATGGTGAAAATAATGTCTGAAGATGGAATATGGAATCATAGCAAAAATATAGGTTTGTATAATAAACAAAGAGATCTGGATTTCTCGACTAGCAACATAATCCGGAGACTGAAGTGATTTGATAATCCCTTTTAAGATAAAGATGGATGTCAAAGAGACTAAGGAGGCCAAACAGATGGAAATAGAAGTCGGGAGGGACCAAAGGGCCACTGGAGAGGTAGTGAGGCAGTGTACACTAAGACATACTGAAGGGCAGAAGTAAATAGAATAATGTATGTAAGGGCTAGAGGCAAACGTAAGGCAAAGTTAGAAAAGGCCAAGGAATGTTATAGGAGTCTATTGAACCAGCCAATGGAAGAGGAAACATATTTACGAATCTTTAAAAAATAAATCTTAATTAAATAACAAGAATATACAAATAAAAACTATGTTTTACTCAATTTATATTAATATCTTCCAAGTATATGAATAAAAAAAATTATAACTTCATATTTTTTATTGAAATGATCATTACAGTGAAAGCCTAGACTTAATTTAGTTCTAAAGAAGATATTGCTAAAGGGAACATGAGAAATATAATTTATTCTGAGATGAAAAGAAGGAGTAAGTTCTCTGTTTAATATTGTTAAGTTACGAGGTGGTTCTATTATGTCATTTCCCAGCCTCCATCTCTTTCAATGAGTTCATATCCTTATTACGTCACAGGTGTCGTTGAATTATTATTATTAATACAGAAGTAATTTAAAATATAGCATGTACTGTCTCTATTATAGTTTATTCTTTGAAATTTACTTAAAATTAAAAATAATTTAAATATATAATTTAATTAGTATAAAATTAAATTTTTTAGTTCAACATTTATTAAAATCCGTTAAAAGAATATAATATATATACATATATACACAGTGTGTGCGTGTGTGTATGTACACAAAGATGAAACTTTTTAATTCATTTTAGTGAAGTTATGTTATAAAAAATAATACCTTGTTTTCTATGTTTATCGGGTGTAATTTTTATTTATATGTCAGTGTTATTTTAATACTTTATTTTGTTTTTTTCAGGTAAATGGCTTATTTTACGAAGTAATGTTTCTTTTTAAAGCGGTGAGTTGTAATATTTTATAAATTTTTTTTTTTTTTTTTTTTTTTAATTCAATGATATTTACAACTATAATGGTATTATATCAAGTAAATGTGCAAAAATGTATAATATGACATGAAAACACTTGTGGAGAAACTACCCATCGATAGCACTCCAATAAAGTTCTATAGTAGATGATCTCGAGGCCATCTTCTTTTCAGACGCCTCGGAGGGTTATCAGGAATAGTATGGGAAGCAAGCTGAGAGACTAGCGGATTCAAGTGCGTATGGAGCTTGTTATGGAAGGATAGGTATCTAGTTTGGGCCAAATCAGTAACATATGGGATATTAAGATCATGATGGATGAGTTTGTTTGTGACATAATAAGGAGCATTGAGGATTTTACGAAGGATTTTGGATTGCAAGGATTGGATACGAGATGAATTGGATGGTTTAGTAGAGCCCCAAAGCTCAACTCCGTATGCCCAAATAGGTCTGATGACTGTCATGTAAATAAGTCTTTTGTAATTAATTGGTAGCTTAGAGCGTTTGTCCAGTAAGTGTTGAAGTAGGCGAAAACGTCGAGCAGTTTCTTGTCTTTTCAGTCTTGTATGAGGATTCCAAGTGAGACGTTTATCCAGATGGAGTCCTAGGTAACGTATCTGTTCGACAGGGTTCAGTGGTGTATTATTAAACGATACAGTAGGACAGGAATTCGTAGGTTTACGACGAGGGGTGAAGGTAATTTGATGGGATTTGTTAGGATTTATTTTAATCCTCCAATTTTGACACCATTCTTGTAGGTGTGAGATATGGGATTGAAGAGATTGGGATGCAACAAATGGATCCTTATTAACTGATAACACACATGTGTCATCAGCGTAAGTAGTGAGGACAGTGCTTGGATGGGTTGGGATGTCAGCTGTATATATCGTGTATAGGATGGGCCCCAGGATACTACCTTGAGGAACACCGGCAGACTGGGTGAAGAGGGAAGAGTAGGAACAATTATGGTTTACTTTAAAGGTTCTATTACTGAGGTAGGAACTGATAATAAGGAAGTAAGTTGAAGGTAAGAATTTACGGAGTTTGTACAGCAGTCCTGGATGCCAGACTCGATCAAAAGCTTTTTTATAAATTAAAAATAAATAATGGATAAATAATAAAAATAAAACAGTGTTTCAATGCAAAGCATTGTTGATTATTCAAATAGCAAATAGTATTTAAAAATTAAATATGGCTTAATGAACCCGATACGTCAGAACAAAAACTATCTGTTATCACATTTTGCTTATCTAATGGTTTGTTTTATTTACTGTCCATAATCATCATTAATATTGATTGTCTTCAGAGGTAGATCAATGAGTAAGGCATTGTGCTATCACTCAGATCTGGTTTCGATTCTATTTGTTGCAGCTAATTATTTATTCTGTTTACTTTCCTTAACTCAATGCTGAAACCACCAATCTCTGCACAAACCCCCGTTCACAGACCACTATCCAAACCCAAATCCTCCAGATCAATCTTAACGCAATCATTTTTCTGACGCCTCGGACTACCTCTCGTAGCTACACGTATCTAAAAAGACCAATAATTATCAATACAAAAGTAAATTTATTGTCACATGGATTGAGGGAGATTGTTAGTTATTGTTGAAATATGGAAGGCAGTTAATAATATCCCAATTTTTAGTATATTTTTTATCATCACAAATTGCTGTACAATTAGGAATAGAAATTATATCTTAAAACGAAGTACGCTTAAACCTGAATAAGATGCTTGAAATACTATGGACTTTCAACGACTTAGTAACAACAAGCATTATCATGAATTCTAAATCCAGGCAAAGTACCGAACGTCTTATCTAAGAGTGGAGTAATCAAATAATACAACCATCCATAGCACTACAATTTTTAAATGCAAATATAACAAAAATATTATGCATTACTTTTTTTTTCCAACTTGCAATCATCCGAAGTTTCTATCCTCGATTTAGTTTCCAACGCTTGTTGAATTTCCAAGAAGGGGGAAATGCAATTTTTCAATAGCGCCGTGGATTAAATGGTGCTGACACATGAAGGTGGATTTTACGCTTTCAGTGGACGTGGTAAGACAATACTTTAATATTTAAAAAAAAAGGTTTCTTGGGAAAGAAGACCAATAGAGTTATTTTCTTGCTCTTTTTTGCCTTTAACCAGATTCCTCCTCCCTGTCTCGGTAATTGGCATAAAAAGAAGAAAACAAAAGACCTGGAGTAATTTAATTATCTCTTCATCTGCCGCAAGCCGTCTGTCTTGATTATTCCAACTATGCATATGTTCACCAGCAGTAAGTCTAAAATTTTATCATTTCATGAAGGAATGGCGATTTTTTATTATATATTTGTTATATGCTTAGCTGGTTAAAACCCGCTGGTGGTAAGACTTTTATCAAGTCAATTAGCAGCCGGAGGTGAATCAGAGGGATCTAGGACCCTCCAGGGACTCACACAGCCTCTATAAAGTGGGTACCCAAAATAAGTGGGGAAATATGGCGGTTGAGCGTGATCTGTGACAAATCCCTGCACAACCGGTGTCCATGAGACAGTACAGTCTCTAGCATGTACTCAACCCCAGACCCGTTCACGGGTTTTAGTGTTACAGGATTTTTAAAAATTGGTTATGGGCAATTCGTAAGACTTTATTTATCTACTTGTGTGGTTTATTTAATGTTCATAATCTTCCTTCAACTGTTATTGATTTTTTTTTTCCTCAGATGTATCTCAATGAGTAAGGCATTGAGCTATCTCCCAGGTCCGATTTCGATTCTGGCAGTGGAAGATTATTTTATAGTTTATTGTATTTTACTTATCGATGTTTATAATGAATATGTAAGGTCTCTTGAGGCTCACACGACCCTTTAAAAAATTCTGAAAAATTGAATAAGTGTTGAAAATTCTCTGAGTATTCACATCAATATTAGCTATAAAATATTTAGGGCTACTTCTGGTGTAGTGATTAGCATAACAATGTTTTTCCAAGATTCCGGTTTCACAGCCCTGCAGTTATGAAAAATCTTTGTTTATGCTGTCATTCAGAACGGAAGTAAAAAGGCAGTCTCAGGCGTGTGCGGCGTCATGTTCTCATTAAGGGTACCATTCATGGTTTCGATTACCCAAACATAAAACGGCTTTAAATGAATAAGCAACTATAATAAAATATCTAATGATATTTAGAAACAATTTATTGTTAAATATATCGGTCGTAATACAAAATAATACTTCAGTTATATACTCCTATTCCCTATTTATCTGTTCCTACAGATACAATGAGCATTTATCATATTTGTGAACTCACAACTTTGACAAATAATTACTATTCTAGATTGATGCTTGGGAACACCAAGTGAGCAATATTAAACCGCCTAGGAGATAGAGCGGAAGGTAAATCTGGAACCAACAGGTGGGAGACCCTCCGCTTCTCAAGTACATATTTCACCTCCAAATTGTCATAATCTCAAGACCCCCACCCCACCTGTTAACTTCAACAACAGTACAGATAATATGTAGGATGTTACAGCATTAATTACTTGTGTGTTATCAGTACAAGGATGGGTAGTAAATTTCACTTGCCCTGCTTCTTAGAATAGCTTAAAACTATAGACCCAATCATTGGGCAGGCAATAACTATTAAGCATAGCATAAAAATCAATGAAAGTGTCTTAAAAAGAAAAACTCTGCTATATAAATACTCGTACATTCAAGGACTATATATATTAGTATATATGTATTTGTATATTGTTTATAAATATTATTCAAATAAAATGTTGGATAATGAGAAAAAGTATACATATTCAGTTTAACACAGTATAAAAAAAATGTAGAACTTTGTGTAGTAGAAGTTTGATAATCTAATTTAATAGAAAAAGGAACCCATGAACGGATTTTGAGAAAAATCGAAAAATATAAAATATGTATGACAAGGGTAGTTCGGATTCGAGCAATTTGAACAATCGGGACTATTGGAGTTGCTGAAAAAGATTTATAAATTATTTTAGAAAATAAAAATAGAAAAAAAAACATTTATCCGGAAAAAATATTTTATAATTAATATTTTCCGAATAACTATTTTGAAGCTTGATAAAAAATTAATTCGCAGGATATCCGCGGCCCACGCTGTAATCCCACTCAAGCGATTTCGTCGACAACGAAATTATGAGCAGATCACGTAGCGTGAGCAGACCTTTAGAGCTCTACAACACCTCTACAAAAGCCCACTCTACAAAACTTCTACAACCCTTTCAAAACTAAATGTCTCTTACAAATATGCTTTCTATTCTCCTTATAACACCTTACATTAATAGTCAGCACATGCATTCAATGTCAAAAATACTGTCTTGGTATATATATTTTATTCATAAAATCAATTAAAATTAAATGAAAAAAATGTATGATTTATTAATACTAATGTGATAAAATAACGATAGCTACTCGTATTCAGTATATTAAATATTCATATTTACTTGGTTTTACCATATTTTTTTACATTTACATATATTGAGTTATACATATTGTTACAGGCTACTGGGTGTAAAATGGACTAATTTATTACTTAATTCAAGAATCTAATATTTATTAACAAATTAGAAAGAATACAATGAGATTATTTAAAACAGTTAAATTATTAAACTAATATCAATTTACAATAATAATATTCTACTAAATGTTATCTAATTTCTAAGATAATATACAAATAATATAAGATATTGTTTATACTAAGTAACTAAACTATTTATATAAATTTGTACAAATACAATAATATTACACTATAGTTTACAATTACAAATTAACACTTACAGTTCGCTAACTAAAGTCCACCGACCGTAAGACTCTCCAAATATGACAAACTGCCACACAGTTTATTACACTTATTACACGGCCACTAATTGTCACTGTTGCTCACTAAGCACTTATTACAGACTGATACTAACTCACACACACTGCCACTAGTTAACGACTGCTACTCACTGGCTTATTACTGACTCGTCTTATTACTGACTCGGCCGGCCGAACAGCTCGCCTTTTTATATAAACAAGGTAGGTCGGGGTGGGACAATTCTCGGAAGGACGAGGACCACCTAGACCGACCCAGAAGGATCTACGCGATTCTATAATCCCTTCCGCTTAATCCCATTGTTTGTCTTATCCTCCCAGCCGGTCCTTCTTCCCTCTCTGACCGTAACACTATATTATTGATAAATTGAGTTATACATTATATACATACAACGACAAACTACTAATATAATTTTTAATGGAGCAATGTAAAATATTATAAATCAGCAGAAATTATTTAACTTCTTTGATTTAGTTAAATATCCTCTAACCTAGTACTACAAACTTTTATCGAGACATGGCCTCCTTCAACAGTCCTTGCCTTATGCTGCTTCCATCCAAATTCGCATTTCTATTTTTGGCTCCCAATGTCCACAGTCTATCCATTGCAGTATGGTCTTCTGACAAATCCTCCCCAGAGTTTTTGAAGGGTCTGGGTTCAGAACATGGTAGAGGCTGTTTCTCGGGCAACGGTTGTGCTGGGAGGTGATTTGTCCAAGATCACGCTCAACCGCAAAATTTGTCTTCCTTATTTTGGATGCCGTCACTTTCGGATTCATCCTTCAAAGATGCTGGGTGAGCCCCGAGAGGAACCTAGATCTCATAGGATCCATCTCTGGCCGAAGTTTAAACAAAAGTTTGCCAGCAAGTGGGATTTGAACCAAGGACCTTTAATATAACAACTCAACGCTCAACCATCGAGCCACTCCGCCCCTGTAATCTTCTCAAACGTTGGGCCAAATTACATTGAAAAATCTTTAATATGACATAGAATAACAACAAGGATGGTGTTCACACTAATTTTATTTCTTTATAAAATTATAGTATATGTCTCTAAAATTATAGTTTTTTTTAAAAATGTTAAATTATTAAATTAATAATTATTTAAATAAACAGGCCCTCCGTTTTTTTATTTACTTTAATGTCTGCGATAATATATTCTCAATAAAGAAATTATTAAAATGTTTAAATAATTACAGCATATTGTCCACAGGTTAATTACATCTGAAAGCAATTAAGTAATTCTACTTTCATTACTGCTAGTTACTAATTACTTGCTACAAATTCGATCTCAGCGAAGCATAACAGCCCGAAGGGAGTGTCGCCTCCAGTTTATGACTCAGTGAGCTGCGGATTTGCAAAGTGCTACGGGAGATGTTTGCTTTGCCGAAGCATGAGACTTTTGTTTACTAAGTTGCTCTTCCCAGTTTACCGCCTGTTGACTTTGCAGGGGATGGGTAGGCGTTGATGTGTTAACTAGCAGCGTTAAATTTAGTTTCCCTCTTGTTGTCTATCCGTCACTCCAGGATTCGTCCTTTCAAGTTAAATCCTCCAATTTGTCTCGCTTTGATTATCTTCTATTGTGTAAAGATTGAACATGATGGTAGTTTGAGATGTTAGTACGTATGTATCTAAACTGACTCACATAACGAGCTCACATCAAATAGCGCTTCTCAAAACACTAATATTATAATATATTTGCAATTATATAAGTATTAGCTGCTATTATCAAATACGGTATCTTTATGGTATTTTTCAAAGAGAATGTATGAGAACAGCTTATAGTAAATGTTAGCATTTATATAAATAGTTGTTAATGAGTAATTGCATTCTAACATTTTTATTAATCCCCTCAACTGTTTGCTCTAACTGGTCGTCCACTAGCAATACATTTATACACTTTTTGTATCAATATGATCCTCATGAACTTATTCCATCACTTCTTTTGTATAATGTAATCGCAGTCCTGTGGAAACTTAGAGTTTATCTCTTAAACATCAGCATCCTGTCATGCCAATTCTAGAGGTAATGAAATAATATTTTGTCGCAGTGAGCGATCGAAAATAAGTAATCAATAAATCTTAATGTTCAATTCTTATATAAACGTAGTAATTTTTCGGAAGAATATCTACCATATTTATTTTATATCAGTTCTGAGGATGATGAATGAGTCAGTACCCTCTCACGGAAAATATATTATTGTTCTCGATATTTTTATGTTGTAGCGAACTCCGCTACTCGGGGTTTCATTTTCACAATAAAGTAGAGAAATAATATGCATGGAAAAAACTAAAAAGCTGTTGTCATCCAATATAATTTTTAAAAAAGGAAAAATATGCATCTAATCCGTAGATTCCAGCTTCGAGTTGAGTTACAAGTTGTAATTGTTTATTCACTTAATTTTTAAAATTTTCCAAAAATACAAGTTATCGTGAGCTTTAATATGGAAACGAGAATGTAACTATGGGTAATGTGTGTATTTGCGTAACCATTACACCAAGAAATAAACATTTTAACTAATAATTCGAAGTGTAGATGATATTGGTTTGTTGAAACTTTCATTTCTAGATGACATGATTACCGAAGTATACATATCTCCCATAATTACATTCTGTTTTCCATACTAAAGCTCATGATAACTTGTATTTTTGAAAAATAGAAACGAATGAAAAGTTGAAACTTGTTTTGACTCAACTTGAAGTCAATCCAATCTCATATTGTTTCATATATCCATAAAATAATATTTCTATATACAAATAAATATATAAAAAAATATATATATATTGATACATGACCCAACTATCGTCTAATGAACGAATCATTTATCCAAGAAGAATATAGAGTCAATCCTTAATTAATTTAATAAACCTGGAAACAAAGACCGGATGATATAATTGTTCCTGGAGAATCAGGAGAATTCCATGATGAACTCTGACATCATTGGAGAGTTCAGGTGAGTGCCACTAGAGGTCGGCATTCTCACCTATCCCTTCCACATAAAAAACGAGGCACTAGATCTCAAACCTTAAAACAAGAATGACCATCTCTCTCATCTGAAGCCTTCATACAGGAACACATCTTTCTACCCACAGAGCAATCTTCACAAGAACTTCTCAGCGAAAGGATCACCTCTTCTATTAAATGCAAGTACTAGATTTCAACATTCTGCAGAATAACGTTGACAAATATAATTTTTTAGAGCTCATTAAAATTAAATTAAATAAATTCAAAAGCGCTATATAAATAAAATATGTTAGTGTGTTATATCTTGATTATAAAGAGATTTGATTGTATGAAATTGGTAAAATTGTTTTTCTATTGAAATTAATTTGTTTATTATATTATTATTCTATTGAGATTAGTATGTTCATTATATTGTTTTTAAATTGAAAACAATTTGTTTATTGATTGCTTTCAATTGGGGTTAATAATAAATCAGTGTTAACAAAATGTATTTCGCCTTATCTATTGATTTTCTTATGTTGATCCATGTTTAAATTCAAATAAATGGAGAAGGTTTATTAATAGTTAATAAGGCAATTAATCCATTCAAGGAAAGATTTTCAATTTAGCTTAAATAATTTATTCCAGTTCTTATCAGTGAATATAGATAATTAAAATCTGCCCATTTAAACCCGTAAACACCCTAGACAAGCGGAACCAAGTTAGTGTTGATTGCAAGTATTCAGTATCAATTAATTTATAATATAAAAAATGTTTATCACTGGTGAGAATGGAATAATATATATATTTATATGGATAACAGTTACTCCCAGTGGTGAAGCAGTACTCCAAGCGTACAAGAGTAATAACATGAAGATGGATGAGACATTCACTGCAAGCTTGTCGACCAACGTTAAGGACCAGGATGTAGCATGCCACCTACTGAAAGTGTGTCATCTATTTCAAGTCCTTATGTTATTACCTTTTTTATATTTTAAAGTTTTATGTTTATATTTTATATACATTAATTATTTACTATAGTATTTTATTGTTAAATTTCAAGTAATAATTATTTTATATAATCTTGTAATTATTATTCTGAGTTACTATCGTTTTGACATCCTTATCCTCTATCCTCTATATGTACTCCGTTAAGATCATAACTGTTTCCACCACTATAAGAATCCAATATCCATCTGTTTTTTCTTTGATGCGACGATTATATTATACGGAAACAGCATATCCGTAGTGAATTGGCTGTAATAATCAATTAGTAAATAAACATACTTTCCATCCATTTTGGAAATCCTTTATATCGAGTCAGTTTAAATTACCTAATATAAAATTGTTTCTAAATAGTTACTTAATACAAAATGTTTCAGTTTAATATTTTTATAGTCAGGTTTGTTGCTATGCTTTATCATATATTTTTCTGGGTTTTTAGTAATAAATAAACAACCCGCCAAAACCTTTCCAAACTCATTTAGAAAAATAGATACTTTTTAGTATTTATATACATAGAAAACGTGGATACCTAATATTTATATTGTAAATTGCACGGCCTATTATTTTAGTAATGAATAAATAGTAATTAGTTGTGGTCAATGTTTTAGTAAGTTTATTCACATGAGAAGTTTTCTATGTTTTACCTATTACACAGTTAAGGAATAATACAGACATAAAAAGTGACGCATCATATTGTAAAAATGAGTAGATTTTTCATTATAACCGTATAAATAGGCTTAAACATTTCGTATTTGCAGTTAATCAAACATAAGCCTGATCGTATTTTCATTGTAAATAATATATGTACTAATCACAAACATTCGCGATAAATATCGTCTTTATTTTGAATAATGTTTCATAATACTGTTTTAAGAAATTTTCAACAAACATATTGCAGTTTTTGAAATAAAACCCTTCAAATATATTTAAAACCGCCCAAATTGCATAAAATAATTTATATATTATTTTATGAATAAAACTATAATAATATATTTTATAAAAATATATAATACAATACATATTATATAAAAAATGTATAATATAGAGACAGGAAAAATTATTTAAAAAATCAGATCCTCCCTGACCCTCTTTTTTAATTTACGTTAATTGCTGCGATAATTTATTCTGAATAAAGAATTTATTAAAAAGTATTAATAATTAGAATGGAAATCTCCCTTTACTTTTGATAAGTTGAGACTCCGTGGGAAGAAAATTCTTCGGTATAGTTGAAGGAGCCGAAACTTTTAATGCAATAATGAACCCCCGGGTTAAATTATGGATAAGGTAACTTTGCTAATAAAACTGTTCTGGAGGGGGGCCATCTAGAATTTTTTTGCAAGTCGGCGATTTCCAGGTCCCAGATTTGGCCCGAAAGCCAAACCACTTTATAAAAGGAATGCTAATGATAACGCCTCAAAGTTAGGATTTTTCGTATTATGACAGACCGCGCAGTTTTCAACTTACTAAAGCCGTTTTTTTTCAGATTAGTTAGTTACTGGTTTTTCAATTTCAGGCTTCTTAGGCTGTGTTAGATTATACGAGGCGTTCTGGATCAAAAGCGGAATTATCAAAAAATTACTTTTTCACATATTTCGTTTGTTTAGTCTAGAGATTTAGTCTAACAAGAAGTTTCGGGAGCACAAAGCATTTACTTGACTTCTTTTGGGGTTATCCGCTGTTGATACTAAACGTCTCATATAATACAATGTTATTTTAATTATATATTTATTACTTATATATCGATTATAACTTAGTAATTTACTAAAATCAAACCTTTTCCTCAACCACCCAGGAGGTATCTACGGGTCAGTACAAGGTAGAGACTGTACCGATGAAAACGATTGTGCAGGAAGGTGATTTGTCCAAGATCATCTTCCACTACCACTCTACCACTAGGTTTTCCCTAAAAATAAAGGGGTATAAATTTTAATACATATATATATATATATATATATCCATCATCTGTAGGCTATTTGAGAAGAGTTGTTAGATATTCGATAAATTGTGTGTGGTTTATTTTAGCGACAATTGTTTTTTTCTCCAATATAATGATTTCTATATACATATTTCATTTTTATTCTTTACAATTTGTATGTGTCATTTTAATTTGTTTGTATCTTGTACATCTAGTCCTGAAAAATAACTGCAATGTGGGTCGAACAGTTGGCTTTCAAATAAATAGTTCAATCATATTCAAGGAATTATTTCTCTGACCTCCACCCGGACCAATTTTTTCCTCCTAAATAATTTAATTAACATACAAATGATATATTTTTACAAATGATCCTATATCTTCATTTCAGGTTTAGGTTTTTAAGTATTTCGACTCCGATGACTCTTGGTAGTTATCGGAATATAGGTCCAATCCGCAATAATAATATAGTAACGAAAAAGTCCAGGTTATATTAATTCTTTATTGTTAGTACTTAAAGTATTTAATTGGCTTTAATGAATATATAACACCGCTCTCCCATTACATTTAATTTCATAATTCTGTTTCAACTTTTAGTTCCATCTCAAAAGCTTATCTGCCAATAAAGAAAAAAAAAGTGATACGAAATATCTCGGCAAATATATCGTACGACAATCAGTTTTGGAAATGGGAAGGAAAAAAGTGCGGTAAAAATAAGACAGAAGTGGGAATTTAGGGGAGCGTTATATATGACCGCGGTGGGGATGATGAATGCGTCTTTTAGGCCATATATTCCTCAACGGAAAGCAAAATAATAGCCATCTTTTCGAGCTGCAAGTACTCCCGTCTGATTCAGAACGATTCACTCCACTTTGAAATAATCTCCAAATATATGTTTTTTATTCTATGTTACTTATACTAGGAATTATTTAAACGAACATTTTACATACAATTATATTATATTCTTGATGTGAAAACCCTTTAAACATATATAAATACTCATCCTTGAATTTTAATTCCTTCTTCTTACCTCTTTTGAGTCACACCAACAGAAAAATATACCTTGTTATAAACATATTTTGTACTATCAATGATTCTGTAGGTTTTGTTTCTGCTTATAATTTTTTTAAAATAGGATCCAGGACCTTTTATATATTGAGTTTGTCAGATTTAGATTATTAGGTGTTTCACATGACTCATGCTTGCTATGAAATAATAGTTATCAAAATTAATAAAATTGATTAATCGATTTCAGATGACTTTCAAAACTATTATCAACACTTTCATTAACAACCGAATAGGAAAACCTTATTAATAACATATTCGAGTACTAACATCTATAATTATATTTACTTATCATTATTTAAAATTACCAAGCAGTTGTAAATTTGAATAAATAATTTTTTTTTAAATAATAACATAACACATTAAAATCAGATCAGAGTTTTGTGATGATCCCATTAGCCGAATTTCAACACGTTTGTAATTGAAATACTGTATGAAGACTGTTTTTTAATTTAAATGAATCAGTTAAAACCAAGTATTTGTGATTGTAAGGTCATCACTTGAATAATAATAATACATGAAAAAAGAAGTGAGTAAAAAAAAAAAAAATCAATTTTGTTCGTAGAAGAGGAAGTAGTTAATCATTCCAATATAGTAGAAAGGGAAAACCAAATCTGAGAGTGTGTTGGTTTCTATGAACGTTACTAATTTTCCTCTTAAAACTTTTATTTTTAGTTGCCAAAACAGTTTTTTCCTTCTCCTTTAAAATTATCTTTTCATGACTTTTACTACCTTTTCCATTTCAACGACTTAACGAAAGAAATATGAATGAATAAAGAAATGAATTTAAGATAAAAATACAGCCCAACGGTTGTTAATGTATCAAGAATATATTATATAGTCATTATTTTATATTTATTATAATAATATTTATGACATCAAACGATAATATATCAATTTTTTTCCGCTTTGATTTAATAACTGAATTATATTAGTTGACCTTATATATATATATATATATATATATATAAGAGGAAGAAAATGCTCCTATTGGATGTCAAAATAATTCTCTTAAATTCGGAGGACATTTTGAATGTAGTAAGAAGTAGACTGAACAATAAATAGTTCTCTACATTTAAGATAATTTTTTTTTAACTGCACCCGGACCATTTTGATTTATTTAGTTTGATATGCTCTTGACTTGCTATGCTATGTTAATGCCTTCAGAATTTAGTATATTATTTAAGAGACACAATCTTATGGATGATAATGCGTGTATAATAAGAAAATTTTATTAGGCTACAGAAGTTATCTAAACCTCCCCAAATCGACCCAATGACCAAAATGACCCATATGAACTAGTTACAATACAAGCCACAGACACTCGCGTAATGAACTCCTGTGGGTTTTTTTGTAACTATTTGATGTGGTTGTAATTATTTAAAATCAACATTATAGGATTCTCTACCGAAATGGTTCGGTATTATTGTTTTGTCAACATTATTTGCTAAGTATGCTACATAATATAAAACTATTACTCAAGTGATTGGCAATAGAGAATCGAATAACTGGCCGATTTCCGCCATTAGTTATGTAGTACTAATTTATGTTGTAAAAATACCGCTATAAAATGAATTTAAAAGTTATGGAAGTTTATTAAAATATTCTTGATACACATTAAAAAAACAAAACAAAAAAAAAACTGAACTAGGAGCATATTTTTTAAAGAAAAAGTGATATTAACTGATAAAATTTCAAAACTTATATTATTAATAATTTGATTTGTTCTGCCTTCAATAATATTATTCTTGGAGTGCCATCTTCATAAGAGAAAGTTGGTAGTGATATTGCCATACATCTGTCGGTCTGGGGCATACACATACACGCACCCACGCACACAAATAAACACACAAGTTAATAATGTTTTACATCAATATTAGCTCGTATATCAGCATTGTCTAAGCAAGGGTAAAACAAATATTAAACAGGATAGCATCTTTTTAGTCAAAAACTACTCCAAAAACAATACCACCAGAGTTTACGTTGCCTTTTTGATACTTCATAATGAAATATATGAGACCTCATTCCCGATATTTCACGTATACAAAATCGCAATGAAACTTCATTAAAATAATATTAAATAATTTTATAGCGACCTAATTTACAGAGTCTTGAGGCAGATCAATTTTTATAAAGCATTTTTAGCTTTTTAAAACGTTAAAAGTGAAAACTTCGAGTTCAAATTCTCTAATTATTATACAGCGAATAACTAGAAATAGCTATGGCTGTGTCCGTTGTTATTCTAAAGCAAAACGTAGTTATAAACAGCCTACTGATGTCTTATCCCAAAAATATTATTATTTAAGTTCTTTTGCCGAATTTGATATATCACATTCATAAAAAGGTAATTAGGTAATTTATAAAGTAAAACAATTTTCACTTTTAATGTTCATCACCTAATGACCTTCAATTCTCAGCTAATAGTGCTTTTTTTCCAAAAAACTAAACTTCCTGAATAAACTACAAATCTGAGCCATAAATACGAGTATCATGTGTTCAGATTGTTCGCAGCTGACAGGTAAGAAAAGTTCTTCAAGCTAATGTCATAGTTTGATCCCGTTAGTTGCTGTTCTATAGCTACTTCCAGTTTTCAAAACAGTGTTTTACTACTAAATAAAATTCTTTTAAATTTTTTCATTAACCATTTATCTTTTGAAATATATATATATATATATATATATGGGTAAGAAGAATTTGAGTAGAATAAGTCAATTTATACCTAGTTTATTCGTTTTGTCCTTGTTGTCTTCTTACCCTCCTTTATTCAATAATAATATATTACTATTACAATTACAAATATATCCATAGTACATAATACAGTAATTACAAAACAAATATATGCAAAGTATGGTGTATCCATGTTTTACCCTAGGATGTGTTAATGTATAACCTTGTCTGAATCCACTGAACGCGGTTTGATTTTGTCCTTGTTGTTTTCTACCTATGTTTATGCATTTAATATCTAACAAATATTAATATTAATAAGGGATTGGTGGACCCGAAGGCTCGATGCCGATAGCACCAATATCTGCTTACCCACCAATCTCTGATCACTACCCAAATCCAAGTCCGCAAGATCGCTCATTTTTTTTTTTCAATTGTTTATGACTGCCATATGAAATCGAGTGTAAGTTGTATGTTTGGAAGTGTCAATTATCAGATTTGGCCACAGTTTTTCCAAAAAAAACTGTTGACTGCTATAACCGTCATTTGCTCATCATGTCATTTTTTCTCGATGTATTACTCAATAACTTACAAGTGTATGCGTTAGTACACTTCGTACTAGCGCTGTTCTTTTTTTTATTGATTAAAATGTGCACGACGGCTATAGCCGACGTTTGCCTACATATCCCCAAAGATCGGACGACTATAGCCGTCATTTGCGGCAACGTGTTAGGGAATGCATTCATTGCCGAGGCCAACAAGATCATCTTAATCTTCACGACGCTATCACATCAGTAATATTAACCGAGTGCTGGTTAATATTTTTGTGTAATCTCATAAATCCTGGAGTTAAAAACATACTCGATTTATTTATCCATTGTATAATCAATAAATAAATGTTACGTTTTTCTTTATTTATTGTATTAGTATATTTAGTTTAGTTCTATCAATTAAACATAAAAACGTGTATTTACCATATTGGCCTGTAAAATCTGCTTTTAATCGGAATGTCAACCTGAGCTCCCAGCAATAACATTCCGTGGCTGCTGGCCTTACTGAAGCTCGCCCGAAACAATACAGCTCTACATTAGCCTACACAAAAGCGAGCGAACCCGATGCACCCGCGCTCCAATGAAAACAATATGGGACTCTTGCCCAGTATTACAATGGCCATCCTTTTATTGCTGTCCTGTTTGGTCGCCATTTCTGTGTTGTTTCAGTAATTCCTGATGGCCTATTTAGTAAAGGTCTCAATTTAATCGCACTGTTTTCCCTGTATATAAATATATAAGTTTTAAAAAATAACGGAATAATTGTGACAAAACTACTTTTAACGCAACTTATTCTTTGAAATAAAGTTATTGCTATTCCAGAGTGTTTCCCTTCTGACTTATAGGATGACCCCATATTGCTATTTTGGAAGAAAACCAGCACAAATAAAAAAGTTCCAAATATCTTTTGGAACGACATGGTAAAATTGAAGACATGGTAAATTTTTAAAGAGTGTCACAAACGTAACTCGGATATTCTGCCACTAGAGATCGGGTATGTCGGATTATTGAAACATATATGATTCGGGGGAACAGAAGCAATATCTGTTAAATTTTAATTTTGAGTTGCCCCTCTCGTCATCCAAAGGATATGACTTATATAATCAGTCCAGTTTCAGCATTGAAAATAGAAATAATTAAGACGTGCCAAATTTAAATAATGTTAGTTATTACAGGTCAATGAGTCAAGGGAATATAAAAATCAAAAATTCAATATTTTTTATATTATATATTTTATGTACTAAAAAATTATATAAGGGAATGAGAAATACCTCAAATATCGAAAAAGGACGTCTTGAGATAATCTAAATAAAGTTAAATACAGTGTTTTATATAATGGTAATGATTTTTTCGTAATATTTCAAATTAATTTACCTATGTATTAATGTATTTATGTATGTATAAATGTAATATCTACATGTACAATCGTTTGTAGTTTAATTATGAAAATGAACCAGAGATGGAAGTACATATTCCATGAATGTTTGAAGTTAAATGGGTTAATAAGTTTCCCTGATGAGGTGAAATATACATCATATTTTCTCGATAACAATTGTAGTTTACAAATGAACTAATTAGTCATACTGTATACTTATAATGCTACTCAATCGAAGACTCGTTTGATTTGAGGTAAAACTTCATGGACCTAGCTACTCCTGTTAAGCATTTGTAATATATTTTAGTACAATATGATTGTTGGGGGCGACCTGTGGTCTAAAGGATAGTATAACACACTACTAAGCCCAAGATCGTGGGTTAGCAACCCGGCATAGGATTTTTTAAAGGGAGTAAAAAATATTTGGCTATGCCGTCCTTCGAAAGAGACGTTAAACGGGGTCCCGATCTTGTACGATGTTAAAAACCACCACCCTAATTAAACCTGGATAGGCAAAATTTAGATCTCCCAATGTAGCATTTTCCGATGACCCATAGCAGCATAAAGTGACGTTTAATGAACAAACAAACATGATAGTGTAATTTTGGTCATCGGGAATTTATATGAAAAGATTTGAAGAAATACTTTAGTAACTTGGAGGTTTAGTAAGTTTAGTAACTTCTAATTGTAACAAATATTCGAGTAGGAACATAAGAATTGGTATTCCAAACAGCCTCCAAAAGCGGAATAATCATGTAATCGCGGAAGGGAAAATAGGAAAGTTTTTTTCAATGAATCACTTGCTCCAAAAAATCTAGAGATCCTACGCAATTATCAGTTAAATTCTACGTCTTGTGGGAAAACCGTACACACCAATAAAAGATTCCCGAGACCATTATTTTCTTAGTAAACAACTTTCTTTTTTCATAGCACTAACGAAACTGTTAACAAGCATCTGAGGTGCGTTTAGGATAAAATTTATAACAAAGGGTTCGGATTGCAATAAGTGTAAGGTTCTGCCTCCTAGCGCTAGGTAACGCTTTTGATGCTGAAGTTACTCTTATGTTACATAGGAGGAATTCTGCCTTCCACCTCCTCTACCTAGGAATCTGTCTAAATTCCTGAAGGGAGCCGCATCCAACCTCCACAAACATTGTTGGTTATAACTTGATACCCTAGGCAACTAACATTATTAGTGTGTATTAGTATGTTATAAACATTATCGGTTATAACATGGATTCTTATGCAACATATAAATTTAATTATTTAATCCCTGTACGGTCGTTTCTCGGCAGACTAACGTCAAGTCTTCTTAGTTAATAAGCCAATCGAATTAGAGATTCTTATTTGAAATTGAAACATCATCAGTGAGAATACACCCTTAGCAACAAGCCTGTTCTAACTTCAAAGGTTTCAGAGACATTTCCTTATATCGTCATTGGAGTCTGTATTTATCATCGCTTGTGTGTATACCCTCTCAAGTTCTAAATATATTAACCACAACGATTATCAAAAAAATGTTATGTATGAAATATAGTCATAGAGTCATAGTTCTCCCTATCCTCTCTCTCTCTCTCTCCCTCTCTCTCTCTCTCTCTCTCTCTCTCTCTCTCTCTCTCTCTCTCTCTCTCTCTCTTTCTCTCACTCTCTCTCTATATATCTATATATCCATCTATCTCTCTATCTCTCTCTCTCTCTCATAAGAGATAATGTTAATGATGATATTTTCATCCGTTAAATATTGTAATTTCAAAAAAAGGGAATATAAGGGATTGAGAGTAATTTAAAATATCAAATTGAGATAAGGTAAATAATGTTTGACTTGATATTCGATGATTTTTGTTGATAATTTTAATTAATTTATCTCAGTATTATTATTGGAATGGAATACTTATTGCAATACCTATGTCCAAAACTGTAGATTAGACCTGTAAAGTTCTCTAATATATTAAAATAAAATAAATTATTACTGGATTCATAACTATTTTAGCAATCATCAGGATAAAACGATTTTCATTTAAAAATGTGTATTATTTTTCTTAAAAATCAACTTAAAAAAATTACTATGACACCAAAGGGCCCAAGGTTCGTTCCAGGCATATTTCTAAATATAAAAAAAACACCTTACTGTAAGGATGGCCTTTTGGGTCCACTTGGAACATATCACGGAGTCGTTGCAGTGAATCACAAACCTTTTTATTTACTTTGGAACGACCAGCCTGCATTCGACAACTCTGATTTATATAATTTATTCCGCATTTTCCGGACGATAAACTTCTCTAAGTAGCGTGGTTATAAAAGAGGGAAAAGAAACTAAACAAAGAGTATCAATTAAACAAGTCATTGGGAGCCAAGGGATTTTGTTACTGTCAGCCCCAGAGCTTCCCCACTGCTCTCATTAATCTGTTCTTTCCTATTGTTTTTCTCTTACATAATTTCTCACCTTTTCGTATTTCCTGCCTCTTTTGGCAAGGTTCTCTGGAAGTGTTATTATATTATTTTGCAAATAAAAAAACATGTTGCCAAATGCTAAAGGAAAAAAAATATTATTATTTAAAAAAAAGGAGAAAAGAAATAACTAACGAATAATTAAGAACTTATTACAGTTTTGCCAGGAGCAAGGGCGGATCCAAGATTTTTGTCTGGGGGGGGGGCACAACGGGCAGACGGGAAAAAATCAACAATAACTTACAAATTTACTTGTTGTATCCATAGAAAGATTTCAAAGTTTATTAAAATATCAAAACAATAGTTTCACTCATGTTCTTTCAGTTATTTTAACAACTTTGATCATGTGATTTGCCTATAATTATGTACTATAATGGATTCTCCACAGTACACAAAAAACTGCCTGGGGGGCACGTGCCCTTGTACCCCCCCTGGATCCGCCCTTGGCAATTATAACAATCACACAACTTTATGAATAAAAATTTTTTAAAAGGAAGAATATAAAATTGATTAAATGATGACTCCTGTCTCTCAATGCATTGTGTAAAAACCTAAGTGAAAAAAAATTATTAGTTACATAAAAATTATAAATTTAATCAATATTTCTCTAATTTTACTATTGCTCATAATTTTAGCCCAGTAGCTATATTACAAATTGTTTGTTTTTAGTTTCACTTCTTTGTTTGTCAAGTGTTTTGGAAAATAAAGATTTACAATATTCAAATTGTATTATCAATATCAGCAATCAGGAAAACATAAATCTATTCATAATTTTACATAAGCATGTTCAAAAAATGGAATTTGATTATAGCGTATGTCCTGAAGATGATGATGATGATGTATGTCGAAACGTTGACTGGTTTGTTTTTTTTGCAATATTTTATAGCTTTGAAGTTTTTTGGGGGTTTTCCCAGTGCTTTCTCATGGAAAATAATTTTTTTTAAATTCATTTTAGGACGCTCTAAATTCAATAATTAATATTATTGTTTCCTTTTGTCATTTTCCAATACTATTAGAACCACAAAGCTGTTTTTTCGGCTTTTTTAAAAAAAGTAAATAAAATGAAGAATTGTTTATACCAACTTCTTGAAGTTGGAAATGACCCCATTTTACATATTTGCCTATTCCCTTTCGATATTTTGACTTCCAATTTGAAGAATGAGGTTAGGGAGATATGCTTTGAAGTTATAACACAAAAAAAAATGTCTTAAGCTGTAAAATTTGTTTTAAATTGTTGTTACTTGGATAAGAAAAGAGATGCCAAGAAAAAATTACGTTACGCGTTGAAGTTAAGCGATGTCTGTATTTTCAAACAATAGGAAGGAATGAGTTTGTTTATGGAGTATAGCTTAACTTTATTTATTTTAGCTGCACATGGTCTTCTTTGTTGTGCGTACAGATGTTGCCTTAAATCAAGAAGTACTGTGTGCTTTTGGTTTTTTGCAGAATTTTAGAGACTTGAGGCTTTATTTTGGGGATTGTTGCTATTGCATCCATCTCTTTTTTTAATGTATGCTAACTTTTATAGATTTATTTTATAATTTATCCTTACAAATTCCAACAAGTAGAATCTGCTCAGTTCCAAGTATTTCCTAGCGATTAGTTTCCACAGTAAGGAGTAAATGAAGCGAGGCCTGGAAGTGAGAGTGCCCCCTGGACGGCCGAAAGGTCCTGCGGTGGCCCAGCTCTGCGGTCAGCCTCCGACGATACTTCCCAGGCAATAGCTCTGTCGTAACCTCATATTTATTACCTCAGTGTTTTATAATTGGTTTCTTAACTGTAACAACCTGCTAAATTTGTTCAGGTCCTATAGCAACCTGTGAAATTCGTTGCTGCTTTTTATAAATTTTCGTTGTATTGGTATATCAATATTATTAACTTAACTCACTCACTTACACTCTCTGATGGGCACTACAGTCCTTGTAGGACCAGGGCTTCCTCCGACAGCCTACTCTAATGTTCCCTGCCTGGAGTCTTCTGTCTCCATCGCCGAACTCCCATTTTTCTCAGGTTGTCCTCCACATTACCAGAAAGTTTTAAACGTCTCAACATCATTCATCAACTATTATTTCATATCCTAATGGTTTTTCTTCTCACAAAGCTCTTTAAATAATGTTCGTGAATTTAAAAACACACAAAAACTTATGACTTTTGGAAACTGACGATTTTTTTTTGTAATTGAAAAAGTAGTTCTATTGTGTTTGGTTGTTGAAGATAAATATATCTGTATTTGAATATATTAATTGAAATAACTTTAATTAATGCATCGAATTTTTCAATTTTTATTATATTTATTGTTTCCAAATCTACATTAGCCATGAAAAGTTAATTTTACAGGAGTAGCAGAAACTGTTTTGACAACTTAAAATGAAAGTTTGAAGCGGAAAACAGTAACTAGCACCGTTCATAGAAACTAATCCACTGTCAATTTTGGCAACTCCTATTTCTAAACTATTGGCATACCCTTTCTATGAAGAAAGTTGAAAAATAATATTTTTTTCTTACTAACTTTCTATGTTAACGCCTATTTTGTACTCTTATATAAGTTTATTATATTTATTAATTGCGAATCTACCATTGAGGCGTGAAAATGGGAAACAAATTAAACAAAAAAATTTTCTTTAAATGTTTTTTCATAGAAAAGGTTGTAATTATTCAAGCTAATTTTTCTTACTCTTCATTTGAAGAGTAAGCCAAAACTAGGAGTGGTTTAGGTTTTTTGAACGGTCATGGTTGCTGTTTCCAACTTTTTATTTTCAGATGCCAAATTAGTTTTTTGCTTATCCTTTAAAATTTCCTTTTCAAAAGTTTTTTCATGTCAACGCCTCAATTCTAGATAAGGAGTAAAATGTTCCCTGTTAATAATTAAAAGTTTAGAGATAATATTTAACAGAATTTAACGAAATCTAGTATCAAGCAAGAATGTTATATTGATAATATTTTTACCCCGTAACTCCTTCATTTACAAAAATAAATCTTTTGGCATTTTATTCGTAAATATTTCAAAACACTTCTCATTTATTTATTTACTCACGTTTAAAAATAATATATAACCACAGTTTTGATTCTTTATAGACTATAATATCTCATAAACCCCGACTCACTGTCCATTTCCCCCGGCAACTTCCGTATCCTGCCCTGGAGAGCTGCGTCGATTACCAATGATGGCCTACTCAAGGGGAAAGCATAGCCCGTTACGAGATGCTACGATTAAGACCTCGCACCATCGAGAATAGTTAATGCTACACTTTCACTCGGTAATTAAGTATAATGGGCTGGGTTTCCTAGTTCCATCAGTGATCATTATTGCTTCTACCTCAGTGCTCTTAGTGCGGTGTACCTCTTCTGCTATGTATTGGGTTAGGGAATATACACTCAATCAAACTAACCAGGGAGTTTGACCTGCACGATTCTACCTATAGTAAAAATTATTTATCAAAACGTTGACTCTGAGGCTCTTGCAAACTTTTGCGTACTTACCTGGATATGAAATATTTAATTAAGGAAAGTATTGCGAATGTAATAAGGCCCCTTGAACACGAATGGGCAATATGCAAGTATCCATAATTGGGTTCTGCTATTTTCAAGTCCGGCTATGACGCATAAACTATTTAATCTTTACACAGCAGTATAAGGCCTGTGGGATCTTCCTGGGACCCAACCTCTATAAAGTGGGTTCCTTTAATTGGAGGAAAACCAGCGGTTGAGTGTGATCTAGGACGTCACATCCCTGCACAACCTTTGCGTTAGAAACTGTACATTCTCAATCATTTCCTGAATGCAAGTGCCTTCATCGTTTTAGTAAAGTTTTTTTTTTTTATCGTTTATTTGTATGAGGTGAGTTTAGCTCAAAAAAAAAATAATGTGATACTGGAATTACTTATTTAAAGTACTTATGAATCGTCTTGATTCATAAATATTAAACATTTTCCTTTTAAAAGGTTACAATGATTCTGATCAAACATTCGATTATCTCTAATTGTTAATATTAATTTCTATTTAATTTTAAATGCTAGTAACTAAAACAAGAAAAAAAATAAATGTTTTCCTAAAGTGAAAAATAATTTCTTAAGACTAGAAATATGGATGCATACAAAATATTATTTGTCTTTTACAATCACAGAAAAAGTAATAGATTGCCACAAAAAACGTTCTATAAACCTAAGTGATTAGTACAAATAATGGTTTCTACTATTAAATTGTATGGTAGAAAAAAGATGTACCTTTGGAAAATATAAGGTGTACCCATAGAAATTGAATGTAAAATTTATTGCTAACAGAAAAAAAAGTTTTAAAATCCGGGTGGAACTAGTAAATCCCTATAGAAAACACAGCCATAGCACTGTCGACTATTTGTTTTTTCCCTAGCCTGCCCTACGGCAATCCGGGTTCGGTAGCGACATATTCTTTTCATGTACGTGTCACTGGGTGAAAAATTAGGAAATACTATATTTGTATTTAGGAATCAGCAATATCACCTTTTCTAGTGGTCTCCCGGAAACATAATATCTGCTCTACAGTTGAAGTTAGCACTCCAGCATTATCACAATTAACTTTAAGATCTGTCAGTGTTAAATTTAAGCTTTACGCCAATCTGACGCTATTGACTTCGTATTACAACGACGATAACGTCGACTTAAGAGCTTTACAGAACCTGAAAGTTCGGAGCTTAAAACTTTAAGATCGTACCCAGCACAATCGATTCGTCCATGTTGTTTTTTATTTATTTAACGCAGATTCAGTATTATTTTTTCAATCATTTTATAATATTTTCAGGAAAACCTTTAAATTTTCATTTATTTTTCCAAAAATTATGTAAATTACATTTGGCTTCACCTTCCCCTGCTGGGAAACAATTATATTCCATTATGGTATTTATTAATAAGGTTTAAATCCACGTCTGTAAAGTATTTGTACGTGTTTGTTAATTCTTGAATGAATAAACTTTACCATTTTATAAATATGCCTAAGGTCTATAAAATCATTATTAAGACCGACATTTTACGTTCTCCCCGAAGGAAGGTATAACCAAGGATTTTTTCCATCCTTTAAAAAATCCCAAGGTCACCTCCTGGGTTTCGAATGAACCTGAAATCGGTTCATTTAACTTTTGATCTTATAGACGCTTACATTTCTGTTTAAAACACTTTAGCACTGTAGGATTGTCCCGATTAGACATCTCTATTAACTTTATAACATGTCATTTATTAAATTTACTTTATATGCTAACAATAACAAGTAGACAGCATCAACGTCATTTTAAAATGTTTTAAGAACCCGAAAGTTCGAAGCTTGTAACGTTAAGAGCAGACCTAGTACAGTCGGTTCCTCTTAGTTTCTACCTTCTACACGGTTACCCTCCTGCTTAAAATTAGAATTACCACGCAGACATAAATAAAAACACAGGAATCAATAAAAATATAAACTAAAATAATTGAGATTTTGTTACTAAAGCCTCCGGCTTATCCTAAGCCTCCCATTGTTAAGTTGGACCAGATTATTCGCAGACTCTTGTCGAGTGGAGATCTTGAGTTAAAGTAACTCCTTTAGCTCAGGGAGGCCTGACACAAAAGATTAAACCGTAGCTTTTTAGAAGACGGTCTCCGAGGTAACCCTTTTTTTATTAAAGTGAGTTTATTAAAGCGAGAGGGAGGGAAGGCGAATGATAACTCAAAGGGGAGGAGGTCCCAAACAAACATCCCTCCTTTCCCAATAATCCTCCAGCACTATGTCGTCCTTGGGTCATTTTCCATCTTTATTAACTACCTTATTTGTTTGCACGAGACTTTTTAAAATTTATTTATAAATGTATTAAAAAAAAAAATTATGAATCGCTTTATATTCTGACCGTAAAATCTGATTTTTATGTGCTCGTAGTTTTCACTCCATTGCATTTTACATCTGCGATCTCTCAAAATCTTTTCTCAAAAAAAAGGAATAAAAAGTACATAAAAAAAAATTTAACATATGGAATGACTTGGCCTAAGGTTCGAAATATCGAATTCTTAGACTTTGATCAATACTACACATTTTTTCTAATGAGCTTGTAATAAGATGGATTGTAGTTAAAAAACTTTACAACTGTGAAATAAAGAATCATTCTAAATATTGTTTATGATTAAATGCTCCCATTGATAATATACGAGCGTTTCCTCGTTAATTAAAAATAACATAATTAATACGAGCTCGTAGTGGGTTTCTGGGAAAGATTGTAATAATTACACGTATTTTTGTGTTCAACAAAAAGAAAAAAAAAACCCTAAAAAAAAACAACATTGTTCAGATGTTTTTAGTTACATTAAAAGTACCTTCGTAGTTACATACTTATGTTTTTTGATGTTATGATATTAAAATATCGGGGTAATATTAAAGTATTATTATGGTTTTTAGTACAAACAGATTAATTTAATAGAAAGAAAAACATATAAAAGTAAAATACTATTAAACCAAACAATAGTTTACAATGATTTTGGTAATTAGTATTTCTTTTGATCTAGATGCGCCTACATTCGAGCACGAATTTCTAAATAATACATTATTTATGTTATAAAAAATACGAAACAATAATTATTGCAGTCACTTGTAGGTACATTGTAAAAAAATTATATCATGATAAACCACTGTGATTAATTTAGTCAAGAATTATCGTTTTACAAAGAACTTTACGATCATACGAATTTACTAAATTAATATATACATAATAATCAATATAAATGTAAAATAAGGAAGAAAATAGTTGGGGGTGCAGTCAATTAAAACACTAAATAAGTGGATACTTATTTTAATTAAGTGCCGACGTTTCATCATATTTTACTCTATTTCCATGCTAATGCCATATTGTTACTTATATTTCTATACGTTCCTTGTATATTTACATCATATATTTATACCACTTCATACTATAGGTATGGTTTTTTAAAAAAACTGTTATACTCTATATTCATATCTTGACTTTCTACTGTTATTCTTCCTTTATTTACTCTTTAATTTCATTTTGGTTATATCTTATTTCATTTTACTTATGTAAACTCCCTAGGAGTCTATTATCTTACCTTTTATAGTTTATATATATTCCACTACCTTTTCCATAATTTTACTTCTCACCTCTGATGTTTATACTTTTTCTTTCTTTTTTAAATATCTTTCTGTTTACTTCCGTCTTTTATCTTTGTATTTTAAAAAAAAAAAAAATTTTTTTTTTTGGCATCACCACCATTCTGTACATTTTCTCTGTAATTTTTTGTATTCATATATATCCCTCACTTTTGTTCTAAATTTCTACCTCTCTACATATATATTTTTTCTCATTTAGCATATACTTAGTCCTCAATGTATTTTTATTGTATTCATTGTATGTTGTCTGTTTTCTTTCTTAGCCCTGAAGATGACCCACAAAGTGGGTCGAAACGTCGGCACTTAATTAAAATAAGTATCCACTTATTTAGTGTTTTAATTGACTGCACCCCCAACTATTTTCTTCCTTACATCATCCAGTCAACGATCCCTCGCTTCTCATAAATGTAAAATAGTTTATAAATTGGTAGCTTATGTAGGAGTGATAATGTAAATCTATTCCTACTAGTGAAGTAAGAACTCGTAACATATGTTTTATAATCATATGTTAGAATTATCACATAATGATATTGCAACAACCTAAAAATGAATCATAAATTCAGTCTAATTCTATTTTCTATTGGGGAAAACGTAATCTCAGTTTAAACATTCATTTGTCTGAAATTTTATTGAACGAGAAAAAGAAAGTTTTTAACGATTAACATAAATTAATACAAAACAATAATTAGGAAAATGTGGGAGCGGAGTGGCTCTGTGGTAGAGCGCTGAGTTGTCGTCCCGAAGGTCTTGAGTTCAAATCCCGTTCGCTGACGGGACTGATCTTTTAGCGGCTGGAGATGGATCCTGTGGGACTTAGGACCCTCCTGGGGCTCACCCAGCCTCTATAAAGTGAGGATGAGTGTCCCTAAATTGTACGAGAATTTAGGTAAATCGACATCTTAATTTATTACCAATATTAATTTAAGCTATTATTTTGTTTAAATTGTATTTTATGTTTGTACAATTTTCGTTCTAATAAATGAATTTGTTTATGCTACAAATCGTAATATTACTTTAATATTACCGCAACATTTGATTATAATATATATTTTTTATCATCATAATGCAGACCTACGCTGATTATAACTCAGAGCATTTGACTAGTATTTTTTTATTTTTGTTAAACACAAAAATTACTACAATCCTTACCGAAAACGCGCTACGAGTTAATTTTAGTTATCTTATATTTAAGACAATTATAATAAGTTGGTGTAGGTTTACATCATCACTCCTACATAACCTACCTGTTTACAAACTACATTCATATATTTTGGAGAAAACACGCCCTTACTTTGGTTGCAGACTTCCGAAGCTCATTACACGTTTCATTTACCGAAAGGGAAAATTTAGCCGTGGGTTTTATTGGAAGGGCAGCAAACGCCCTGGTTGTAACGAGCTAGGGGATGGAATTTCTCGACTAGATCTGATGAGGTTTGCGGGCAGGGGATGGGACGAAATATCAACAAAATAGCATATAGATCCAGCAGTCGGCCTAATATCGTAAAAATCCAATGTCCGATTAATAATTCCATCTATATCTCGATACTAACTCAATATTGCTGCAAACTAATTTATGTTACGATCTCCTAATACGTAATTTACCTTTGCCGTTGTAGGCTAGATTGTGTACTAATGCCTTTTGAATTCCCACTGTGGCTAGGCAATTCGCATGAATAATCTCTTACAAGGCATTGTAATTAGTCCAGAAATTTTTTCTCGATGTTACTTGATTTAAGTCTTTTTTTTTTTTTTTTTTTTTTTTGCAACGTCGTGGAGTATATATGTATATATAAACAACAACTTTACCTCATTCAACTAAATTATATATTTATCATTTTTGTTGGCTTCAAAACAATATTTAAGCAAATTATCAAATACTCCATAACCAGTTAGTAACATTTAGTAAGTGCACTATCTATACAAATTAAAACATGCTGCGAGAAATAAATAAACATAAGCAATGTAACTGAAAATGGAATTAAACAATAATATACAAAATATGTAAATATTAATATACAAAAACATGCATATCTACAACATATATTTGCGCATATCTCATACATTTGATGTGGTCCCACTAATTGACTATCATTTTAAACATGCATAAAAGACAACAGACATTAGTTGTTACAGTATTTTTAAGCCTATCTACCAACTCATTAGTTATGGCTAAAGAGTTATAAACTTATGTTACAATAATATATAAATATAAAAAAAAATTAATCAGCTGGGATTACCGTACTGTTAAATTACTTCTACAGTTTCATTTTATTGATTTAATTCATTTTAATATATTTTAATCTAATTTAACTTTAAATACTCTCTTAATGTTAATGTTCACGGCCATTATTGTTTATCCATTCATCACTTATTTCTTCTGATATTGACCGTTTCATAAAGCTCTTTCAAACTCAGATTAAGCCTTAATCTTACATTATTCGAATAAGCCCTGAGGAAGCTAGCAGTATGGCTTGCGAAGGCAAAGAACTTAACGACACGATCGAAACCAGAAGAAATACGAGATGAATGGATTAACTTAACTTTATTTATTTATTATATAATTTTATGGAGCTCACCCAGACTACATAAAGTGGGTAGCCTCAATATTAGGAAAAATCTGGTGTTTAAGAGTGATCTGGGACAAATCACCTCTTTGCTCTACCATTGACAGTACAGTGTCTTCTATGTACTGAGGTCTAGACTCTTCCTGGGTTGTAGTGGTACACTTTTTTCTTATTTCATTTTAATTTAAAACGTTTTATTTACATTTCTTGAAATGTTTGAACTATTGACTTTCGTTTTCAGAAAAAGTAAATAAATAAAAAACCCGTTAATTTTATTCGTATTTTTACTTTCATTCATTATTTTATTTTCTTACGTAATCTGCGTTGCGAGGTACCACTTGGACTAGACAAAAGATTTAAAAATGTGGAAACGAAATGTGTAACCTAAACGTTTTTTATATATACACTTTATTTAAATATTTCAATCTGCCACTTTTAGGCAATAAGTGATAGCGCTAAATAGCTATACAATCATTCAATACAAAAATAATAATAATAATAATTTAAAAAAAAAAAAATATATATATATATATATATATATATATATATACGGGTGAATAATAAAAACAAAATAAATGTCAGGTCAGTCCAAAAGTTCGTGCGCATTTTGGCGAAATTTTTAAATGGTATAAATAAAACACAATTTAACATTTTAATCGATGATATATTTTCCTCCGCTATCTACAATATCACACCATCTTTCTGATAGCTTTTTTATTCCATTGGTGTAAAAAGATTCTGGTTTTGGAGCGAAAAAACGTCTGAATTCATTTTGTATATCCTGGTTAAATTGAACTTTTTGCCTTGGCAAAAATTTTGTAAGGCACGAAATAACTGAAAATCACTTGGGCCAATATCCAGGGAGTATGCAGGATGCGGCAAAAGCTCCCAATTCAGTTCATTAATTTTTATTACTGGATATCTGGGCCCATTAAACATCCCAATGTATATATACATATATATATATATATATATATATATATATATATATATATATATATATATATATATATATATTAAAATAATAAAAAAGAACAATAAATAAAACATAAATTATGAATATAAAATTGACGTAAATCAACGAGATCCCGATTAAAGTAATGTTCGAACAACATTCTTCCCCGTACATACCTCGCAAAAATTGCGACAACACAAGGATGTAGGATCAGTGAAGAGAATGGATTTGTCTGGCTTGGATGCGAGCCTTGGTAGCTCAGTGGTTAGAGCACCGCGCTAGAGACGCGGGCGACCCGAATTCGAATCCCGGCCAAGACATCATCTTTTCTCTTCAAACAAAAATATATATAATTAGTAACAACTAAGAAATATAATTAAAAATATATATAATTAGTAACAACTAATTAGTAACAAATATATATAATTAGTAAATATATATAATTAGTAACAACTAAAATAAAATTAATTATAAAAATATATATATATTTAAATAATAAAAAAGAACAATAAATAAAAAAACATATATATATTTATAATATTAATATTTCTTCGACTACCTTGGAATGTAAAGTTTACTTTACTATTTTGTAGCGCGTTTTCAGGAAGCTGATCCCTAATTCTATCAAAGTGTTGCGGTAGACGTTATTTCTGTCCCCTCTGTAGGTGGCCTTCCTATTGAATCCTACACCCACTGCATCTCTTCCCCCGCGTTTATTTTTTCAACTTTGTCTACGAACAAGTATAACTAAATAATAATAACTACTGACATGAATACCGTGATTACGATTTGCTTTGTTACTGAAACTCTGAAGAAAAATCGAATCGAATTTAGAAATGACACGAATGTGAAAAAAACGTCTGTACCATGGAGCCATCAGAGAATATTAGCAAAGGCATGCTAAGTGAAGAACGATGTTAAAGAAGGTCGGTCGTTGCTAGTTGGCTCGTAGCAGATTGCTGTTAAACGAAGTCTTGAAGCCTTCTCTCATCTGCCTCCTGATTAGCTACCTATCGCATTACCCGTTTTTGCAGATGGAGATTTTCAAAATTCATATTTTCCCAGTGTAATGTGATGAATAATTTAAACTCCTTCGTCATTCATAATCAGATCGACAAGTTGTTAAAAAATGGTACTGATATTGAAAGAAAACCTGTGACAAGCTGCTACAGCCGAATTTAAATCTGGGATCATCAGCTTAACAACTGAATTCATTACACGCTTATCTATCACACTCCTATTGCTGATATTGGACGAATATAAAATACAATATTTTTCTTACCTGTAGCTTTAGGGAAATAAAACGATAATAAAGTGCTCTCCTGTAATTGTTTCATGCATTACCTTAAAGTAGTTATATAATCTCGATTGATACGTATTAATTAAGATGATTCATAACAAACAAATCTTTTCTTGCTAATATACTTCAATAAAATTATTTTTAATACTGAAGTTACATGAGTATACATCGTTCCTATACATGTGCATACATACTTTATTTTCATTTAATTTAATTTTTCTGATATGGACCATTAAGACCTTTGTAGACCATTAAGTGGTAAGTGTGGTGTAGTAGTTAGCATAGCAACCTACTGTAACCTAAGATTGTGATTTGCAGTCCGACAGGTGGCCTAGGATTTATAAAAGGTAGTTAAAAATACCTTGGTTATGCCATCCTTTGGAAGGGATGTAAAATTGTGATCCTGAGTCCGTGCGATTTCAGTTACACCTTAAAAAATCTCATCCAAATTATATCTGGATAGGCTAATAACTAGGACTCCTACTGTAGCATTGTCTGATTAGCCATAAAGTGACGTTAAATGATTAAATAAATAAACAAGATCTTTGACAGCTAGATCTTGCATATATAAAGTGCTTTGGCGAGAACAATGCGCAAAGGTTCGCCAAACCTTAATTAATTAATTATCCTTAATTATCTTTCAAAATATCTAGTGTTACGTCAATGCCAGGAAATCAAACATAGTTATTGCTTCCCGGGAAGTTTCAAACAAAGCTTTCTCGTGATGAGTTTATATCTGGTGTTTAATAGCTTATAAATTATCAAAGCTGAAAATTATAAAACTTTTGACAGATAGGTATATAAAGAGAAAAGGGTTAGGGGAATTGGATCTGAAAGGTAAGAAACTTTAGCCCGGTTCTGGATGAGAGAAGTTGTCCAATGTTTTGATATCAAATGGTTACATCATGTCCTGGCTTTGCAAATAAGTTTCTCTCTGTGGTAAGTTGTTTAATTTCTCTGTAGTTGTCCTCTCTGGGTTTTCCCTCCCCTGGATCACGGCTAGCAAACTTTAACAAAGTCAGTCTTTGTTTTCTTAAGAAGAGCAGTCAGCCTTTCAGGAGACAAAGCTTAATGTAAGAACTAGAAAGACATAAACAATTGAATTAAAATTTAGTGGAAATTGCTATTAAACGAAATTGTATTTACACTAAAATCGTTAGGAAAAAAGGGGTTTGTTAATGCCTTTCCAATAAAATCAATAATGTTTAAGTCCTTAATTTACTTAACACTTTAGGAAAAGAACATTGAGTATAGACCAAGGTGAATACAAATTTATTCTTAGGTGATCTAGTTGTTACCATAGCAACCTACGTTGCCCAAAATCACGGGTTCGCAGCCCGCCACGTGTCCTTAGGATTTTTTTAAAATTGGATTAGCGAAATTTAAGATTGGAGTATAAAATTCTTAGTTCTGCTGTCCTTCGGAAGGAAAGTATAAAGCGGGGCCTGTACGATGTGCGATATTCGTTAAAGATCCATATCCTAATTATTCTTGGATAGGCAAATTTTAGAGCACCCACTGTAGCATCGTCCGATCAGCCATTGAAGCATAAAGTGACGTTAAATAAAGTAAAAAACCAAATTTTAAATTCAAAGCAGGATATTTGTGGGGAGTGACTGTGTAACACTACAAAAAATAACCATGAGTATAAATATATCATTAGATAACAGTGAAAAGTGAAAGCGAGGTATTCGTAAAACCGACTTTTACGAAAACAAATTCATTTTAACGTAATTTCTTTCTTAATTTAGCAACTTTAATGATATGTAGCAACATATCAATGATCTTTATTTGGTATTGTTACATTTAACCGTAACTCTTTCGGTAATTAAAAAAAAATTATTATTAAAGCTATATACCTTTAATGTAAGTACTTTTCATGAATATAGAATCAGTACTAATTCACCTTTCATACGTGCCTATGATCCTTATTCATTAATAACTCAGTGGAATATAATAATTTTCCACCAAGTAAAAAGATGTAAGAGAATGGGAAGGGTTTCCTGAAAATGTAATAAATTATTTTAAGAAATAATTTTGAATGTAATGGGACTGGATCGGTGTAGTTCTAGCATGTGAAAATTAATATCTCTTTTCAAAATTAAATAGTGATAAACATAGGTATCGTAGAAAATCATACAAGCGGATAATTTATATAAATACGTGTATTATTGTATATTTATGTTATTAGTCGCTTCCATTTATAAACAGATGGAAGCAAAAATAAAGAGAGAAGTAAAATTATGCATCCATTCTACATATTTGATTTTGTGAATAAGAGTACTGGTTAAGCATTTTATAATGCAAGAAATAAACAGAGTACATGATGTTTAACATTCCGTGATATGAAACATAATGAAGTAACTGGTAATTTTGGATTTATGTACGATATCCCCTACCCTAAAATCACATTACTTGAATTTATCCATGTATTAGAAACCATGACAAAAAATATATATAAACACATTTAAATATTAGCATTTGAGATATTTGGTTGATAAAATCTCCATTATAATACTGAAGAGGAATTTTTAGTAATTATAAACATTTTAGATCCCTCGCAAATATACGATGCATTAGCGGAGTGCATGATTAGGATTTAAACTAAGCCCTAATGAGCGAGTAATCTTCTTACCTTTAGCTATGGCTAATCTCTGTCCTGTCCAACCGTTTCTCTCTGCCAATTATTCTAGAAGCAATTTGACAAAATACAAAAATTTCAATTATTTGAAATAACCAATATAACATGAATTTCTATGAGCTTCTTCAATAAAAAAACCGTTATGGAAATTTTTGTACTTAAATGACTCGTTTTACTTCAAAAAATGCAAACGAATTTCAGCTTGCGTCCTCCCATTGAAGTTCTCAATAAAATGTCTAGGAGCGTATATCTGCTTTAGGAATAAAGAAAAATATTTTGGGATTATCGTTCTTAGGCTTTAGGTTCAAAAAAGGACACAAAAATATAAGACTAAGAACATATCCTCCTTGTACATAAATAAGGAAGCAAAGCATCTTTATATAGATCATTCTTTATTAACTCCGAAGATATAAAATATGACTGAACTATAACATGTGACTTAGGGAAAGCTTTCAGAAAAGGGTTTATTCAGAAATACTTAGGGTGGAAGGAAAACATATTAAAATATTTAAGTATGATTCCATATCATTTGGAATGCTTATATGGAATTCTCAAACAGATTCCAAAAGAAAAGAAAATACATCCAGTAAAGCTCCCTGCTGATGTTAAAATGCGTCTCTTTCCCCTGTAATAGGTTCTTTGAAAAATAAAATGGGTATAAAACTCACATTACAAGAATGGTTATATCTCAGGGTCATTCTACCTTTGATAACCTCTAAATGAGGCGTTCTGATTCATAAGCGGATAATTATCAATTTCAAAATGTTCAATGGTTTAGTCATGCAATGAATTCATGGTCCCGAAAGATTGGATTCAGAACCTGATTAATAACCTAAGTACTGAGGAAGCAAAGTGTCATGCTAGACAAAATTGCTTGACTAAACTTACGAAAAATATGAAAAAGTTTGAAATTCTATCCGGTTTTGATCCTGAATGCCTCACAGTTTGTCACTTTGTGGCCTAAGAATTCCATATAATCTGAAGATAGAATATGGCGGAACGTTCAATTACTTACTGCTTGTTCCTTGAGAAATAGTAGGACTTATTTTTTTGAATGTGAAGCTCTTGCATTCTAAAGTAACACTATTTACAATAAGCTATAATACAAAGTATGAAGACAACATGCTTGGGCATATTATTACACTAAATTGAAGACATTTCATGGTAGGTATGTATCGTACAAGGCACACTTTGAATATTTGAAATGATTTTAACAAAAAATAAAACTTAAGAAAATAAGAGAAATGATGGTTATGAAAAAGAGGTACCAAAGGATCTTGTAGGCAAGAAGTAATAGAACGTAGGAAGGGGCGATATATCTCCAGAAAAGAGATCACCTTCAGAAGAAGCTGAAGAGAGGACTTTAGGCTCTGGTTTGTGACAAGAAAGATGAGAAGATCTGGGAGATGCCCTCACTTACACGGTTGCACCTATCTAACGAAGAACCCTATATGTAACCCTTTTTAAATAAATTAAGTTTTACTAAAATTTGAAAGACTCTGAATAATTCACGGTTATATGAATGCATATATTTAATAAGAAAATAGATTAGAATGTATTGATCGACCAAATTAATAAGGGTCACCTGTGGTTAGCATAACAACGTACTACACCCAAGATCGCGGATTCACAGCCCTGTAAGATGCATTAATTTAATTTGAGTATAAAACTCTTTATAAAAAGTTCTGCCGTCCTTCGGAAGGAGCGTAAAACGCGGGGCCTGTACAATGTCAGATACTCGTTAAAGATCCATATCCCAATTATTCTTGGATTAGCAAAATTTAGGTATCCCACTGTAGCATCGTCCGAATAGCCATAGCAGCATAAAGTGACGTTCAATGAATTAACAACTGTATTAATAAGCCATTTTTATTTTAATGGCGTAGCATTAAGCTAAAAAAGTATCCATCTACGCCCTTATTTTCCAAATTACAGTTTATAGCTAAGTTTATTGAATGAGTAACTCTCTTTTCATCCTCTATCCAATCTTTATATCTAAAAAGTTTATAATTATTCCGAGAACTATTCAAGCTGACTGAATGGTCAAAGCCCGGAGCACTAAGGGCTGTAGACATGGAGAGCAAAGGACGAGCAGTGCCCTTCCTATACCCGCGTGGACAGGACATTCCTCTGTCAATGGCTCCCTTGAACAGGATCCATTGTGGGATGTTCTCCTGTACACAGCCCCATTGTGCCATCTACATCCCACTCATCTCTGAATTATACGCACCAATCCGCACAAACATATTACTCCCACAATCCTTTGTTGATTTCATAGTTTTCGTTCTGATAAATTTAAAATCCTCGGCATATTTTTATTAACTATTTTCCAAACAGTACAATATTAATAAATAATTCAGAAATTAAATTAAAACAGATATTTGTCCCAATTTAGATACTAATAACACCGTCAATAAAAATACGAAGGTGAAAAAGCAAATTTCTCATTTTGCATCTATAGTGCTCGATTTTAGGATAGATAATTAATATAGTCGTCTGTAAGACGCAAAACTATAATGACATAGGCACAGTAAGCTTGACGATACGCACTGATTATGAATGAGCCTTAAAACAGATTTTGACTCCTGAAAAATAGTGATCCAAAACATATTGTATAAATTGCCTTTGTTCCGACGACATCATGATATTTTTTTTAAATAATTAGAATTTAGACAGTGGATGATATATTTCAACAGCTGTAATTGAAATATCTCGATGTTTAAAATTGATTCAGTAGTTATAGTTTAAACAAATAATAATGGTTTTTGGATTTATTTTAGCCATAAACTCGAAAATTTTAAGAAAAATTATTTTTAACATTGTTATATTTGGAATCGATATAAAGAATTTGAGGTAGAAAAATACCACAGTAAATTAATTAAATGTGAATTCGAAATTCAAAGAAAGGAATTCGGGCATGAATAACAGAATAATATATAGTAAATATTATAGTATAATAATATCCCAGGATATAAATGATGCACCTAAGAAACTTGTCAAAGCGGCATGAAATGAAGTTATTTTGGCTTAAACTAATAATTACGTACTATTTCTAGATTATTTTATTAGAAACTTCATGGTCACGATACGGATTCAGCCTACTTAACAAGAAATACTTTCTGATCTTAACCCATAACTGGCTACATTTGAGTTCCTAAGAAGGAGTTTTAGATATTGTTTTGAAATTGAATTATGGACAGACGCTTAGGATGAAATTAGTAACTAGCGTGATGAGTGGATTTGAGATGAATGATCTTTCTTTAAGGGAGCGGAGTGGTTCAGTGTTAGAGTACTGAGTTGCCATGCTGAAAATCCTGGTTCAAATTCTGCTGCTGGCGAGACTTTTATTTAGTCTGTTAGCAGTCGGTGATGGACCATATAGGATCTAGGACGCTCCAGGGTCTCACCCAGCCTCTATAAAGAGGGTACCCAAAATAGGGGGGGATAATCTGGCGGTTGAGCGTGATCTGCACCATACCTTTGTTCTTGAAACAGTACAGTCTCTACCTTACTGAACCCCAGACCCTTTCACGGGTTGTAATGGTTCAGGATCTTTATTTAAGAAGAAAAAGAGATATATGGAGTACTAGATTGTGAATGAGGCATTGAGTGCTTAGGAATTGGGTTTCGGAGTTTTGTGCAATGGTAATAGTGATTAACGCTGTTGCATTTTGATCATTTCTTTATTGAGGCGATGTCTATTGAGATTTGGTTTAAAAGGTGTTGTGTTTTAAGATCTTGTGTGTCGACATGTTGTGTTAGTAAGTGTTACTTTTAGTTGCTCGATGGGAGTGGAGTTAGTAAGTCGGTGACGGTCCGTCTCTGGAGGCTGGCGTTCTTTTAACTCTCTTCTTGAAGTTATCTGTCTTCGCACGTGCAGTCTTCTCCTCCGAATCCTATATAATTCGCTGGACGATCTCTACCGCACAATGCACAGATTGGTGACTCTTCCAGTAGTTTCATTTTGGTTAATTGTACAACTAAATGTTTAACAACGTTTCAGCTTCTGAGTCTCCTGAGAAGTGAAGCTATAATGGATATATATTTTCTCATGGCTTACAAAATATAAATTATATCATAGTGTTAAATAATATCGATCAGCTCAGTAATGGGTGTAAATTCGGTATCAACGTTTAAACAGCATCATTAAATTTATCGTTCATTAATTCTCGATGCAATTACCAAATTAGCAATTGAATTTCCCCCTGACGAGCCATCTATGAATTACTACCAGAACCACATTATGCGTTCGAGGAAGGGCATATAGAGCTTATGGCTCTCCGATATTAAATCACCTAAGGCCTATTCAGCTTTGATGTTAACCGCATTAGCCGTGACAATGTTTCCACTTCTATTATATCCACGTGGCCTTGGTAACGGCATCTGAATATTAATATCATGGCTGGATCAATGTTGTCTCATTAATAAGCTATATAGGAAGGTTAATCTGCTCGATGAGGTACTGGTATATACTCACTATTGCAATACATAAGCTGCGGGGTGTTCTGGAAAAAAAAATAATGGACTTAAAAATTGGCAAAACGGTTGCATACATTATGATATTTAAGACACATTTTCAGCTTGTCATGTCGCACTAGTACTTTTATAGTGTCACGCCTGAAGAACTGCTGTCTTTTAGGTGATGAGTTATCAACATGAATGAAATGGGTAAATATATCTTTATCGCTCATCGAAACGGTAACAACCCAGCATCACAGCTTATGTGTCAGAAGGTATTTTCGTCATTAAGCTATCCTAAGCTCACTAATATTTTTCCATTTTTTTACCAAATATGTAGGTTTTTGACTTATGTCTTATTAGAAATACTTTAAACGTGTTCATGAGCTTCTAAGCGATATGCTCGTTAAAAAATATTATTAATTATTAATGCTTGATTAATGCTCTAACAGAATTGGGAAAAATCTAAACATTAATTAAATTATATTTTTCAATATTAACATTTACTATAATACCAAAATAATGATAGGAGAATTAATCTTAGACGTGAGCGAAAAAATCCGTCTATTTTATGTCACTTTTGAGCGTTTTCCCTTAATATATTTGATGATGATATATTTTGGGGAATAGCCATAAGTCCACAGTGTTCTTGACTATATATCTTTTCTCTCGTACTTACATAAAAAAATAAGGAAGATGTAAGATGAAATGACTCGCACGATAATTGGGTTAACACTGACTGTATTTCCGTCTTGATCCTCTATATATAGTGTTTACATATTAACAGCTGTTACAATGGCCAGCTTGATCTTAGGGACTATGCGATCATCAGTCTTGTCTTAACTTTTATATATATATGGTTTCTTGTCTTTTCTTGTTGTGAACTGTTTTTATTTCTCTTTGTGCATTTTTGATCAATGGTGTGTGTATCTTCTATTTTACTATGTGTTTTGATTATAAAAATTTCCAGCTGTCGTCTCTGTAACCTTCCTAATTATAAAGTAGTTGTATTTTGGCCTTGGCGGTGGTGGGATCTTTTATCTGGTTGTTGTCTTTCTGTACTTAGAGTTTAGGATTTCTTTTTTTTCACTTTGTAATTGTTCTCTTTCTGTCCTGAAGATGTCTGAATTACATGGATTACGTTTCCTTTCTTCTAGAGACTCGAGTCTTGGAGTTTTTCCACTCACGTCTTGGCGTAGGGAGTTGGCGGCCACATCGTCCAGTCTTTTGACCGCAATCATCCAATTGTCCTCCAGATTGCAGAAACCCAATATCGGGGGTATAGCATGACCGCCCTTCCTCCAGAGGAAATCAAACTATTCTGGAGGCCAGTTGTGGCCGAGATTTTGGGCCAATTTTACTGGCCACAAAAATTCACTGAATCAGAGCTTATCAATTGGCTCGGACAAGCAATCTTTAAGCTAAGAGGGAAAAAAAATAAGTAGAAGAAGTCTTGATAAGTATTGTATCTCTTTTTTTGAACTTTTGTTCTTCAATATTAATGTCTTGATTAGTTTTATAAGAAAAATATTACCACTTATATACTCACGGATGTATTTTTATCAATTTTTAAAGTGCACTTTTATAAAGACAATGGGCGAATTATACAAGGATACGGCATGTGTTGAGGATAATTGGTTGAACACATTGAAGAATATTCCGACGAGATGCTGATGGCAACATCGATCCAACTCAGGATGAATATGGATGAGCGGAGAAATCCACGAGGGCGGAAAATAGTTACTAATGGAGTAAGGCTTAACAACTTACTCAAGTATGTTTAAAACAGCTTCCAAAATATCTGTTAACCGTTCTCCCTAACTTCAACTTATTAAATATACATAACTCCAAAATTAATTCGCCCTTGCTAAGTTGGCCGGACTGCTCCGGAAGCGGGAGGAAGTTTACGTATGCAGGACTCGCGTATTGGTTAGAGGTGGGCAAGTTTTATCCAGAAATATCGCTATTCGCGAAATTGAATAAATACCACAGTCCGTGTATTCTTGGAGTTTTTGGAACTCTTAACAAAACGTTAACGTAAACTTTATTATTCGGCAATCGGCATCGTAAAAAAGCTTTATTTTCTGAGTATTTCACTCCTTTGTTTTTTCCTCTCGAAAAAAAATCGAGAAACAGTTTGCTACAATAAAAAAAAAATCACCTCAAGAGTTGGGTTTTATTATTGAATGAATAGAATCCAAAACTATTATTATATGAATCGCTAACTACAGAAAAAAAAAACTAGTCCAACTTTGAGATTGTTGTTTTTAAAACTTTGAACTCTTACCAGCGACAGAAGGCATCGTTCACTATAGAAATGACACTTGTCCGTAAGATAGGATAGTCTAGACGACGCCTTAAATATTTTTTGACTGCAGATAACGAACAGGTCTGAGGCAAGATCCCTTTTTTGTCTCTCTTGTACGATTTAAAAATGTGGAGTAGTTGTCTTTCTGCACTTAGCCATTCTTATTTAGAATACCCTTTCCGAAACTTATAAAAAGTTCGACGAATATCAGTGCAATGTCTGGAAGACATGCAAATTTTATACAATACCGGGTTCGGGGTAGCTCAGTCTAGCTAGTAGCTTAAAATCTGACTATGACAGATTTTATTAAATCTATTAATAGCCCTTTGGGACCTTCCTGGGGCTATCCCAGCCTCTATCAAGTACCGAAAATAGAAGGAAAAAATCTTGTGGTTGAACAAGACCCAGGACACTCTCCACCCTGCACAACTGTTGACCAAGAAACAGTACTATCTCTAGCACTCACTGAACTTAAGACTTAATGAATTGTAATGGTACATTTTTTTTTTATACTGGATCAATTCCGAATATTTATTATTAATATTCGGAGAATTTATGGAAAATGATCATTTATTGTTTACTCGTTAAAATTTTGTGAAGTATTAACTTACTCGAATATAAATCCAATTTTCTTTTAAATAGTGGAGTTCACTATATCTGTTAATCCTTCCTTGAACTCGTGATGATTATAATAGAAAAAAACTGGGATTGCATGATGGATGTTGTCGAGAGGCCTCTGCAAAAGAAGGAAAAGTGCTTAAGGACCATTGTGGACCAAGAAGGTGGAAATAATTATAAGGAAAGGAACTGTGAGGTGGTGAGATTAGAACGACTGCCGGAGGATTTAGCCTTCGTTTTATTCCTCGAGTGGTAAAGAACAAGCTGTAAACGACTGGTTTTGAAATTCTAAACTCAAAAGAAAGGTATTAGCATTGTCTGCTTCCCCGGCCTTTGTTGGGGTATTGCATCTCGTTAAAGCAGAATATATGCAGGCATTAGTAAATTAACTCGATTATATTGGATCGAATTAAAATAATAAAAAAATAATTATTTTTTAAAATAATTAAGAAACGAGACAAATGAGTTAAAATAGAAAATTCTTGGTATTTCATCAAATGAAAGAAGACTGTCTAAGTTAATAACTAAATTCCTTCAGCTTCTTTGAATAAATTAATAAATAAGAACATATATACATATATACTGTTCTGTTATACTGTTACATAAATATATATACCAATATTTTACAAACTACAAGGCCGCGATTAGTTATAAGAATCAATAACTTATTTTATTCAATCACAAGAATGTTATTCAAATAAATGAGCAATTTCAATGCATATGTTTTTATGAAACAAACCTGGATGATTAGCATCCATTCATAAATTTAGACATATGTTTATCTTGAATTCATTTATCCATATACCATCGGATAGACAAAATCCGTGTCTAAATCATCTATACCATTAATTAGGATAGTGTTATTTGTTTTTGATTTCAGCTTTATCAGTTTTCACTTATTTAGCTGCGTTTAGCGACTTTTGATACGGGGTTAACTTATTGTTGAACTAAGCCATTATAATAATACTAATAATGAAAATAAAATATATGCATGTACAAATACCAGGTATAAATATTATATTTTAATTTGAAAAGAAAAGATATGTCCAGGACCGGGACTCGAACCCGGGTCGTCCAGATCGCTAGTCTGGAACTCTACCAATTGAGATATCCTTAATAACATTGCTTTCAGGTCCTCGCTACAATTGCTCAACCACTCCGGGATCAAGAGATGGCAAGACTTAGCTCACCCCTTCACTCCCTGGATAGCTCAATTGGTAGAGTTCCAGACTAGCGATCTGGACGACCGGGTTTGAGTCCCGGTCCTGAAGATATCTTTTCTTTTCAAATAAAAATATTTAAAAATTATTAAAATCAATAACTAATATAATAAAATATAAATATTATAACTATATACTAATTTTTATTTCAATTAAATTATTCATATTAATTATAAACTACTTGAAAGTGTATATAATTCTTGTTTGGCATGTAAATACCTTTGAAAACAAGACTAATGTTAATTATTTCAATTTACAAATTTTAAATTTAAATATTTCAGACAGTAATTGATATAGAAATTTAAAATAATTTCCAATTTTCTCAGCAGTTCACATCTTTTAACACTATTAAAATTTTTTTTCAATCACAAAAAATGTAACACAACCAAATAGTCAATTTTAAATTATATAATTTTTATAAAACAAGTCCAGATGACCACCATGCTATTCATAAAGTTAGACGTAATCATGGATTAATTGATCCATATACTATTGGAAAGACAAAATCCTTGTCGAAAACATCTGTTAAAATAGTGTTATATGTTTTGTTTTTTTGTACAAGGAAATGCTTAAAACAAAAATAGAAGTTGGACTAGAGGCGAGAGGAGACCATATATCTCTGGGGAGTGAAGGGGTAAGTCTTGCCATCTCTTGATCCCGGAGTGGTTGAGCAATTGTAGCGAGGACCTGAAAGCAATGCTATTAATACTCGGGTCACTCCCTAATTTACTCCGCGACAGAGAAGAATGTTCCTGGGGCTCGATTAAACCGCCACTCTGGGTCGTCCCCCGGGGCAACAATTAGGCTAACCCGCTCTCCTTAATTTAAATACTCTCTCCTCTATTTGAACAGTTCTTTCCCTCTCTAAAATAATTTCATAAAGTAACACAACCTTCTTCACTCGACGAATAAGGCCTGAACGCTCTATAAACTATTATAAATCAATATAAAAAGGAAAAGAGTTCGAAAATAGATTATAAAATGTTGATAATCGCTTACTTAACCAAAGTTAATTACCACTAATTTTTTTTTCAAGATTTCTTTTTATTAAAAAAAAAACTTGTAATTAAAGATGTCAATTTTGTCCATTAGAAATATTTAAAATTTTAGGCGTTCAGGATCAATAGCGGATACCTCTAAATATTAAAAATTGACTTTTCCACATTTTTTGCTAGTTTGGTCAAATAATGTTTCCGAAACTTCAGGTTCAGAACCGGACTAAAACCATGAGAATTAAGGTGGCTTAATTCTCATGGTTTTAGTCCGGTTCTGAACCTGAAGTTTCGGAAACATTATTTGACCAAACTAGCAAAAAATGTGGAAACAAATCAATTTCTGAAATCTTGGTGTTATCTGCTTTTGATCCTAAACGCCTTTTTTAACTTTAGGTGTTATAATTTTTTTTTATTGATTTTTTTGTGAAAACTTATTAAGACGCGTTTAGCGACTTTTTGCAAGGGAAAAACATGTGAGTTCGTATCACTGATATACTCGACATGGTCGTGACGTATCGCGCGAGAGTGGCGACGCCAGCGGCCTATGTATGAATTATACCATATTTTTTTATCAACTTTAGTTTGAAGGTTAGAATTCCACTTATATAAGAATAAATAAATTTACGGTTGTAAACCATAGATAAATAGTTGAATTTTTCGTATCCCCAAGAATATTGTAATTGTCATAGTTAAATCTCTAGTTTTATGGAATTATTGAAAGTACAAATGAACTAACTACTGTTACATCTTTTAAGATTAGAATTCCACTGATATAAGAATAATTATATTTATAGTTATAAACCATCAATAACTAGTGCAATTTTGTTTTTTCTGTAAAAGGTTTGATGTGTCATAGTTAAATGTCTTGTTTTATGGAATTATTGATAAGTACAAATGATCTAAGTATTTTTTAATTTAACAATGATAGTAATGGTCAATATGAAAATAAAGCTCATTAACATTGCTTAAAAGCTATACTAATATAACATATATTATAATATATAATATATAATATAACATAATAAGGTTATACTAATATAACTATATACTAATTGAATCGGTCATTTGAGAAACTCCTGATATCCAAAAAAGTAAACTTTCTGGAAATCAAAAAAACTCAGCTGGTCCATAATTTATCATATATATATATATATATATATATATACATATATATATATATATATATATATTTTTTTTTTTTTTTATACGTTTCTACAGGGGTTTGGTAAGTTAATTCTACCAAACTAAAATTTTATTATTTTTATTTTGATATTTAAAAAAATTATAAACGTTGTTGGAGAAGTGTTGTTTTTCAAATGACTGACTAAACGATATTTCATCAGGTATGAAATATTATTAACAAAAATCGGTATTTTATTTTTCAAATAATATATCCAGATTTTTCAAACATGCGTATTGGATTTGTCTAGCCTTCACCAACAATTTTATATGTCTAACTCAATTTTGGCCAAAAATGGACATGAGGAGTTTCTCAAATGACTGATTCAATTAAATTATTAATGTTTTGTATTGAGCTTGTGCAGTCCATCATATATTTTCATTAATAAATAAACCACTTTAAAATGTATATAATTATTGTATGTACCAGTATATGAGAAAACCAGATTAATTTTACCAATTTGAAGTTTATAAATTTGAAATTTAAGTAATTCAAACTATTATTGATTTAGAAATTCGAAAAAAGAAAGGTTATTCCAAAGTTTTGAGTTCTACTTACGTCGGTAGTCCTCATGACTGCATTTTGGTTATTTTTCAATAGATATGTAATTTCCTTTAACATCGAAGCTCGGAAAATATAACGAGGATGTCTTATCGACGTTGGGAAAGCTTTTGATCAAGCAGGCCACCCACGATTGATACGAACTCCTTCTACATCATCCTCTCAATATTCTCCCTATTTATCCATTCCTGCCTTATGATGGAACGTTCAAAGAAACAGTATGCTAAAAAACCTTCCGCCTTATAAGTTAGGTTTTATTATTGCATAAATGGAATTTAAGTAGCCTGTGCTAGCAATATATTCGGAATCGCTGTTCCGAAGCTTATAATTGGTTAATGAATATTACTTCAATGCCTGCAAGACAAGGAATGGTTTATAATAAATCGTGTTTATGTTATATCAAATCCCAAATATTTTATTATAAATAATCTGATTAATGAGAGAAAACGGTCATTTATTGTTTGAATGTCCATCTCTGTTTCATCGTCTCTCTTCTCAGAGTCCTAGATCTTATCCGATCCTAATATCAGATCAAAACAAAACTAGCTTAAAGTAATAATAATATAATAATTTACTAAATACAAGTAAATTATTTCTTCTTTCCTGTGAATATTAGTGGCTGCGTTATATTAGAAAAACAGATCTTTTTAGACTATATATGGTTTTAGAATTAGATATACTAAAGGTTTTGGTAATGATAATGGTAATGATAATGTATATATATATATATATATTTTTTTTTTTTTCCTTAATAATTTTTATATATTATACAATATACTTTAATATCCTTTGGTTATAAACTATAGTTAGTAAGACCACGATTAGTATAGACGAAAATGATTAATTATCAAAATTAAATTGAACTTAATTTTTTTCATTTTCAATATTTGTGTTCAATTACGAACAATATTGAGAAAAAAAATATTTTTCGTATATATAAAAAGAAAAAAACTGTTTATTCCTTTGTCGGTAACCCTAAAATGGCTATAAAGAGTTCAATAAAAATTGTCCATAATATTTCTCTTTAACCGAGTTTAATTTTAGTTTATAGAGCATTCGCGAGAAAAAAACGTTACGAAGAAAAATATTTTGATATTCTATTTCTTTATCAGGTTTTATATTCATGGAAAGAAAAATTAATAATAACTCTCCTAAGAAGGAGAAATCTAATTTTTATAAACAATCACTAAGATCAGAAAAATATATGTTAGTATAAATATTAATTTCAAAAGTATTTCAGATAATGGTGGTATGTTTTTAGAACTCAACAAAATTCTATAACTGACCTATATTTCCCCTGCCCACGTGTAACCGTTTAGGTAAGGAACTTCCAACCCTCTACCGGGTTTCGGATGAATACTATCAAGGGCGGGGTTCTTTGAGGAGAAAGAGGCCACGGAAGGGAGTAAAAGAAGACCCTTTTAAAAAGACGATTGAAAACGATATTAGAGAAATTGGTGGTGAACAGGGCGAGGCTTGAGTAAGCGGATTCTGTAGTCGTAACCTTAAAAGGATACTAAAAATTGAAAATTGTAACATTTATTTATTCAAAGTACGTGTTTCAGAATTAGAAAACCTCAGTAAAAATTAGAACTTCTTAATACTTATGAAATAAATTAGAACGAATAAAATAAGCGTATTTATGACAGTAAAAACTTAAATAACCTTAAAATTAGTGAATATTTTTGTTATTAATTTTAGATTACAATGGTAAAACATTTGCTTTAAAATCAATAAAATTATTTTTAGTGATTATGCAGGTTAGTTACAAGACAACTTTAAAACAAATGAATTCTAAGGGAAAGACTTGAGTAAGTGAATTCTGTTGTCATAAACTTAATAGAATACTAAAAAATTAAAATTGTAACATTCATTATTTAAAAGAACTTTTTTCAGGATTGTAAAATAGTCATTAAAAGTTATAATGTTTAAATACTCAGACTAAGACCTTAGTAAGTATTCTGTATAAGTCGTAAAAGTGTACTAAAAATTGTTACGAATAAGCCAGAGTAAAACAAGTAGTACATAACAGTAAAAAGATAAAAACAATAACCTTACATAAATAACCTTAAAATTCTCTAAAGTACTTTTGGCATAAATTTCATATTACAATGATAAAATAAATATATGAAGATTAGTATAATTATTTTGAAACTACTAGGGCACCCAATATACAGTTTGTACAACTGTTCATTTAATTGTACTACTCAAATTGTATAACTGCAATTCACAGGCCTTCTGTATCTCAGATTGCATCATTTTTTTCAATATACTGTTAGCAGTAAAAACAAATTTATTATCATCATACACGAATTTTAATTTGTCCATTCAATTCCAATGCTCAACGTAGGGAGAAAATTATATTGCATCTTAGAACATATTTTAATTTACAAATTCCACTTCATAAGTGTTTTAATTTTATATAATGCAGTAAAAAAAAAACTTAAGAACTATTGTAAATTTTCTGTTGTAGAGCAAAACACACATATATGTTGTGAAGTGAATTATTATAACATTTTCTATTCAAAAATGAAACTACCGTGATTTCTTCGAATGTTAACTGTAATATTTATTTATTTTATTATATTAGTTATTGATTTTAATAATTTTTAAATATTTTGATTTGAAAAGAAAAGATATGGAAAGGTAGCCAGAATAGCTCAATTGGTAGAGTTCAAGACTAGCGATCTGGACGACCCTGGTTCGAGTCCCGTTCCTGGACATATCTTTTCTTTTCAAATAAAAATATTTAAAAAATATAATATTTATTAAGAGTAGAGGTTAGTTTACACATATACAAATTGAACATCAAGCATTACAATGGGGAAATAATTCTGGAAATAAGAAGTGATATGTCTCTGTTACGGTCTGTCCTGCTCAACAAAGATAAAATAAAATAAAAAAGTGCATCATCACTAAAAAAAAAATTATATGATACAATGATATTTAGGAAATTAAAAAAAAGTTTTTATTAATATATTTCTGATTGTTAATTGCTCAAAATTAATTGTTATCATTTCGTTCTTTTGTCCTGGTATTCCATATTATTGTACAAGTAACAAGTAAATAACATTAGCCCAATATAGGATAAGAAAGAACTTTGTTTTATCTAATCCTCTTAGCCTCTTCCTTTATCGTGATTCACTTAATCCTCATTCTCCTTTTACTTTAACCGTATTACATTGTAAGGACTTTCTATTCATATGAACAATACAGTTCTAATGTCTATAAGATGATTAAAACTTATCTGATGATGGGGCTCGACATAGATTTCAATATTTTAATATCTAACAAATATATTATTATAATTTCATAAGAATACGGAATACTTCATATGATTTTGTTTATGTTTAATCTTCTTTGTCATACTTCTTAAAATATCATACTTACCACTAATACTTAAATATGGCCGCATCGTTAGGAATTTCTGTTTTATGCGATTAATGTACGACTATTAACAGCCAAGTTTATAAATTCCCCTTAAAGCCAGATGATATAAGTCACCTTATGACTTTAAACCTCAAAAAATATCTCCAGTTTGCATCTAATTATACTGTTTAATTGCATCTACAATACTGTGCGGAAAATACTTTTGTCAATCTATAATCCTAATGATGATTTTATAAACATTCAGTATGATTAAATTCTATCAGACTACAATGACTGAATATGAATTCTATCAGACATTTGTTCAATTCTATAAAATAAGTTTGAAGATTATTTTCTCTAAAATTTGAATTCTTTCAGATAATACTTAATACTTACAACTATACTTAAAAGCATTTGAAACAGCTGTCACGAAGAGGAAGTCAAAATCTTGCTATGTACGTGCATATTTTTATGAATGTATATTGTTTTTAATTATGTATATGTATTTTTAAGCACTGAACCTACAAAATAGAGGTTTTATTTTTATTGTAGGGATTTTCGTTTTCTTAAATCAATTTCGATTAGCCGTACTTATGATAACCTGAACCAAATCTAACATTAGTTCGGTCGACGCACTACTGTACATATTTAATTTATTTCATAACTTATAGTTAATATTTCAGTCATAATCCATCAAATTACAAAAAAATCGAATCTATCTATCTAATAACGTACATAGAGAGGGGAGTGGCTCGTGGTAGATCGCTGAGTTGTGGCAGATTTTATATAATTAGGATGGACCCTTTGGGATCTGGGACCATGCCGGGGCTCACCCAGCATGTACAAAGTTGGTACCCAAAATAGGCAGAAAAACCTATCGGTTAAAGGTGATCTAGGACAAATCACTTCCCTGCACAACTGCCCTCCAAGAAACCGTACAATCTCTATCACGTATTGAATCCAAGATTCATCATGTATTTTAGTTAATGGTACTTTTTTTTTTACTTAAGTACCTAAACTGATGCTATTTAAATAACAATATTCGAAATATTTGTTGTAATGGACAATATTTGCTTAAGTGTTATTGGGAGCTTTTATTTTCTTCCATTTTTACTGAAAAAACAATTATTACAACTTCCGTTACAAGAAAAAGTATAGAAACCTATATATAAACGTTTTAGAGCTAAAATAGTATAAATTGTGTATAAAAGAAGCAGTAAATTTATCTCCCAAGGAATACAAATAGTATATCTTTCTTCGGGACATAAACGGGGCTGTGGAGATCTCCTGGACAATGATATACTTTATGGCAGTCCCCGGTCATAAAGGGGCTATCCGCCCTATACCGACCCTGTGAGGGAATTTTCTTAGTGTTATGGGAAAGTGACGGTGATAATAATAAATATTTTCATAGCCGGTTACTCTTGGGAAAGTGCACATTACTCAAGGGGCTTAGGGTTACATCGGATGGAGGGCATATGCTCGGCTGTTCATTGCGGGAGATGTGGTGTATTAATCTGAATACATATTTGGCCTATTTGAATAGAATTAGCGAGGCTGTGTAATGGAACCGGGATCGCTCGGCTTTACTGTTTTAATGGAGATTTACCTTTTCAACAACTACCCGCTTTCGACAAGTTCGGTACTTTTATTCAATTAATGAAAGGTTTTCTAATAAATATTCCAGACCACCGATAAGTGACATTTTTTTTTGTAATAACCTAATCCGCTCGTGATTAAGTTTGTAGGTTTAACGTCCAAGGTCGAAATGAAGAAATAAAAAAAAGTTTATATAAAACGAAGTTGTATTTATTCATCAACAACATAACATAACCAAGCATAACACCAAAATACCAACTAAAATTAATTTATTTAAAAAAATGATATACAATATTAGAGTCTTTTCTCAAACACTTTTAGTTTATTGCATTTATATAATTTATTTTTGTCTCATAAGTAGTTAGTTATTCTTTGTGATTATATAATTTTAATCATCCCCTGTCATGTAACTCGTCAATATTTTAATTTTTAAATAGTACCATTATGTTATGTATATCCTATTATTAATTTATATAATTCATTTATTTCATCTATTTTAGAAATCAATTCCCCGTATATTAAAACTCTTCCATACATTAGCTTTAAATAATACTGATATGTAATGTATTCTATATTTTTCAAAAACATTTCTATTAAGTTTCTAGTTGGCTTTAATAAACAGTTCCACCTATTTAATAGATTTTTTTAACCTCCACTTGCTTCATTTTCTTCCTCATATATAAAAGGTCAACTTATTTTTTTCAAGATATATACAATACTATTTACTAATTAAAGTAGGATGCTAGCCGCTGCACCGCTAAAACAAAATGTTAATATCAGAAAATGTTAGCTACTTCTTGGCCAAATAAAAAACTATCTTGAGATAAAGTAGACATACACACATGAAGATAGTTCGACGCAAAATAAATAACAGATGGTGGCTTAAAAATCCCTTCGGTCTACACCGATAGGTTTCAGCACCGGACGGACTAGATGAGCGATAATAAAAAGAAACTCGTTACTTCTTAAAAGAATAGATGTGGTTGGTGTTGTCAGAATTAAAAATAAATGCATAAAATATGACTTTTGTTTACTGTGCATACGTGCCCATAATGGAACCGAGAAAAGTAGCTGTATAATTATAGGTTGAATTATAATTTAGAGAAGATATGGATCTGAATATAGTGAAATATTTTGTAAGGTATAGCTGAAACTAATGATGGATATATAGTTATATACGAATAAAAACTATAGTATATGGAAGGAAACGTAGAGTTTCTAAGCCTACGTTTGCGTAAGGAAGTGATTTGGCAACTCTCAATAACCTGGTTTTCCTCCAATTAAGGGTACCCACTTTAAAGAGCCTGAGTGAGCCCCGGGAGAGTTTTAATTCCAATGCAGTTGATTCGTGTTAACAGAATAGATAATTAATCTGTAACCGCAAAAATCGAAATCGAATCAGGAGAATAGTAACATATTCACTGAGCTATGCCTTTGCTACTGTTAAAATATTATGTTTTATACTTATTTGACAAGAAAAATGTTGGTGAAAGAATACAAATGCGCCATTTTTGCGATATAAAACGTGTAATCCAGAATCATAAACATGTTTGATTAATTATTTCATGTATAGTAATTGATAGAAATTAATTATTAATTAATAATTTTAAATTAAAAAGACAAATAGTAGACATATAAAATTAATTTATTATATAAAATGAACCTTTTCTCAAAATGTGAATATTTTTTTAAATAATGTTAATGTTTGCAAAGAAATACCAAAATGAATGTGCTACCGTTGGAAGGTGCTTAAAAAAAATGCCGAAATTCAGAAGGGGGTATAACTTTATTTAAATATATATGCATTAAATAATATATATATTTAAATAATGTACATTAGGTTTAGTAATATTATTATTTCCGTTGATATTAATTTTCTTTATTAATTGATTTACTTAAAACTTATCAGTAATAAATATATACTTTCATCCTCTTCTTGCATACAGAAGTTACGTACGTAATACCTCTTGTATTGAAATAACTTAGATCTTAAAGACGAATTGATTTTTAGGTTCTATTTTAGATCATTAAACATGGCGTAATGTCTTTCAATAGAACCGAGGCTTTTAAAAAACTAAGGTCATGCATCACCTATTTTTATTATAAACAGTACCGCATCGAATTAACTATTCCACGGGCGTTACGTCATAATTAAGCTTTCCACGAAAACTCCATTAAATTTCCCGAATGGGTTATAATTGCTGCCCGTCATCAGAGATTCTGCCGAGAGAAAGGATAAGATGGGAACGTGAAATGTCAGACAAGCTCCGGCGATAGTTAGCAGATCTCAAGTGACATAAGCCAAGTTACGGTGTCGTTAGGGATTCCTACACGTTTGTAAATGTCCTCTCCTCTGTTTTATGTTGAGCATCTGTTTACATTATGGGTGTATTCATGTCAGTGTACAATATTAACTTTAGCATGTTGATTCATTTAACGTCACTTTATGCTGCTATGGTTAGATCGGACGATGCTAAAGTGGGTGTCTTCAATTTCGCCTATCCCGTTTTAATTAGGATAGGGTTCTTTAACGAGTATCTGACGTTATGATAGTAAAATATGAACCTTAAAATTCAATTTGCCTTTAAGATCGAAGTTAATGTAGTACAAGGAATATTAATTTCGATTACCTTATATTAGATATAATTTAAACAACAATGATGAGAAGAGTATTTTATTATTATAACAGATCTAAGTGTAACGTGAGCTACTTAATTACAAAAATAAATATCAACGCAAATAATAATATTACTTAACCTATTGTACATTATTTAAATACTGAATTTTTAGACTTCTTTAAAGTACTTTATTAAAAATACCCAAATGAAGGGGTTACCGTTATAAGGCCTTCATTTGGGTATTTTTTAAAAGCATCATTATTTTAACTTCCTTAATTCATATTATTATTAATTAATATTCATATTATGTGAAAAGATTCATTTTTATATAGTAAAAGCTATCTACGTCCCTTCCGAATGAAGGCATACAATTTTACACTCCCTTTGGAAAAATCCTCGGGCCACCTACCGCGCTATAAATCCGCATCCTTGTCCGTGGTAGGTTGTTATTCTAACCACTACATCACACCTATTCTAACCGTGCTTTTCTATTAAATACTCTCAAACATGTTATACAACAGCCTTCAGGCTGTAAGGTAATGCTAACATTGAATACAAAATATTATGTAATTGGGACAATATTTAATAACCTTTAAGTGCTCATAAAAAAAAGTATTCATTAAAAATGAACCTGTTCCTCATAAAGGGTCTTAGGTTTCTAGAAGAACGGTTATGCAGAGAACTGCTTTGATCACTTTTAACCGTCTGGCTTTCTCCCTATTACGGTTACCCATTTTATAAAGGCCTTGAAAGCCCAAGGTGGGCCTGCAGGTCCCACAGTGTCCATCCTTGCTTTAACCAATTAAATTAGTAATAACTAATTTATAACTAATAAATTATCATAGATTTGATCTGGGATCGACTCAGTGACAAAAGTAGTGAAACTAAGAAAAGATTATATTATTTAAAAAGGTACCATAACAATTGTAAATTGTCAAGTATTAATTGTATAACTTTTAAATACAGCTGATGGTCTTTACATCATTTTTCTGATTTGAAAAAGTAAATTTTCAATGATATCATTCAAGAATTTTCTTGAATACTGTATTGTGTTTATTGTGGATTTTGATGAAAATAATCTGAATTTATTGACGAACTATTCTGATTTTTGTTCTCATTTTTATTAAATCCACCACCTGATTAACGCTGGCTAATAATATTTCAATAACGAACGCCGCTTTTTAATGTGGTGGTGTTAAACTTTAATGCCCTGTCACAAAACACTGCTCTAGTGTTCTTTGGAAAATTACAAGCAGTCTAATTTATGTTAATTTAAAAAAAATAGATTTTATGATGTTTTTTCATTATGATTATAAATTATAAAAAATAAATCTAGAAAAATAAGCTTAGTGGTAATTAACTTCGGTTAAGTAAGCTATTAATAAAATCGTATAATCAATTTTCGAACTCATTTCCTCATTACAATGAATTATAATATATTATATGTTATTAAATGTGATCTACATTTTTCCGTTAAATTACTTCAGTTTCTTTCCTTTTCTTATGAAAATCTCTTGCTCTGTTTTCCGCTGCTATAAGGAAAATGCCCCTTCAGTGAACACATTTCCTCAACTATATAATAATGTTCCATTCGATATGATTGGCCAACAATTTCATCATCCTGCCTTATTGTGAGCGATCAAGAACAATTGTTCCTCTGGGAGTAACTTGTTGAAATTGCCTAAGGCACTGAACTTAACTCACCATAGCTTTCAGCAGTATTTTATCATAGCTTGATAGAATAAAATAAAACCGTTTCTAGAGAAATCATATAAATATGCATATATTTGCTTATTTTGAGAGTGTTCACAATGTTAATATCAATTAAGAATATCACTTGATATTCTGTATATAATTTACGTGTATTACATTTATTTCATATACATGTATAAAATTAAAAATATATATTACGATAACAAATAATAAATAATTTATTTTTAAAAACTCAAGAAATGTAGTGTTTATCTAATATTTATGGACATTATTATTTGTGTACTTATAATTTTTTTATGGACATATAAAATCACTGTAAAACTATACTTATCCCCTTTCATTAAATGAGACTTATTTCGTGAAATACTTGACTTTTGTAAATTGTTTATTTATCTTGTACCAAATACAGTAATAGTTGCGATTCATTAAAAATTACCAAATATTTTCCTAAGCACTCTTCATTTAGCATGGAATTTGTTACGACATTGATTATTTTTTCAGAGTATTTATAAATGTAGCTAGCTTCCGAATCTGGAATATGTTTTTCTTTAGTATACTAATATTTTTAATTTGGCTTCTCTGATGAATAAAACATAATTGAGTACTGTTTTGTGGACGCATCGAAATTATCTGATGGTAATTTTGATATTTTAGATTGATACTGAACTTGTGAATAGTAAAATTGTTTCAATAGATTAAAAGTAGATCTTAAATTTAATTAATTTAATGCCAAGCGAAAGTATTGTTTTATTTTCTATAAATATGCAAATTTTTTGTTAATTTTGGACTAATCACAGTGCTAGTTATTTATATTACATTCATTTGTTACTATATTATTTATTTGTTGTACGCATATATAATTATAATTATGTAAAGTGATATTAGATAAATTATATGATATACAATGTGATATTACATAGTATATAAATTTATATATATCACATAACAGAAATTTTGTTTAGAACAGATACTATTAACATAAACATTAAACCATGTTTTTACATAACGCTGATCATGAATGAATACGGTATTCTTTTTTTAAAATTTTTTTTCTTTACGTTTAGAGTTTTTAAATTATATCTAGAAAACAATTGTGCCTTTCCTACTTATTTAAGATCACACCAGAATTTTAAAATATTTAAAATTTCCTTTATGGTTTTTAGCATTATAATATATTATAGTATCATGGCGTTTATATGATCCAGAATTAGAATTGATTATAATGGTGAGACTTAATTCGTTTTACTGATCACTAAAGAGTGTTTAAAGCAGAGAAGATACCATCCCTTTTTATGGGTTATGGTACCTTCTCTCTATGGTATAAATGGACTGTTTAATTAGACATAAAAACATCATAATATACGTAGTATAATAATGAGAAAATAACATAATTCTAATTACTGAGTATTAGTTACTAGGATGGATAATGTCCATCAGTGAATGACATGTCCGACATTTATTTATTCTCGGTGGTTGCGGGTTCATCATTACCCTGCTGGATACTTGCTTAGGTTCTACTCCGTGATACTGTGATGACTTGACATACATCTTCACCAGTGACTGTTTTCTCCGGACTTGTCCTAATGCTACTGCTACTGGTTGTACAGCTAGATGGCCATTCTGTATCTAGTTGTAGCCTAGGAGGTGATAGAGGGTTTTTCTGCCTCTCTCAGTACAAGGAAGTAGAGTAGGTAAGATAAGAAGAGGGACTGGTTTAGATTGAACAGAAAGATTACTGTAAAATCTAAAGACATATTCGAATACTAAAAAACTTTCTTATTTTAATTTCGTTGCGCTCCAATCTTTCGGTCACCTTTGGTCGATTGAGTTGAATGGACAATACTTTGTCAATTACAACTTATGGAAGGAATGTCTAAAAAAATTACTTTTTCTACTTAAGGATTGCATAGGGTCTCGAGAAACATTAGTCGAACCAGCTGAAATGTTTACTGTATTTTTCTCCATTACCTTTTATCCTTAAAACCAAATCGAGAGATATCAAATATGAAATTCCTTCAGACGATGAAAGGAAAGATCTGGAATCACGACTTTAATGCTTGTTCAAGAAAGGAAAATGATAGAAGGAATTACCCTGCTTCGGAACTTAATAATTCAGCGTCATGAAATATGAAGGAAAAGAGATTAAAATGGAGAATAAGACGTATCTAAAAGCAATACAACAAAATCATTTATTTAATTGATGTCAGAATAAACATTTATATATTTTACATTCTCATTGACCTCAAAAATAGAATGCCATGTATGAAATAAAATAAAGCGTCAATTTTATATGCTCTGGTAACAACCAAGCTGCCTTAATGCTGTTGGTAACATTTAACCTGTCAAATTAACTTTATTGTATGTTCCATTAATTTATTATCTACTGGTAATTAAATTAAATCTGTTCACGCTTCATAATGAACTGAATATTGCTTTATTTTCGGCCATAAGTCAATTTAAGCATGCTATGTTGGTTTCTATAAGTGTAAATATAAAATAAAATATTCCAAAACAATATTTTTTATTTTAATTTTTTTAACATATCGCTTCTTCAAACGAACGACGACATAGCTCAAAATTTGGCATTTTCCAGCCAAGCTTTCAGTAGGAATTGTATTGGTTGAAGGTTTTTACTTCAGAAACGACATATCCGATATTCCATTTCCAACATTTTTTTTTTTATAAAGACATGTTTTAAGTTGTAGGATGTTTGAACTTGATGTTTCATAAGAATGATGACATAAGTTAAAATCAAAACAGTTTCAAGGCTTTAAAAATTGTTTAATGGCTATTAAAAGTATTTCAACATCACAATTTTGAATTCTTCCCTTTATATATACCCAAATTATAGTTTTTTAACTTACATGGAACTTTAAAGTACTTCTATTGAATAATTAGGTTCTTGACGTTGTTCCTTTGAAGGAGAAATATTGGTTGAACATTTTTTAAATAATTTTATCTATTGCCTTTTTTTGTTAATTTATTTTTGTTTGTCTGTTCCAGGTAAGAGATATCGTCTCATAGTCGTAAGTACACAACTAATTATTTTTGAAGAGCAATATAAACTTCATAATCGAGATTATAATTTAAGGTGGAGGCCTAAGGTTTAATAGTGTTGGGTTTCGCAATTAAAACTGCAATTATGTTTTTGAAGCTATCAGCTAAAGTAATTGGATCAAGCTGTAATTAGGCACAGTAAGAAACTTCGGTTCATTTGCTGCAGTCTTAGCTTATTAAATGATACCTTCATCCAGGTTAGAGAGTTTTCGAAGATTCGAAGATTAAAAAAGTGATTTAATAGGCTCATCAATTTCATTGTGAGTGATATAAATTTGCAAAATAAACAATAGATTCTAATCTCACTTTATTCGTTTTAGACTCGTCTACCCTGTAAAATATGTAAATAAAGCAAAAAATCGTAGCAAATTACTAAGAAACTATGTCAGGTAGCCCTAGGAGTTTTTAAGGGAGTAAAAAATCCTTAGTTACGCCGTCCTTCGGAAGGGACGTTAAACGGGGGTCCCGAGCCTGCACGATGTCAGGCACTCGTTAAATATCCTTATCCTAATTTAGAGCTCCCAATGTAGCATCGTCCGATTAGCCATGACAGCAAAAAGTGATGTTTAATGAACAGACAAACTAAGAAACTAAAGATAATAAATAAATTAATAACGACAAATAAATGCATAATCAAGCTTATAGTAATTTATTTACATAACGTATATCATCTTTACAAAACAAAAATGACTAAATAGCAAAATCCATTATTCAATACTTATTCATTTAAGAAAATGATTAACCTCATTTATAAGATAGTTTAAAGTGAGCATTTATTAATATTTTCTGCTCGGTCAGTTCATGTTATTGCTTTTTTTCGAATAATATAAAACCACTCATAGGCCTTATATACGACTGAAAAGAGAGCGATGGTGGAATATATTCTTAAGGATATATTTATATATAAGAATAGATTCGTCTGAATATATTCTTCATCTTTGTACATATGTAGATTGTGAGTTGATGAAATAAAGTAGGATGGAAAAAATATCTACTCATATGTATTTATGCATACATATTGTATATTTACATATAGATATTTCCAAATATTCTTGATGTGCTTAATCTTTTTATATCATAAGAGGCTGTGAATTGATTAAATAAAATCGGATGGCTAAGGAAAAACTCCTCAAACTCTGATCGTTTTTATTAACTGGAAATATCAAATCGTTGGTAAAATAGAAATCACAGAATTAAAAGAGATGTTATTTGTATAATTCCATTTGGATCTAAAAAATCATTTATTATTTTAAATAATTTTAATGATTATTATTTTATAATAAAATCTAAAAGGAGTATATGGTTTAAAACATCAGTCTTTGCTAAGTGCTAAGTGATTTAAAGTAACCCAGATGGAAATCTTATGATATCGCGAATATAAAAATTGAACTTATACCGTTATAAGTAAATAAAGTATATAAAAATAACTGCTCAATTAATAGTTCGTACAAGGTTACAGATATCATTAATTTGTACATGTAAAAAACCTGATTAAACCAGAAAATGAATTTAATTTCTTAGTTTACGTATTTTTAAGTTAAATTTTACGATTATATAATTATTTCTCGATTTGCAGTAATATGATGGTATTATGTTCAGAATGAAATTATAATTTTGCATGATGTTGAATTGTTTCGCTAATAAACTGATCTAAACTGAAAAAAAGGCATAACGGATTAATAATGAAATAGTAGTGATTCATGTAGAAGCTTATGTTTTTTTTAATTTAAAAGGGATAGCAAATAAACACTCTTTAGACTGCATGTTGCAAGTGAACAGTTTTTTTGTTATGATATTTTTTTATTATTATTATCATTATTTGCGTATATTCTCCTATAAGGAGAGCGCTGAAAACACAAAGATCTAGCTTTTGGTGGTGACTTTTTCCTTCTTTTTGTCTTCCCAAAACCTATTCAATTTTTCACATTGAGCCTTCTTCTGTTTATCTGTCCATTTACGCCTGCTTAGTGTACCTGTTCAATGTGATATAATTTCAAGCTTCTGGTTCATTATTTTGTCCCTACAGGTTTTACGTATTGAATGTCTTCTATGGTGAAGTTTAATCTTCTCAAGTCTTCTGTGGTTTCTTTATATATACCAAGAAGTGCCCAATTTCGATGTAGAGGCTATATTGAATATTCTTTTAGTCAGTCTGCTGTCGTTCATTCTGGAGATATGTGCAAAAAATTTCGCCATGCGTTTTCTGATGACTGTAGTGATGGTTTCAGTGTGTCTGTATAGTTCTTCTGTAGGGCGTTTTTGTCAGAAATTGTCTCTAAAATCTGTGTCGTGTATTTTTCTCAGAATTTTCCTTTCTTGTTTTTCGATCTCTTTACTTTTCGCCCTTCCTTTGATGCTTGTGGTTTCCGATGCGTATAGGAATTCCGGTAGAACTACTGTGTTCTATTGTCGTAATTTTGCGGCCGTGGAGGTACATTTTTTATTGTAGTGCGACCAGGTGAGTTTACATGCTTTCTGTAACTTTGATACTCTTTCTTCATTCGATTTTGTATTCAGGCCAGATTTTATAGTAATTTTTTATATATACCAGCGTATAAACATAAATAATGAAAATAAAATTATTGTGAGATGAGAGATTCATGTTTTGACGTCTCATTAGATACGAGACCTGAGAACACGGCGCTGAGTTCTACCATTCCGCACAACTTGTAGATGTGCCTGTGTAGGTAGTCACATCCACTCTCTCTTTTTAGTAGTGGGTTATTCTCAATAGCGCACGTAGAAAAATGTGAAAAACTAGTAAGTATGCGTTAACGAAAAACTATATTACTCAATTAATGAGGCCCTCAGGATCAAAAGCGGACAACTCGTAGTACAACTTTTGCACATTTTCGGTAGTAAAACAATTCAATGTCTCGATTCTTCAGGTTCAGAACCGAATCTTAGATGTAATAGTGTTCGTATTAGACAAAATAGTTTGGCTAAACTAGCGAAAATTGTGAATTTTTTTTCGGAAGTATCCGCTTTTGATCCTGAACGCAATAGCAAACTGATATGAATGATAATAACAGTGACATTTTCATACTTAAATATGTTCTAATTTTAAACTCATATTTCATCTACAATTACCCTTAGCTACGAAAGTTAACCAAAACTTTCTTCACGTTAACATGTCATGCAGAAATTAGTTCGTATTTCAGTAAATGTATTTGAATACTAACATGTAAATTTATAACGAATCGACTTAACGTGAGCAGAAGGTTTCATTTAACGTACATTCTGCCAATATTAGACAAATTAGAGAAGACAGAGAGAGGGTGAGAGAGAGTGAGTTAAAGAGAGAAAGAGAACCGAACCCATCACCATCTGTAGGAAGATAATAAGAGGTTATCTTATGCTCTTATGAAGATATGAAGATACGTATTAAGATATTAAGCCGTTCGTAACGTTCCATTACACTACACTTTATATTAGAAACAAATAAAAGTACTTGCCCGAGGTTTCCCTGGTCGGCAAAGACAGAACTTTCCGAAGGTGATAGCAAACAAGCCATAAACTGCCTGTTAAAGCTAAATTAGTAAAACCACTATTTTATAGCCCACCTCCAGCCCCACCTCTGGGGGCGGGCGCCTATTCCCTGAACGGAGCTCCGAGTTCCCAACTAACTTTACCAAATCTCCGCCGTAACTACCCCAGTCCACCCCATCCTAACATAGTTTATTAAATATCCTCAGTTCGAGCTTGTCTTTACGTCTATGTATTTATACATAGGTGCTATTTATTTATCAATCACCAACAGAACACTATAAGGTAAAGTGGGATGTTTTATTGTTTATTTATTAAACCTCCCTTTATGCTACCGATAATGGGATGCTATAATGGCAGTTCTAAAAACAAGCACGCAGTAAATTTCGCAGCACTCGTGTCACCGATGGTTATGAGGGTTTTGTGGATCAAACGCATTATACGAGTGAACGCACCGTATTACTTTCAGAACAACACAGATATGAGATATCTGCCGAACTTTTAAAAATTATAGTGGTAATAAAAAATAAGAAATTATGATTATACTTAAAATTGTCATCATACTTTATATTTTTTAATTTTTAAATTGGACAACCCCCCCCCCCCCCAATTTCATTAAATCCGGAACAGACTATGAAAAGTTTTGTCATTAAAACCTCCTTCTTTATGCCTTTGGGTTTAGTGGTAAATATTCTTATTTCTTAACTATCTTCTTATATTTAAGCATATGTCAGAATATATCAGCTTATGGCTAATCGAACGATGCTACAGTGAGAGTCATAAATTTTTCCTATATAGGTATAATTTGAATAATTGAAGTTGAATAATTTAAACGAGAACCTGGCATTCAGGGGACCGCTAATTATCGTCCCCTGCCTAGAACATAACCAAATATATTTTACTCTGAAAAATCCTAAGGACACCTGCCGTTCTGCGAACTCATGATTTTGGACATAGAAGGTTGTTATGCTAAACTATTATGCCACAGGTAATTACAATGCCCTTTCTAGAATCGACAAAGTATGGCTTTAATTTTTTTTTTTTTTTTTTTTTTTGAGTCTAGATTTAAAAAAAAAATCATTATATTAACTCCTAAGTTTAAATATAAAAAAAGATAAAGGTTCCACTTGATCATTTTTTACAATATAGATAATTCAATTTATTAGCACGTTTGTGTTTGTGTATAATTTTTTTTCTGATCACTACCTATTTCAGATTTTTAAAAACCGTGCATCAAACCATGAAGGGTCTTGGGCTCAGTACATGGTAAAGACTGTACTGTTTCTTGGACGGCTGTTGTCAATGGAAGTGACTTCCAAGATCACGATCAACCCCAGGTTTTTCCACTTATTAATTGTACCCAGTTTAAAGAGGCTGGGTGAGCCCATGAAGGATCCATCCGTGTTATCTAGATTAAATATTTTACTTACCAAAGCTGGATTCGAACCCAGATTTTATTATTACATATACTAATTACCCGAAGGTATTGTAGCCAGACATTATCTCAAACACAGATATTATCCCCGATAAAACAAATTTTTTATCGAAATTCTTTAGAATACATGTACATATTTCGACATTGATGAAAGAAACATTTTAAATTAATAATAGAATAATTATTGCATTAATCACTATTTTACTATTACTTCGTAGAAAAGTTATTGTATACAACTAAACAAAATTCTATTCGGAAGTCAATTTTTATATCGACTATCACTAATAAATCAACAAAGCAACAACAAAGGTTACACAGGGGCGGTGGTTCATTAATAAAGGCAGGGTTAGATGACATCTTGCTGTTTCCATAGATACCATTCAGCGGCTCCCTGGTCTATACCCCCCCCCCCACATGCCCCATCACTTCTCTCCGGCTAAAATGACAGCCGATGTTTAATTTTGTTGATACCTTCTATAATATTAACTATTAATTTTAAAAAATAGATGTGCCCTAACGCCATCGTAATTATTGTTCTTTAACATAAATGTAACATAACTCATGGAATGCCATAAAATGAAATAAATTACAGAACAAGTCAACAAAATAAAAAGAAGAAGCATTTCAGAACTGTTTATTTATAGGGGTTTTGGAAAAAAAATATATAGCGAACAAACATTATTTTTAATACATTTACCTAAATGAGGAATAACACAGATATATTAATATTAGCAATTTATCGAAATTATTTTCCTCGAAAACAATAATTTTGTTTTATTTACATTAATTAAATCACCAGTCAGTATTAATTAACGATTTATGATTAATATATGCTTAAAATGACTTTCATGTTCAAGGCTTCTTTGATGTTCTGGTTTGTTGATACAAACTAAATTTTCTATCCTTGTAATTAACGTTTCGTACAAGAAAAATAAATAATAGCATTTTGAAAATAAAGAAACATGGAAGAAAAATAAAAAGGATTAAACTAAGAAAACTTAAAACAGTGAAAAATAGATTAAATTTTTTTTTTTTAAATTATAACATTTTTATTATAGTGTATTTATTGATTTCCTGTTCTTTTGTATTATTTATCTCCGGCTAAAATGACAGCCGATAGTTTTTTCGATAGCTTCAATAATGTTCACTATTAGCGAACAAACATAAATTTTAATAAAGCTCAAATGAGGAATAAAACAAATATATTATTATTATACTAGCAATTCAATGAAATTAATTTGCTTGAAAGTATCAATTTTGTTTTATCTACATTATTTAAGTCTGTTTTAATTAACGATCCATGACTAATGTATAGTTAAAGTACATATTATTAGCAGGGCTTCTATGATGTTCATATTTTAGATACAAATTAAATTTTCTACTCCTGCAATTAATGTTTTGTTTTAGGAAAATATATAATAGGATATTGCAAATTCAATGATAGACTATTGAAAATAAAGGGAGCGGAGTGGCTCAGTGGTAGAGCACTGAGTTGCCATGCCGGAAATCCTGGTGCGGGCAAGACTTTTATTTAGTCTGTTTGCAACCGGAGATGGATCATATAGGATCTAGGACCCTCCTGGGACTCACCCAGCCTCTATGAAGTATTATAAAATTAGGGTACCCAAAATAAGAGGGGGGATCTAGTGGTTGAGCGTGAAGTAGGACAAGTCACCTCCTTGCAGAACTATTGTCCCTGAAACAGTACAGTCTCTACCATGTACTGAACCCCAGACCTGTTCACGGGTTGAATATAAAGAAACTTGGGGGTATTGGAATGTTGTAAGGGCATGTCTGACTAGTGGAATTCCAAGTTTGCTACCGAAAAAGCGGATGGGAAAACTTTTGGTGTCCGAAAAACCTCGACATTTTCGGAGTTATTTCCGTTGTTGGCCTATATCGCCTAATCAGTGCGTTTTTGATAAAAAATATTATGAAATACTTTCAAAGTAGATTAAATATGCTATAATTTGAGCTCCTTTACAGCTCTGTAGCTCTAATAGATTCTGAATTACGTACCTTTAAAAATTGTGCATTTTGGAAATATAAGAGAATGAAAGAAATATGAAAAAAAAAAAAGAAAACGACATTTAAATCAGAAACTCTCCATAGAGGCTCCATCATAAAAAAAAAATTAAAAATAAAGGGACATGGTGGAAAAAAAGGAATAAACTAAAATAACTTGATATCATAAAATAATGAAAAAAACAGAATTAAAAAATAATTGAATTTATGTTATTTTTACTATAGGGTATGTATCTCCTGTTACATAAGGGATATTTTCATTATGATTTTCTTACTATTTCTCATATCTCTTGAGATAAAACTATCTTCAGGATGATCATCAGTTTTTTAGTTCTGAAATTTGATTTTCGGCTGTAGAAGTTTTCATTAAAATTATAATATATCTTTTAAAACACAACAAAAGCTTATATATACATGCTTTAATTTTTACTTGAATTGTTAGAACCTAAATATTTAATTAAGTTTAATATCGAAAAGCTATACGGTATATTTAAGAATACATTTTAACTTTTCATCAAATTTTTGAAAAATTACAAATGCATTCTAATGTTTTTTAATGTTCTTCCTAGGGTTAGGTAAAATATTCTTTTTAAGATCTTTGAATTTTCAAAAACATGAACAAACAACTAAAGCATGTTATGTAAAAAGCAACATACTAAAAATAAGAATATTCAACACTAAAAACAAAGGCACAAAGAAGGAGGTGGTAATGACAAAACTTTTGATATTTTCTTCCGTCCCTAATGAACTTGAGGGAAGTTTGGCTCAACTTCAAAATTACAAAATGTAAAGCATGATGAAAATTGTAAGTATAATCATAATTTATAAACATCATCCCAGTTTGAGTTTTATTTGTACTATAATATTTAAAAGCGTGAGAGTATCTTCAGTGTTAATCAAAAAGCTAAAGATATTCTGAAAGCCTTAAGTGCGCCCGCTGGTATCCTGTGTTTAATATAATAAACCCTCGCAATCATCAATGCCAGGTGTACTGTAGAATCAACCATGCATTTGTTTTTAAACTATATAAAAATAATTAAGAACATCTGATATTGAATCTTGAAAATGTATCATTCCTTTCACTTTGTTAAAAAATAAATAATCAAACAGTTGAGAATTGTAGAAAACCTTTTTTTAAAAAAGGGTAGAAATCTTCTAAGGCATTAGGAAAAAAATGAGTAGCCAACATTTTATTAGTTAGTTAACATTCAATTTAATTTTAGATTAAAATATATTATAAATAAAACGTATCTGACACGAATCGTTCGTTATTCGGTCTGGTAAATATGTGCGCCGTTTAAGTCCATCATATCGATCCTACAAAAACAATTTCATAAAATGTATGTGTTAAAAAAATGAAAATAAAAATTTGTGACTAGTAAAGAATTTCTGTTGTAATGATGGTATTGAAATTCTGTTATTAATCATTAGACAATTTTTAAAACTTCAAACAGGTTTTGTTTTGATTTATTTCAATATTCCCACAAAACTTAAAATATACCATTATAAAAAAAAAAAAATTTTTTTGGTAATGGATAATTAGATATGTCGTTCCTTCAAAAATTAAAAAGCTTCAACCAATAGAATCGCTACTGAAGGCTTAACTTAATGACGCAAAATTTCGAATCTGTCGATAGGAACAATATACGAATTGCCAACTGCAGATCTTGTCTTGCACCTGCAGTAATATTGAAGGAGTGTTCAAGAATATGCTATCTTGCGAGCAAGTGTCTTTTCGGTGGTAAACGAAGCTTCCGTCTTTTTCAACGGTTAAAAGTTTTAAGCAAAAAAATCTCAAAGTATGGACTATCACTATTTGGATTGTCACTCCGCCTCTATCATTTGCTTTACACCGTTGTTTGCATATTAAACATCACGTTTTCCATTAATTACGTTTTCATATGCAATGAGTAGAGCAGACGACAGATCTCAGTTCACAAACAGAAGGTATATACCTCGGCGGCTGTTGGTCCGCTGAGCAAACAAGGGCCTGGATTCATATCCTTAGGGAAGAGCAAGCAGATGGGAGTTGACACTTCAAATCCTCCGCCTCTTCCCTCCCACTCCCGGCTAACGAACTTTTCCATATAGATTAAAGTTGGGAGGACATGGACAAAGAGCTCTAGCTATGACAGAGGCTGCAATTACCTGGCTGGATATGTTCACGTGATTAGCTGGGCCAGACAGTTGTCACCATTAATTGAACATCGATTCCCCTGTCAAGCCAAATTGTTCATTAGTCTTCATTCAGTGGTTATTGCCACTGCGATTCCTTCAACCCTACCTGTATGTATTGGGTAGCCTAGTAAAAAAAATATATATATTGGAAAATTCAGACATAATTGAGCCAGAGAAAGATGAGATTCAATTTTTATTAAAATATTGCATTTAAAAATAATAAATTAGGCGAGTTTTATATGTGTGTGTCTATTTGACAAAAAATATTTATTTATTTTTCATTTTCCGTTTTGCATTACTGTCTTTGAATTTTACTACATGTTTCTTATATTAGAGCAGCGTAATGCATCAGTGGTTGAGCGATAAGTCGTCATGAGAAAGGTCCTGGTTCAAATCCGTCTGTAGCAGATAATATATCTATTCCGTTAACATCCGGAGACCTTCCTGGGGCGTACTCAGCCTCTATAAAGTAGGTACCCTTAATTGGGAGGAAACCGGACGGTTCAGCATGATCTAGGACAGATCAACTTAAATTATTGAACCATTGAATGCCTCGCAATATTCAAAATTCCTCGTCTATTTTAGCAACAATAATTCCAGTTCACTGTGAATATTTTGTTTTTCGCTTGTACTGGAAATATGCAGCGGTTAAGGAATGTTGTATATGCATCAGCTGAATACTACCGCGTGTATGTAAAAAGTTCAGTAATACACGCTTGTAACTTTAGCAACTTACTGCTTAACTGTAGCGTAACCAATATACATTATTTCTAGCTTAGCTAAAAATAAAGATATGTAGTTCTATATAATGATTAGTTATATTATACTTGTCGTATTTACTGTATGACTGCGGTTTGTCTATACCTACTCACTGTGGTGGACTCATATGTCACACCTCTATGACGAGTAAAAGTGGCTCTTCCCCTCCATTTGTAGACATAATTTCCTAGGATTAATTCATCTAATCCGTCCATTGAATCTTAACCCCCACAATCTACAGTTTCTTACAATTCTCATTCCAATCCCAGAAAACAAGATCTCGCTTTTCCGTCCTGGCACTCGATCCTGCAGATGCGTTTTGCACTGCTCCGCCAGAGTGTGGTACTCACTCCCACCTAATATCCACCATGCTTCTTCCCTATTCACATTCAAACCCATGGTTTCCTGCATTGATTCTCAAAGAGACGCTCTCTTACCAGTTATAATTATTAGACATAATCTATCAGAAGTTATTGTCGACTTTCTGGTTTTTTTATGGATTTTGTTTTTGCTTAATTCTTTATTTTAATGTTTTTATTTTTGTTTTGGAAGCGGATTGGTAGAGCGCTGAGTTGCCATGGGGAAGGTCCTGGATTCAAATCCCGCTTGCTGGCAGACTACGATTTAATCTTATAGCACCCTCAGATGGATCCTATAGGATTTTAGGCCCTCCCTTCACGAGTTTTAGTGTTACAGATTTAAGTTTTTGTTTTTTTCTTGACCAAAACTTGCTTTTTGATTTATATTTGTTTTTAAGAACTTATGTAAATACCAAACGAGTCCTATTATGCAGTGCATTATGCAGTCTCTTGGTCAGAAATATTTTCAATATTGCAATTATTATTTTTAACATTTGTAATTTTATTGTCCCATAGTAAAATATCTGTCTACACTAGTATAATGTAAATTAACGATTGTTATATTGCACAAACGTTTCTTCTGTTGTAATTTTTTTAATAATTTTTTTTATATTAATTAGAATCCAAGTTTTATTTATTTACTGATCTGTTAGAAATATATTGTTCAATTATTCAAATATAAATATCTCGGGACTCGAAGCGATCTGCTCAATCAGCAAACCCTTCCCAGGGCCCGGCAACAAATTGGACTCCTCGGCGGGTCGTAAAGGGACAAAAACAAGGCCCATTCCGCCCTTCCCCTACTCACGGCCACACATTGCTAACTTTTTCCCAGTCACGAATCCCTCCAGATAGCCATTATCTCTCCGTAATAATCAAGTCCCAAATTGTCAAGTTCATCCCGCTTTTTATTTTTCGGGCAATTTTGTTTTTTTACCCCCTTTTTTTCTGTGGAAGTTGAAGTTGTTTAACGATCTGTAAACTCTTCTAATTGAACGACACAAAAAATAAATGCTGAGAATGTTTTAAAACTTTCTTCAGGCGTCTTTTTTTTTTTTTTGGAAGGTCTTTTTCCATTGGGCAACTGTCGGGGCAAGCATATCCCCCTCTTCAAACTCAACTTGAATAAATAAACAAGTTAATTTATTATTTAAAGTAAAATATTTAGTAACGAAGAGTTCTGAGGTCTCACTTGGCCAAAAAAAAAATTTGAAGGCTTTCAAGAAAGCTTCATATTTTTATAAAACCCGACTGTAGTGATTTAAACTGTATTGACTTTATTCAGAATTGAGCAACTTTCAATGCCTTACAATATTCTAGTCCTTGAACCAATGTATGCTAACCCTGAAGTTGGAAAGGAAATAAATGTTTACACAGAACCATGACTAACCAAAGTTGTATTCTAGAGAAATATTATGTTAAAATTCTCATAGTATACTGAAATGACAAGAAGCTGCACGCTGTTTCAGGCTACTTCAACACATGCCCATCTGATTTGACCCGAACACTATATTAATCTTTATGACAAACTTCATTCCCACTCAAACCCTTTAGTTTCAAACCTAGCTTCTTCTTCAACTCTTGATAATCCTGAGAGATGTCAAAATAAGATGAGTAAATAAATAAACCTCATGTCCTTTTAAGTTGACTTTTAACGCTACCAGTAAGTAGTTTGTCTAATTGTTTTCATCCATTTTGCATCTTTTACACTATTTACTTGTATTATTATTATGCATTTGTAAATTTAAAAAATAATTAATACAAACAAACAATATTTTCTGAGTAAATAAATATTATATAAATTGTATACAGTTCCTTTAAAAAAAATATGCGAGGCAATGGAAAAGATTATACTTGTTATTTACAATGGTATCTTCATCCTCATAGACATGAGTACATAATTTATTATGTTGTTATAAAACAGAATAAATACAGATTAATGATATCTTACTAAAAGGTTGGGCACTAAAGAACAGAAAATATTAAGGAAAATGTTAGTCCGCACACGAAATTTGACTATTCACAAATCAACAAAAAGAATCTCCGACACAATGAGGAAAAGAAGGTTGAAATTTCTATATACATACCCTGCGAACAAATGCATGTAGCCTAACAAAAAGAATATTGCAACTGGAATGAGAGAACTTGAGGTTGTGGTGGCGATGCTTAGTGATGGAACTGCTAAAAGTATAACCCTTGAAAAGAAGATGAGGTTTGAGGTGAGAATGAAGCGAACGGTCGGAATCTTCGATGAGGAAAGGAGTAGGAGATCAGAGAGGATGAATAGATACTGATACGAGAAATAATGCCTCGAAAAATTATTCCGTCCACTAAACCATAACCTGCTTGAATTATGGCCTAACTAAAAGAATAATAGAAGAGAAGAAATAAGTGTTTTAATTCAAACTTTCTTTGGACTGAAGGAAGGAGTGAATTTGTGGAATACCTAAGACCAGTTTATGAGAAATGCCTTAACTTGGAGTATTTCCAACGTTTACTTGGTTCGTGAACTTTTCCTCAAGTGTTGTAGTTGGTCCTGAAGGAATATACTTGACAAGTTCATGGATTTTATACTGCCGCTCCTTATAGGTCTCGGGTGGAAATAGGGAAATAAAGTAGATTTGGCGCTGAGTGGCTGAATAAGATCCTAACTGACTCCTGGGCAAACCCCGATAAGCGGCCTTGTCCAAATCATTATCAGAAACTTTCCTCATAGCGCCACTTTCTCTTTTTCTCTTCAGCCCTCTTTCCAGTTTTCTTTTCATCCCTTTTTTCAATTCCCGTTCGTTGTTGATGGCGTGAATTGACTTTAGTTTCTATGGCTGTTATTATTCCTTTTTTTTTTAATGCTCCTGTGGTTTTCGTTTTCACAATCTACTATTTATCAAAATTAGGCCTCTTAAATATTTGTTTATTGATTCATTTAACGTCATTCAGTACTGTAGTGGCTAATCGTACATTGCAACAGTCAGAGTCTTAAATCTTTTTTCTCCAGATATAATTAGTACAGGGATCTATAACGTGTACTTGACACCGTGGAGGCTCGGAACCCTCCTTTTTACATTCTTTGCCAAGAACGGCATAACAATGATTTTCTACTTCCTTCCGGGATTTTATACTAGGTTGTTATTCTAACCACTACACCACATGCCACCTCAAACAGCCTCCTATCAATACCTCATGTAATCCTCCGCCATTGTTAAAATAATAAAATAAATGAACAATATAAAATAAAATATGAAATCTATTTATATAAATATTTTTTAAGGATATAAACTGAATCAAAAACATTCGGCGAACCTTATAGCTACGCTTACCTCAGCATGAATAAAATAACTGGAATAACCGGATGTGTTTATTCGAAAACCAGGGCGTGCTTCATTTCCTCATTCGTTTTTTCAAGAACTTTCCGTTGCCAGATGATGAGGCAATCATTTATTTAGGTCTCTGCAAGGACAAACCATCTACAAGGACATCAAATAATAACGGGTAATGAATGAAGAACTGGTTGAGTCATACATCTTTTAGACAATGAGACAAATTATTGGACTACAAAAAATTAAATACCTAATAAAACCTTCCTACTTATTGTTCTTAAGAGAAGAGGTTTACCTATAAAACCAATTTGGGACATGGCTTCGAATAATGGGGATCTGTTTTGAATATCGACAAAAATTCAATCCTGGAGAAATTTCAGAAGGATCTGCTGTACTTGTAATAAACAATGGTTCTTACATTTCTTTGCCAAGGTAACTTCTTTAGATCGCTTCAATTGATTCCACAATGGACTGACGCAAAATTTCAGTCTACAACACAAACATAATCCACTAAAACTTACGAGTACCATCCATCTAGAATACCATCTAGATTCTTTGATTTATTTTCCTTTCACTTTTAAATTTATTTATTTTTACATTATTTATTGGAATTCACAACTGCAGTATACTAATACGAGAAGTAAATAGAATGAACAATACATCATGACCTGAAATAAAGAAAAGTAGAGAAACTAACTGCTGGTAGTACTGAAATAACAAATTCAACTTGAAAGGTCACGCGGTCATCTACTTTTCATACGCCTTGGAGGATTATCAGGAATTGGAGAGGAAGCTAGGTTTGAAACTAAAGGGTTTGAGTGGGAATGAAGTTTGTCATAAAGGATTGATATAGTGTTCGGGTCAAATCAGATGGGACATTAAGGTCACTATAGATGATTTTATCTATATAAACAAAAAGGAATCGCCAAATATGTTGCTAAGCGCAAAACTCGAGAACCAATGGCTTGACCAATTCGGCTATTTTTTTTAAGGCACAAAGAAGGTTCTTTAGGATAGAAAAAACGCATAAAAATATAACAACTGCTTCCAAATGACTTCTTTTGGGGCAATAAATATACTTCGTGACAATTTCATGCCAACTTTTAAGGTGACATGACTTACTTTGTTTATTCCTTTTTAATTTGTGTAAAAATAAAACTTTTCTTTTTAATTTGTAGATACAAGGCCAAATATATCATAGAGCAGGATCGCTGCTGCCGGTGACAGGTGGCGACTATAAATTCCTGAAAATGAAATAAATGGGCAATACAACAGAAGAAATGAATCAGCGTTGTACAAATAACATTTCAGTGAGGAGGTCTATTGAAGAACAATTACAAACTTTGTTTCATGAACACAATCAATTGACTACATTGTTTAAAACTGCACTGGATCTTACGCCATGTGGTAAACATAAAATTGTAATCAGAGCTGATAAAACTAATGTAGGAGAACATGCGAGATGTTTCAATGCACCAACAGTCAATGAACACGCCATTGTTATGGCTGGAGAAAATTTGGAAGCCCTTTGTTTTAGGGAAATAGGGCAGATCAACGTCTGCCGAGACAGCTAATCAACGTCTGCTAGTTCGTAATAAAATAAGGAGTATTGTGGATTCAAAGGATTGGACACCGGAGGAATTTGATGGCTTAGTGGAGCCCCAAAGCTCTGCTCCGTAAATCTAAATGGGTCTTAAAATAGTCATCGTATGCATATGAGTATTTTAAAATTAATTTTAATGGAATTTGACAATGGCTGTAACTGGTACAAACGCCTCAAATGAATCTATTGTAATTTATTGGGAACTTTTTTTTTAGTATGTGCTGAAATAGCCCGAAACAGCGAGCTTCTTGTTGTTTCAATCTAGTATGAGGATTCCAACATTTATATTTATTTTTCCATTATATTCTTCTTATTTTATTTTTAATGACTAGTTATTTTAATCTTAGACTTATTTTAGATTCAATACCTATTGAACCTTATGATTATTTTTCGAACACGAGTACCGGTACCCGCTATTGGCCATGGCTACCAGACCCTTGGAGATACGCCCCCTCAGAGGGAGTACAAGGCCCCTAGCGGAGCGGCCTACACCTCAGGTGGGACGCAGGTCTTGTAAGGAGCGGCTAACTCCTTCCTGGAATGAACTGGGCCCATTATCATGAACTCCCGAGCATCCGGAGTGGGTAGTCTTTTATAATTAGACCCTTATTTATTGCACCTTGCCAGCAGAGGTACTGCTTTGAAACAAAAAGATATACTTGGATCTGCTAGGAAGGTAAACGAACTTGAGGTCTCCTTACCACCGGATGGAAATAGCTATTTGCTTCATTGTAAATTTTATTCTAATTTAATTAATACAGGTACCGTATTAATTAACTGAATATTGGCGACAGATTTTGCATACACCTTTCGATCGTGTGCTGCTCTGAAGAGAACTTGATTTCTGTACAGTAAACCTGCAGTTACTTATTTTCCAATATATACTTCAGGCTAATATGTGAGAGCTTGACAGTTTGCCTTTTTAATACATTGTAGAAATTTAAAATTTTACGTTTCTGCCTGCATTCGGTTGACATTGTTGGATCAAGAAACATTGTATCAATGCATTATACCATTCTTAAACATCCAGCTTCCAAATCATGTCAATTGTAAAAAAAAAATTCTAAAAATAATAAATAAGCAAGATTCAAATCTTCTACCACCACATGATTGATCAAAAGGATCATACCAGCTATGCAATACAATTCAAATAATTAATATTTTTTTAGTCTGAGTTTAAAGATAAAAACTCCTGATCATTTCTAGACATAACAAAATTAGGCACAGACAGATTTATTATTTAATACTAATTTATATATTATATAAATCGTCTATTTTGCTATTTTTTAGCGATTTATGTTTTTTATTTATTAATTTTTTTTCTCGGCTTCAACTAGAGAACACACCTACATTAGTCTGTAGTAGGATTAGAAAAATTAATTTGTTACATTCATATATTTTCTAACAGTACTCGCAGTTCCGAGCAGCACAGTTTTCTGCATTTGTTCCAGAATATTTCAAGATACCTCTAAGGCAACACCTACATCGGATCCGGTGTGATACGGTGAGACGTCGCTAGCAAACCAAATGACTGAAATATATCGAGAGTTATAACATTTGGTTCTATAAATTTATAAAATTAAGATTATTTATTAATTATTTTTAATACATTTATATTTTACTATAATGTATAGTAAAATATGTATAATGTATACACTCCAGCATCGTATGTGATAGAATCACGTGGCACCGAATCGGATCCAATGTAGGTGTAGCCTTAGACTTTTATTGTCTTCACTGTCATCTCTGGAATCAAGGTATTTTGCGGGATTATTGTTATTATTATTATTCTTACTTTACTTTATTTATATAATATTTGAGCAAAAATAAGTAAAAATGTGAAGACATTTATAGAGAAAAAGTAAGTTGAATACTAATGTTTTTCTAATTAACTGAAACATCACAATATTTTTAATACATTTTAAGGTATTAAGGATATACAGTTCACTATGGTATAATCTCCTGTTGTGTTTCTTGATCGGAATTAAGGACCAAGTAATAATATTGCGACGTACTTTCCCTAAACAGCATATAATTTCCACATCATGTTGATTCTAAATGAAGCTTCGTCTTCATTTAAATAACTAATTGATATTAATTGGGTTGAATGGAAGATCAGTTAATTCGTAACAGAATTTCCTGGATTTCTAAACAGCTTTTGACCCATATTGGTGCCCTGAGATTCTCCAAGTCATTCCTACCTGTGACATGAATTGTGGCGACCAACCTCGGAGAGCTATGCCTGTGTCAGATATTAACATCTGGAAGGAATTTAATAATAGTCCTCCCTTAATATAGGGAAACTCCGGCCTGTTTGCTCAGTCCTGATTCCTATCGGAGATTAAGCGGAGCTCAACAATAGTTCCCGATGGCTACTACAATATAATACTCTTCCTCCATCATCCACCCTCCCATCTTTAACCCGTTTATAATTAGTTCTAATAGAGAATCAAATTCTAATGAAAAGCATTTAGAAGTTGGGTCAAAATCAATTCAGTATTGAACTAGCTGGAATTTAAATCTGATTAAAAAGGTTGGGAAAAATAGTCATTGAGTCATATTCAATTCATGATTGATTTCATCAAACAGAAATTAATTCTGTTGGAGCTCTTTTTTGTCATTTAAATAAATTTATTTTATTTATCTGGCTGTTTGTTTTTCACTGCATATTTTCAGATATTTGAGCATATACATACAATGAAACTTATCCACACATCATGAAAATTAATCATACTTTTTATGAAAATAAATGCGTCTACGCGTGTTTCTCGGCTAATTTACTTCTTTGCTCAGCCGTTTGTTTAGAAACTGTTTCTAGCATGCGCTGAACCCAATACCATACATGGGTTGTTGAGGTACATATATTTGTGTGCTTGTCTTTGGAAAAGAGTATCTATTATATAGATAAAGGAAATATACTTAGAATGTAAATGCAATATTAATTTCCAGAAATATTGCCAAAAGCAAAGTGCTTGTAATATCTAGGCATGGAAAGGAAGATGTGCGTTTTTTATGCAATGGTAAGGCTCTCGAAGTGGTGGACCACTTTCCCTACTTAGGAACAATCATTAGCAGGTCTGGTAAAGTAGATGAAGAAGTTGGTAATAGAATCAATAAAGCAAATCAGATATATTACTAGATCTGTAACAGCATAGTTGGCTACCGAAATTTAGGGAAAGCGACGAACTTCACATATTCAAAGCAGTATACCTCCAGACCCTTACATATGGGAGTGAATGTTGGTTCATGCTTGACAAGCACATCAGCCGGACAACAGGAGCTGAAACGAAGTACCTTCGCAGAAATATTGGTAAAACAAGGAGGGACGGGGTGCAGAACTGAAGACCTCCATCGAAAAAAGACAGCTCAAGTGGTCCGGCCACGTCTATCGCATGGACGAAGAATGGCTTCCTAGAAAGGTTATGGAAGCCAGCCCGATAAGCAGAAGACCCCCTGGTCATCCGAGAATCCTCTATGAGGATTATATCCAAAGAATAGGAGGTAAAAGAGGAAAAACCCTGGCTTAAATGAAGAGGAGTTGTCAGGACCGGGAAGAATGGCTCCAATGGATTGAGGCCCCTCTACGCAAGGCGGCACAAAATAGGTAGCGGTAATGCACATTTTACGCCCCTTCCGAATGACGACATACACAAGGATTTTTTAACTCTTTAAAATCCTTACTAAGTCCGCTTTACTCACTTTAAACCCACGAGATTAGGCACAGTAGGTTGTTGTGCTAAGCTTTAATCCACAGGCGATCCTCATTCGTTAAATCACTGACTGGCAAATGATCACACATAAACCCAAACCATTTTGGGAGACCAAGGAAACTCAGATTTGAATATTTTCACTATTGGTATACTTTATAATAGAAAATTGGAAATCATAGCTGTGTGTAATAAAGGTATTGTCGTACATAAATACATATAAATGTATGAATGTGTACATACATTTACCTGACCCAAGCACACATCTGACAGTAATTTGAAATGAGCGTTGTCCATGTTTATATGGATAATTGGAATAACAAGCTTAATGCTTTCGTGTAATTGACAGTCGAGATAAAATTTATACAAACGTACCTTCATTGCAAATGTAAATACCACACTCGAGTGCGGTGTATGTGTGGTTTCCGGTCCAACATGTCCAAGTGCTTTCATCATCTGATCGAATTACCATCACTGGCTGCTATCCTTTGACGGTATTATAAGGGCACTTAACAGTAAATTGCTCACGAAGTTAAGGTTGTTCAAAGTAATTCAGCAGGTGTACTCATTTGATATTGATATACATATTCCCGTTTGATATTAGGTTTGTTTATCAGTAAGTATTCAATAATTTTGAGCCCCGTCAATATTTGGTGTGTAATTATTCATTTATTCTTTATTACTGTGCTGGCAGAGTATTCTTTCTGCTGTTGGGAATTGCAAGTGGATACATATCTTACTCTAAACTTAAGTTACTCGACTCTAATTATCCCTCTGTCCTTAATAATACTTTAAAGACCCGAGGATTCTCAGTGTCTCTCAGGAGTTTTGCCTTTGTCAGCGGATAGGATTTGGAAGAGAACGAAGGAATACTAATGAGTTTAGCAACTGATCGCGCTCAATGATCAAAACGAATTCTCTCCGAGACGCTTAAGTTTGTTAAGTAATTGCCGCTGAGATGTGAGGCGTGAGGCTGTTCCCGATCCGATAACAGTCTTCGTGTCGCCTCATTTACCTTCTTCGTTTAATATCGTTGTTCCTTTTCTAGCAAACACGTCTTAGGGTATTCAACCCTTTGTGAAATCTAGTTTTGATATTTCAAAAAAGACGCTGAAAATACTGTGGATTACCCTGATCCCTTATAGATTATAATATATAACATTTAGCCGGTATGCGATAAATTATTCATTTAGGCATTTGTTTAAGTATTGCGAACTACATTCAATTTAAGAATTCATACGGTTTTCCTCTTGGACTTCAAGCCTTGTTTCTTTACTTGGTATAACTAGAGGTTTCTAAACATTATTTACTTTTTGTTTGTTAGTAATATTAATTAAATAAATAGTACTCACAGTACCATTCTCTAAAAAGTCACCATAAAGCGATTACAGTGTTTTGGACACCTAATGAGTATTGAAAGTAATAGAATACCCAAAATGACCATGTACTGGTGCCCTGAAGGAAGAAGAGGAAGAGGCCGAACAAGAATTTCATGGATTGATGAAGTTCAGGTTACTTCATGCATGGAAGATGAAGAAGATGCACCTGACAGGAAGACCTGGAAAAATACACTAACCTAAAATTCGGTTGGAGAAAACCTCAACTTGGGTAATACTCAAATTTGATGACTCAAATTTCAAATTGAAAAAAAATAATAATATTAATTTAAAGTTGTCAAAAAAAATAACACAATATAAAATTGAAATATAGGAATCATACTTTATTCGTAACGGGATCTTTATCGAATTTAAAATTTACCAATTTAAATTGTATTTGGCAGTTAATTCACCACCGATATCATGTTCTTGGTTTGATTTACCTTTTTCTGAGTGATGAATAAAGCCACAGTAAAAATCAATTTTTTTTAATCAAGTTGAATCTTTAATAACTTACATTGTTTTGTTTTTTCAAAAATTGTTAATCAGTTATTAATTTTTTTTTTTTATCGTGTTGAATCTATAATAACTTACATTATTTTTTGTTTAGTTAATTTAAAAAAACAAATTTTAATGAAGTTAGATCTTTTATATGTTACATTATTTTTTAGTTAAATAAATGTTTATAAATCAGTTTTTATTTTTTCATCCTTTCCAATGATGTTTAATAACTTGCATTATTATTTTTTTTTTTTTTTTTTGGTAAATGAGTTTTTGTATGAAATTTATCATACAATGTTTAATAAATGACATTATTGTGTTTTTAGGCTAACGATTTTTCGTAAATATTTTTTTTATTTAGTTTAATCTTTAGTGACTTACATTATTTCGGTTTTTTTAATATATAAATTTTTGTGAATTAGCAGTTTTTTTAATCAATTCGAATCATAAATAACATACATAATTTTGTTTTGTTAATTAAATAAATTTTGTAAATCAGTTTTCTAGTTTTATCAATTTGAATATGTTATATCTTATATAACTTTGTTTCGTTAGGTAAATAAACTTTTTGGAAATCAGAATATTTTTTTATGAAGTTAAATCTTTAATAACTTACATTATGTTTTTGGGGTAAATAAATCGTTGTAAATCATTTTTCATTTGTTTAAAAAGTTTAATCTTTAATGCCATTTACTTAGGTTCTTTATATACATGTAATACTAGTTTTAAAGGTACCGTTACACAACCATCAGTGATACTTTCACAAAGCAGTGACGTTTAGTATGTGAACCCCTGAAATATAAAAGAAATAGTTGCTACAAATAACATCGGTTGTAAGAACAAAAATACAAACATTATTTCCTCCAATTCCTCCGAGCTATACATCGCCTACCGAGCTACAGGAAGAATGCCCCCCAGAGACGGATGGCCGTGGCGGATCTAACTGTTGGGGAGGGAAGAGGCGGCGCATGAAAAACGAGCCGGACATAAAAGAGGGTCGCAATCTCCCCAGCCCCGACTCCCTCATTTATGTGAGTGCCCGCCCATTCTCTCCTCCCTCCCCGGCTCTTATAACTTATCTATTACTTACACGACCTTTTTGTGTTTCCGTCCCGGTTCATTTACACCTCCGCGCCGTATGGAGCCAGGTTCAAAGGGTAGTTATTCTTTTAAGGGCTCGGAATCATCAGGAAATGTATTCTTTTGAAGAAAATGGAATATAAGATGGCTTTCTCGAATTATTCATATTCAACTTATAACCTTTATCTGAGATAGTTGGATTGGGTTGATGACTTAGGGGTATTGTGTATAGTTGTGGGCTCTTATCCCCTAAGTTATGAAATATCTTCCGTGTTATCAGCAATGTAAATTCCTTGAGTTCCTCTCTTCTTTTATATGTATAAATACTAGCTTTAAGATTAGGAGGGTAGAGAAAGTAAGGGGCATTAAAGCAAAGAGTGGAAAGGTGGTAGTTAGTTTATAGTCAATAAGCAATAATGATAGACAATAGCAATAAGTCGCCTTGTTAATTCATAAGAATGTCTCTTGTGTAGCCATATTATAATGTTAAATAGCTCTATAAACCTATATATATCTTACTAGTCGTCCACCATTCGTTAACTTCTGCAAAGATGATTCCTTTTATTTACTACTGTTCTAGAAAATAGGTATTTTAATCGCTCTGTTGGGTCATTTCATATCAAATATCCGTTGTTATTATCTGTAAAAACTAAAGTGGAATTATTGAACTTCTGCTGTTTAGGATGTTTGCGTTTATGTTATGTTATGTAATGAGCAATGTAATGTTTTCCATGGCCTCTTGGCTTTTATTGTTTTGTTGAAAAAAACATAGTAAGGACAGATGGAATAATCTCTTTTACTCCACCAGGTCCATTTAAAGAGAGGGTTTGCTTGAGATCAAATAGATGGCAGGATTGGGGGTCTAGTGATGTGGCTCACTAGTTCTTTCTGATTGAAACATTGTTTAGTATTCCATAATGCGTGACCATGGAAACACGTGATTTTTTATTACCGGGAGGGAATCTTTGATGGTCTGTTGAGTCGTTTCATATCAAATATCCGTTGTTATTATCTGTCAAAATTAAAGTGGAATTATTGAACTTCTGCTGTAGGACTACTATAGTTGTAGTTGTTTATTTAACGTCCCTTTATGCTGCTATGGCTAATCAGACGATGCTACAGTGGGAGCTCTAAATTTGGCCTACCCAGGTTTAATTAGGATAGGGATTTTTAACGAGTACCTGACATCGTATAGGCTCTGGACCCCCGTTTAACGTCCCTTCCGAAGGACGGCGTAACTCCCTTAAAAAAATCCTGGGGCCACCTGCCGGGCTACGAACCCGCGATCTTGGGCTTAGTAGTTTGTTACGCTAACCACTAGACCACAGGTGACCTGATTGTACTATATATAATTTATTAAAAGAGGTAATTGAAATAATTTCTATATATTTTTATTCAATTTCTGATATCTTCCAACGAAATGTTACCGTGATATGAGAATTTCTCTTAATTAATGTTGCCTTTTTTTTTTTTTAACGGGGCGGAGTGGCTAAGTGGTAGAGTACTTAGTTTTTCAAGCCGAAATTCCTGAATTCAAATTGCCCACGCAGAATTTGAACAGTACATGATTGAATCCCAGACCCTTCACGGATTGCAGTGGTACTGGTTAATATTGCCTTTAAGCTGTATGCTTATTTCCTTAATCAATATAATAAATTCTTCTTTCCAAATACATATTTGGAAGCACACCCACATTTGAAAATACCACTGCATCCAATGGACAGTATTGGGCTCAGTAGAAACCATACTATTTCTAAGGCATAAGTTTTGCAAACAGTTGGGTAGGAGTTTTACCCATGTTGAATTTTAGCTACAATTATAATAACATTTTTATATATCGATATCTTCAAGCGTTTTTCTGGTAATCATATCTTAACCTATTTATTTCCTACGATATTTATTTTTGTGTATTTTGATTGTGTTCTAATAAAATTGAATGGCCATTTTTAGTATTAAAATACTGTTACTCATAATATTACACAGATACTTAAGCAACTTGATACAAAAAATCCTAAATTTCATTATCCTTCAGACTCGGAGTTATATGATTATCATTATTCAGTTTTTTAAATTTAATATTTCCTTTGAAACGATGAAACTCATGAAACGTTCCCTCTTGCCTTCGTGGCTCTCATAATATAATGTTTTCATTTCATTAAAAAAAAAAAAGATTTTATTCGGAGAGTTGGATCCAGTCCCATCTTTGTTATTAAATACACCGCCCTTTTACTCATTAGCCTTTCTTTCTCCCATCCAGATTTTCATTAATATAAAAGCCGGGGGCTCTAGCGGTTGTTTTCAGTTTTAAAAACAACATTCAAAATATGGTAATGCCCATCCCCTTCCTAAGGCCCGCGAAATTTCTTCCACTCGTTCCCCTCACAGTTTTTCCTAATTCCAGTGAAACATCAGAGCATCAGGATGGAGGAGATGCGTTTTTCCTATGGTCAATCTCCATATTATTCTCATCCTTTTCGTTACTTCTTTCTTACTTTGTTCTGAGTTATATTTCGAGTTTGCTATAGCAAATGTGTCCCCATAAATTGTTATAATTTCGCTCATAGGAATGAAGTAATGTGCATACTTATTATTTGCATATCCCATAATATTTTATCATTGATTAATGATAATTATTTATGCATTAAAAATGACTTGGAAACCGGGAAGGGTATTGAGTATATGGTAGAGGCTGCACGGGAGATATTTCGTCCAATTAAGAATACTTACAGAGACTGGGGGGAGCTCTCAGATGTTCTGCTGATCTCACAGGGTCCATCTATGGGTGGTTATATACAGATGTATCTGCCACAGCTGGATCTGAGTTCAAATCCAACTCAGAATCTTCAACTCAGTATCTCAGCAATCAATACACTGCTGATACACGGCTTACTCATTTATTATTAGCGGAAGCTCCCAAAAGGGAGAACGATAAACAAGAGATTTTAACCTTTCATAGAGTTCATATCGTCCCATTATCTTTTGTTCATTTAACGCCACTTTTTGCTGCTATGGCTAATCGGACGATGCTACATTGGGAGATCAAAATTTTGCCTATTCAGATTTAATTAGGATAGGGATATTTAACGAGTACCTGACATCGTACAGGTTCGGAACCCCCCTTTTTAAATCTATTCTGAAGAATGGCATAACAATGTTTTTTTACTTCCTTCCGGGATGTGGAGCGTGACCTACTAGGTTGTTATTCTAACCACTACTCCCATGTCACCTCAAACAATCTCCTATCAATACCTCATACAATCCTCCGCCATTGTTAAAATAATAAAATAAAAGAACAATATAAACTAAAATATGAAATCTATTTATATGAATAATTTTTAAGAATATAAACTGAAACAAAAACATTCTGCGAACCTTATAGCTAAGCCTACCTTAGCATGAGTAAAAATAACTGGATGTGTTTATTCGTAAAGCAGGGCGTAAACTGGGGTCGATTAACGTCCCTTCCTAAGGACGTCTTAACTAAGGATTTTTTACTTCCTTTTAAAAATCCTAGGGCCACCTGCCGGGCTACGAACCCGCGATCTTGGGCTTAGTAGTTTGTTACGCTATCACATACCACAGGTCGCCCCTTGTACCTTCGATTCCGCTTTCTCAGGATTAAATATCCACTTGTTGATCTTATTTCTGAATTATCTTTACCCAGTTATATTTTAGCTCCATCAATTTTTTCTTAGGCCAGTTCTTTTGTAACTTCAACAACCGATGTTATTGATGTTTCAAGACAGCTCTCATAGTCCGATAAACCTTCAGTTAATCTGTTTTGGTATACATATCTAGGAGTCCATAGAACATCAAACGCCACATTTTATCATCCATGTAATCTCTTCTCATCTTGTGTACATTGTAGCAATAAAATTGTATGCAGCTTTAGCTTTCGATTATATCTGTTTCACTTGCACATTTTGATATTTGTTTAACTACCGTATTATAATGTCTAATTTTTCTACTATTTTGTACACATATAATACATCTGTAGGTAGGTACCTTTGGACCATATAATTAAAATGATTTATCTTCTATAACATTTTTTTATCCTTCATCACATAAATATACGAGTATTTTTTTCTATCAAGTAATATGGAATATTGTTTCCAATAAAAACAAATAAATTACAATTTTCGACTTTTCTTAGCCTTCAACTCAATTTTTGTCCTCTATATAATGGGTACCGAAAGTACTCACAGAACGACGTACATCTGTTTTTTAAATATTGAGTACTGGTCTTTGAAGTTTATTCAACGTTCTCCGTTGAACGTTCGGTTCATCTGAAAAAAAAAAACTGTTTCAGATTACACAGATTGTGCCAGACGAGAAAAAACTTAGTTATACCATTCATCAACTTCAAATTGGATGAAACAGTAGCCACACGGAAGTGATCTAGTAGCCAACCTGTTGTGGACTGGGAAAAACCCTGAAGGGTTTTCCTCTTGGCCACAGTGTGCGAGTCATTTAATTTTGGATGCTAGAAATATATTAAATGATTCAACTTATATATTATAATAGCTATGCCAGTGTTGTATGCTACGAAGAGAAATTAGAATATTGGGTTGTCTATATAATAACTAGAAATACCACTTTATCTCGGGGTTGACGAATAGGTTCATTTCTTAAGAGTGTATGTTATAATACCATTGTATAGTGGTCATTGCTTCCAAGTGGTCATCATTGTAAACTTACCAACATACTCTCTTTTATACATTTAAATAGTGTTCCTATAATATTATAACATACAAATAACACATCATTTATAAAACAGAAAGTCTATAGTGGAGTAGATTAATTAAAATTTCAAATAAAGTTCTTCAGCCCTTAGTAAACAGACCATTTAAATGATAGAAGTTCATTGTACAGGTTATGCAAATTCCATTACATCCAACAATCAATTCGTTTTTTATCTCTCTGTTCAAGTATCTGCTTGTGGGCTTGGTGTAACTAAGAACTCCTAATTAATTAATGAAAGGCATCAAAATGTATTACTCATGTTGTTTGCTATTGTTATTTATTTAAAACTTAAATTATATTAAGTAGGAAGTTCATAAAATCTATGCCAAGTTCTTCTTTTATCACAGCGACATAAAAACACAGTGCATAGTTTTAGTAATAAAACAGAAATTAAAAATGACAGAGAAACCAGGATTTACTCTAACATAATCTACTTTCAATTCAAAATTTACAATAAAATACAGTACTAAAATGCAACATCAGAATGAATTTAGCTAGTTTAATAGCCATTTATAGAGGAAAGTCAATTTTAAAAAGAATCTTTGAAGTGTTTTTTTGGAGAATTACAAAATAAAAAGACATTTCTAATCTTGAAATTTTTTTTCCGTTTGTTAAAAAAGGCATATCTTCCCAGTTTTTTTTTCATTTAACAGGCTACACCAGCTTCCTTTATCCGAATTGCTAAATGTGTTTTTTTTTTATCTTGAAGAGAAAAGATTTTTCCTTGCTGGGATTCGAACCCGGGTCCTCCCCATCTCTATCTCGGTACTCTACCAACTAAGCTACTAGGGCTCGTAACCAGGACAAATCCATTTAAATACATTTTTAATTGGCTCACCTAGCCTCAATAAATGTGACACTGTTAATGGGGCCAGAACTGACGGTTGAAATCTGAAATAAATTACCTCCCTACACAACCGTTGTCTTGAAAACAGCCCAGTTCCTACCATATATTAAGCCTTCAGGGGTTGTAGTTTTACAGGTTAGCCTGCATTCCCTATCATGCTGCTCATGTCCTGCCTTTCTGTGTTGAAGCGATAGGGATATGAGTTTTATTGATCCAGTGAGAGCTATAATGAGGTATTCATCCCGACCCGAGTGCCCTAAGCAGATCTACTCCATAACTCCTACCCTTAATTAAGTAAAATATAATGACATTATCTTCGACAGCCTGCCAATATTGGAATGCTGATTCAAAACCTTGAACTGATAAAGAGACTGGATTGGAAAGAGATTTAATCTCATTGCCTGTTAATGAATATCAATTCATCGCTAATTAGTAAATAATCTTGAATCGCTAAATCATTGTCGGCAACCTCATTTTAACTAGGTAAGGTTTTCGGTATTTTCTCGAGTTAATACAGATTCTTCATTAAATAAGTATTATAGGAGTTTGGGGACATTGAACAAAGAGCAATGGCATATATGCCAACTCTGATATTTATTAATCAGAAATGATACAATATAATTGCAATTTTATAATTAACTTGGGTAAACTGTTGATCAATGTTTTTAAAATTTCTTTTGTTTTAATGAAATACCTAACTTGTTTCTATGAATGGGTTTGAAACAAGCTTAGAAAGGTAAAATCTGTTTTTTTAAATGATCGCGGGTATGCCGATGAGAGGTGAAGACACAAAACTAAATAAAACAACGTTGATAAAATCCTCTGAACGGCAAGGGAGCTCGAAATAGAGGCAGATTTTTTCCAGTAATACAGAGATAAGGCAACCTAAATTTTAAATTGCAAACTCGAATCATATTATTTAGATGTCACTTGTTCTCAGTATTATCATACTGATTAGAGGGATAGGCACCTACGAATGATGTATTAAGATGTCTACAAGCATTGAGATGTTATTTTCTTAGGTACATTATGCCAGAAACAAAACCGCACTACTACGAATACAGAAGTCCCTCGAGATATTGGACAGTGTCAACAGATTATAATTGCCATTATTTGGTTTGTATACACGGCAAGATTTAAGGAGAGTTCTAGGAGTTACTCCTACTCTAGAGTACTAAGAGTTACTCCTATGGACAAGGTTAAAATCTGTAGACCTGTTTCGTGCAGCGGTCAGTTTATCTAGGTGTACAATTATAATCGCCAACACCCAACGTGGATAGGCGCTTCTAGATGAGAAGACACGTAAAATGATGAAGAGTTTCAGTCGATTAATATTCCCAAAAATATAAACAAAGAAACAAAATCTATGATAAAGGCGGGCTATGCAATGAATTTTTTCAGAAATCTTAAAGCTAGAATTTAAAAAAATAAGCTCGAAGCATCATTCATACTCTTCAATTGGATGTGAGCTTGGGTTCTAATTTGGAAGAATGGCCAAGTCTTATAAATAAAATAATAAGTACGGCGTGGAATAATTGGAGGGTTTAAATCAAGGAAAAAATTGCACAGAGCTAACTATCGGAGCATCCACCAATGGACTGTTTTTATGCAATGTTGGAACGGGAATATAATGTGGTCGGGCCTTTGACAAATACTAAGTCAAATGGTAAACATCCATTATGGGGTTGGACCGCAGTGCTGGTGGGAGGTTTTCGTTAGGCTCAAAGAACCAAAGAACTGTGGTTGGTGGAAAAACATGATTGATGGCTATGAAAAACTTGAGTGAGTGGTGGTGACACTTTCGGGTTCCCTGACTCCCTTTATCTGTTTATATTAATTGTTTATTTGTATTCTATTTATTTATTCATTTATTTAACAGTCTGGGGAAATTAATATCAACGATCAACGATGAACAAATGAGTTAAATAATAATAAAGTGAAATAATACTCGTCTACATCACAAAATAATTTCTATTTAATAATTTCAACAGCAACAATTTAAATAATTTTATTTCTATTTGCAGTCTGATTTTGCAAAATATTTTAATTTACTTAGTAACCTCGCTTTTGTCTTTTTTAAGAACATATTTTCCATTTAAAATTATATGTTCGTTGTGCCTATTAGCTGTGGAATAATAAATAATGTGGTTGAGAGAAAAACAGGCATATATAGATAATTGAAAGATTCTTACGTACATGTTTACGTATGATGGTTTATTGTCATTTTGATATACACGTGTAAACAAGTTAACTAACAAACTTATTAATAATAATTGCAGTGTTAAAACGTGTAGGTTTTTGTCGTTTAACTTTATTTTAGTTTAGGCAAATTCATCGTCATTTTAATCCTGTTGCTGGAAAATTTAATTTACTTAAAGATATTAACTTTTTAGATTACGTCTATTGTCCACGTTTTATCCAACACTAAGCATATGTTCCACAGATTTTTTAATTAGTATTACACGCCTTATATTTTATTAAGCAGTCATATAATTGTATTATAATTAAAATGATGCGTTTATAAAAATCTTACTGAGTCAAGAAAAATAAATAAATTTGATCAGTATGCTTTTGAAGGTTTTTTGTTAAAGGTTTATAGACAGAAAACGAGGTTGTTTTTTTAATAGTTAATAACCATTGTTTCTGATTATAAGGTATTGGTTATTAATTTCTTTCCTCTTATGTGAGTTTTTTTCCAATCTGCTATATACGTTAAAAAGTAATAATGGATATAACAATATTAAGCTAATGCTGAGACATGGAGCACAAAACAGGCTGAAATCCTGGGGCTTACTACGTTATGTTCTTAAGGGATCTTTTTCACTCTCTTTTTTTTTTTTTGTTAGAACTTTTGATTGTTTTTTTAACAATAGGATAACAGGTTGTGGCTTGGAAAATTAATGTATCTAATTTTTAATTAAACATATCGATTTGTTTTATTCCACTTACCTTTGTATTAAATATTTATAAAACTATGATGATAAAACAATGTCCGTTCAAGTCACAAAATATCGCTAATTTGCTGCTGGTAAGGTCTTCTAAATAACAGGAAATAGCAAGAAACTAAAATAACATGTATTTGTAGGATGTTTTTTGTTGACACTAAATTTTTTATCAAAATTGTCTCTCTAATGATAAAATTATTTATAATCGATGTTTATAATATACTGAATTACAGGCTCTAGTTATTCTACTCAGTGTTGGAATAGTCATAATTAGTGCTTATATTAAAATGCAGCATAATTTTGTTTATTATTTAAATAATTAACCATCTTCAGGGATAGTCATAGTTAAAAATAAATAGAACTATTAATATAAAAAATATGCATAGCGATGGAAAATGATAGAACTTAAAAAATGTTGTAGATAATACTTCTGTTGTTATATTAATGAAAGGAAACAAACGATTCACACAGAATTTAAATGGATTTTCTACGGAATACATATTTTGTTTTCAAATAAAGATACTAAAGAAAGATTTGTAAACATTTGGTATTAAATATCAAATCGTCAAATCGGTATTAAATATTTAGTATTAAAATTTTTTTTAAAAATGAGTAAAATGAACCAATTAGAAGACAGTAATAGAATAATGTGTCATTAAGAAAACCATGCATTATTTATACATAAAAACAGAAATCCATGATTTATAGAAATAAACATTTTGATATCAAAGTAGATTATAAAGTGAGCATATTAATATTTTCTGCTCTTATAATATTTATCAAATGTTTATGTGACTGTTTTATTTTGTCCCATGTCAAAAATTCTTCTTGATGATTGTTTTGGCTGTGTACGTTTAACATTTAAAAAAATATATATACATAAATATTTTATAAGTAAAGAGACTTGATGTACTCATGTTCAATATCACTGTACATTTTAAGGAAAAGAATAGATCAGTTATTTAAGCACATTGTTTCAGTTTCATTTTTCTACAACTTAAAATGCTGTATGATTTTTCATTACTCTTTTTGACAGGAAATAATTGGAAAATAAATGGAATATAAAGTGCAGTAAAGGAATATGAAATAAATTTAACATACTTTATTAAAATCAACGATGTTTATTCATCCTCTACTTCTATGATTTTGTATCGGATTTATTTTTCTATTACTCCTTGAAATTAAAATAAGTGTTCATTTTTTTCAGGTAAGTCTGGGCTACTTGAATGCATTTGCTCTTCTATTGTCTTATTAATAAGGTAAGAGCTACGAATTAAATTAACTTATGAAAATTTTCAATGTCAATAACATTAAAAACATTTAAAGATTATGTTTGCGAAACAAAAAAAACATGCCTCTATCATTTTTTTTTCCTTTAAACGAGTTTCCATCAAAGTAGTGTCTTTCATAAACCTGAATTTTATCTGGCTTTGTTCCTGAATATCTTCATTAATATGGGCATTTTTATATTCTTTGTTATGGATCGTATTATATATTTTATATCGTTTATTATTATTTAGGGAGCGAAGTGGATCAGTGGTAGCTCACTGAGTTGCCATACTGGAAATCCTGGTTCAAATCCCGCTGCGGACAAGACTATTATTTAGTCTGTTTCTAGCCGGAGATGGATCATATAGGATCTAGGATCCTCCTGGGGCTCACCCAGCCTCTATAAAATATTATAAAAATAGGGTACCCAAAATAAGGGGGAAGGGGGGGGGGAATCTATCCGTTGAGCGTGACTTAGGACGTCACCTCCTTGCAGAATCCTTGTCCATGAAGCAGTACAGTCTCTACCATGCACTGAACCAGACCCGTTCACAGATTGTAGTGGTACAGGTTTTTTATTTTTGATTATCATTTATAATAGCTCATACGAATACCAAAGACATTATCCAAATGAATAAATGACAAAAGTAAAAAAAAAAAACCAATAATGTTTCTCCTACCAATATCTTAAAATACATATACTCTTAAGATAAAAATACTCAAAGCTCTGGATATTTATGAACGAAATGTATTATATTTAAAAATTTGTGAATATGGTATTTTTTTTTCAATATTATGTAAGGTATATATAGTATAAAAATAAATACTATTTCTAACCAACCGATCGATACGGGGAAGTATTGATGGACATTCGGATCGTCCATGTCGGATTGGTCGGGATTAGCGTCCAATAAGAGGCGGCTTAGCAACTACAGTAGCCAATCAGGTCGCAGTATTTGCATTGAGTCCTATAATTGTCCGCACCCTCGTCAGAAATTAATCTTCTCCTCCTGATGAAATTAGTTTCTCGGAGTATCCAATCAAAACAGCTTAGGCAGTTGTGTTAGCATGTCCTGCTACGCAGAATCGATATTATAGATTAACAGATGTTAAAGATATCGACATCGATGTCTAGGAAATCGTTATCCCTAGGTAGATCCCTAGGAATATCGAGAGAAAAAAAAACGGTGGTTAAAGAATGACTTGTAATTATATTTATTTTTAAATTTATATCATTTTTAGAGTTAAGAAAAATAGATAAAACTGTTTAGCACAGACCTCGTCAGACGGATCACCCATTATCTAGTGTTTTGTAAAATTTTAATAAATTTGATTGTACATATTTTTTGTATTTTGTTAAAAAACACGTTCATTCATTTATAACAACAAATAAGTGGTGTTTTGATTATGGAATTAACTATTACTTAAGCAATTAAGACGAAGTAGTGTTAAGTTGATTGTAGTTTAATAACGTTGATGTAGTTAGATTAATTAAATACAAAAATATTCACCGATTATATTGCATTCTTTAAAATAATGCATGCGATTTTTTGTACTCATCACATTGCTTAGTATAGAAACAATATCAATGCCTTAGTTCACATATGTGTCAAGTGCCGAAAACAAGATTTTACAGGAGTCAACTTTAATAATAATTTAACTCAAGAAATACAGTTCAAGTTTAAGCACAAATAAGTCAACGGCCATACCACGTTGAACACCCCGGTTCTCGTCTGATCACCGAAGATAAACAACGTCGCCGTGGTTAGTACATGGTTGGGTGACCGCCTGGGAAAAACCGCGTGCTGTTGGCATCAAAGAAAATACCAATGAATCAAATAAATATATCTGGCTGTATGGAAGTATGTATCCAATGCCATTAAAAAAAAAAAAAAAAGCACAAATTATATTTGTAACCTTTGCAGCTTCTCTATTAATTTTACATCAACATATGATCTATGACTTCCTGATCACAACTTTACAATATCATTTTTATAACAAAACCCATTTTTTTAAAATTTGCACTTAACACGTTTGTGACCTAAGGCATCGATATATTGTTTAAAAATTATGTTTAATGTCCTTATGTCAAGGCCATTAAAAAATAATTAGAAAACATTTTTTTTTTTTTTCTCATGAGTTATTACAGTTAAAAGGTCGATATTTCCAGTTTTAAATTCGTCACCATTAAGGTTTTTTTTTATTATTCCTTGCTGCCTAATTCCGTCAGAGAATTTTTTTTCAGGTGGTAAAAAAGAAAAGGAAACATGATAAAAAGTAAAAATAAAATTTAACCGATTCAAGAGACTATATATAATCCCTAACAGGAATTGCTTTCAAAACAATAGAAAGTAAATTAATTAAAATGAAGGAAAAAGTTACTTCATATGGAAAAATAGTTTTTATATTTAATTATTATAGGAAAAGTGAAAGGATAATCAGGGAGAAATGTTTGATACAATTATTAGCGACAAATCTGAGTCAGTTGTATTACTGTTTCGTAAAAACTCTTTTTATAGATTAAAATTTTATTCCAAGAATACAATTTTAATAAGACATGACAAAGAACAGATTTTCTATATTTTACGGAAGTATTTTCCTCTCTTCTCATTTTTATCTTTGCACTTGACATGAATAAAGCGAAACATTTAATGGTCGGAAAGAAGGGGCAGATCCTAGTATTTAAGGTAATGGCGGAAAACGATTATGAGAGAAGTGAAGAAGTTTCTACGGTTTTTTTAACATTAATTTTTATTTTTATTCCCGTGTCTTTGCTCGGATTCTCTAACCGCTTGTTAAAAGAAACGGAGAAGAAAATTAAAGGGTTTTTTTTCACAGGTTATGTATTTTGTGTGTCTCGCTGAATTTGAACTTGCCCATCATGGAACTAACTGCTTTTACTGTGCAAAAGTTATATTGTTATTATTTTTTCTATTTTAAATATAAATTGAGTGAAAATGATTTTAAAATGATTTGTAATATGCGAAAAATCATTAAAAAAAATAATAAAAGTCTTTTCAATTGTAACATGAACTTGAATAGTATTGAATTTTATTGTCATTATTTAGAAAAAAATAATTTCCTTTTTGATAAGCTCATATAAAAATCCTTCTAATCCTTACCGTTTAAAAATTTTATACGAGGTAGATTAGCCTTGAAATCGATATAGCCTGGCCATGAATTTTTATTTAAGTATTAGCTTTGAATATCTTATCTGGACAAGATGTTTCATGATTTTTTTGATATGCGACTGTTATATGATTTTAAGTAAATAGTTTTTTGTTAATAATACGTTTTTTTAAGTTTTGCATTGCAATTTACAAATATTTATTGCTATAACTTAACTAAACAAGTTTGTTGCTCTTATAATGTTTCTGTTTTCGTTTTGTTTTTCTTTTTGACGCTTTTCCTAGCCAATTTATGAATAATTAACTTTTTTATTAAGTTCATTTTCCCTATACAGGTTGGTTGATTTTTTGACTTTTTCATTTGCACTGATTATTTATTTAAACATTTTTAATATTATTTACATAATACTTATTAAATATAAAATATTATCTATTATACAATAATACTGCTAATCGTATTAATATACATATAAATATTATTTATTTAAACATTTATGAGCATTTGTTTTTGAAAAAGTTTAATCATGCAGAATGTGGCAATCCAACATACCCCACTTATATTATCATTCAGTTATGTCATTATATATTGATACTGGGAACCAGCGCAAAATTTTACTTATCGACTTCAAGCCCATATAATTAAGGGACATGTAATTAATTTTGCGTTACTGAATACTTTACATTATCTGAGCAAACACAAAAATAAAAGTTGAAAAATATATACTAGTCAATGAAATAATGTGTATTGGTTTGTAATGTTATCAACTCTGCACACTCACTCTGAAAACATAAAATAATTTAAGACTGTATACAATAAAAAAGAGCAGAGGCTTAATAAGTAAAGTAATTTAATGTTTAATTAATTACCAGGGAGGGCTTACGTTGAAGTAATTCTAACTTCTAACTTGTTAGTCCAATTTTCAACTTGACGCGTTTAAAGACTTTTCAGAGGCTTTCTGGGCCGCCAGAAATGTCCAACCTAGGAAATATTTCTCCAGAGAAGGAAGGATTCAGTGTGTGTAGGTTTCTAGAGTTAATGAAGACTTGGTGCTGTTTGTAAGAAGCCCAGCTTTCATTAAAGACGGTGTTAAGTAGGAAATGAGTGGCTGTTTCTTGGTCGTGCTTTCTAAGGCTATACCTACATTGGATCCGGTGTGATACGATGAGACGTCGCTAGCAAACCAAATGACTGAAATATATCGAGAGTTATAACATTTGGTTCTTTAAATTTATAAAATTAAGATTATTTGTTAATTATTTTATTAATTTAAAGAGCCAAATGTTATAAGTCTCGATATATTTCAGTCATTTGGTTAGCTAGCGACGTCTCATCGTATCACACTGGATCCAATGTAGGTGCAGCCTTATACACCAATGAGTACTGAAGAAGGGAAGTTGTGTGATGAATGTAATAATATTATTCAATTCTCTACCTTAAATACTTTTTCAAGTCGTTGTGGTTTGGTAAAAAACTGCGTTTGGCCAATACTGCTCCCTTGAATCGGCAAAACACGTTTTACTTTATTTATTAATTTTTAAAATAAAATGAAACTAATAAATAAATCCGAATAGTTATGAAAAACTCTAAGAAATTGAGTTAAAATATACATGGACTTACAATAACTAAAATATCCGGACATTTCTTATAAAGTCCGTGATACTAGTAAGTGATATATTATTCTTTATCGATCAAAGCTTTGAAAGACATGGCATATCCATCAAGCTTCTGTTCCTATGACATTCCTCTAAGATATGACGCACTGTCATTTTACACGGTGTACAATAAGGTGGATCTCTCCTTGTCTTCTGCGAATATTCTTGGTTGAAACGACAGTCTCCAATACTAAAGCAACGTTACAGCAGATTTAAGACCGAATTACCAGCAGTCCAAGGAGCTGTAGCATTCAACATAGGCGAACCTATTTCATCCCCAAGGCTAAAACCAAGGCTCTTGAAAGATATTCTGATGTGATCTCAATGGATAACGTTTCTCACCAATCGTTTTAACAAAATGTAATATAATCCTGTTTTCTTTCAGTTTTCCGTTTTATAGTACTATAGTTCTGTTTATTATTACATTAATTTTAATTTTGTTTACTTATTTACATGTTTTATATTCAAACTACCATTATTCTTTTATATGAAAAAACGCTATTATATATTTACATCTTCTCTGTAAATAATCTGATAATGTTCAGTTAGGGGTGTCTCTTGCATGAGACGAAACCCACACTTTCACTAAGTGTTAAATTTTAAAATTCATTATTAAAAAAACCATGTAAGGCTAGGAATAGCCGATCTGGAAATAAAGAGAATAAAAATTAAAAAAAAAAATACTAAAGCGTTTAATAATTACTTCCTCCATTTTTATATTTTCATTGAATTATAAATTTTTTATTGTTTGCAATAAATCTGAACATGAGAAACATGAAGGCGTTGCAGCAGTTCTTGGGAACCCAATAGATGGTTTGTTTTTTTGGTGTATAGTAAAAAAGCTACCATTTCCTTGCAGGTATGATGGATTTTTAGGGAATTCAGTAAGTCTGAGAAAATAGTTATTGAATCACTTTTTGATTTAAGGACTAGTGGATGGAGAGCATACATCGATGGATCAATATATTTTTTTGAATTCATTAGGTAAAAATCCTGCTTATAGTAGTAATTGCTTTCATGACTAGACTATAAACGATTTATTATTTTATTTTTATTGTACCCTTTTTATTATATTGGGTACCTGTTCAAGAGTTTGTCGCTTCCTGTTGAGTTACGATAAGTTTTAACTGTTTATTCATTTCATTTTGATTTTGTTTCCAAAAATACAATTTATCGTATACTTTAGTTTGGAAAAGAGAATGTTTGATAACGACCTTGCGGAATAATTACCTTATATTGTGTACTTATATTTCATTTTAGGAATTTATTATTCTACTTCATGTTTATATTCTGTTTTTTTATTATTATTTAATTTATTTATTGAAGAAAAGACAAAATAAAAAAAGTAAGCTTTATATTGCGTACTTATTTTTATTTTAGAGATTTATTATTCTGCTTTATTCTTATACTCTATATTTTATTATTATTATCTTATTTAGTTCTAAGTAAATAAACAGATCTAAATAAATACATAGATATAAAAAAAGTAAGTCTTATCTAATGTGCTCAAATTGACTGAAATGTCTTGATATTTTTAATACATTCCAAGGTACTAATGAGATTTTGTTAATCGCCGAAAATTTGCCAAGTCATAAATACTATTTTTTAGTAATTACTAAAAATTACCATTCTCCAAGTATTAACATACAAAAAACTTAATAAACATATGATTATCTAAATTAATGGTATTTTATTTATGTTAAATTAATCGGCCATTGATTGGATAATGTAAAAATAAACAACAAATCAATTTAAAACAATAAAACGGTACAATATCACTCGGTAATTAATATTTTACATTAAATCTTGCACTGGGTCTAATAATTTGGTCAGGGACTGTAATACACCAAATTGCAGGTTTGCACTTACTTTTGTTTTTAATATTATTAATTAATTGATATGGAGATTAATAGATTTCGTTTGACTTTTGTTTTAAAACATATTTTATCGTCAGCAATATGAAGAAAAAAATTGTAATTGATTATTTTCATTTAAAAACTATTTATTTTAGTTTACAAAAAATTTAACTGTCACTCTTGAATTTCTTTTCCATATTCTATTTTTATTTCGAATCCAGAAAAATACAGTAAAGGGTTTAGCTCCTATTATCCTTAGGGTTTAGAACGACATAGGATTGGTGATATATTGTAGGAAAGGGATTGCGGAGGTTGAAATATTTTCTTTGGAAACGGCATTATGGCTGAACCAGATGTAATAATAAATCTCTTATTAGGCAGATGAATGATTGCTTTTTTTAAATTAGTATTATTACTAACTTACTTAAATATTAAAAGGAATAAATATTGCGTTCCATAATTAACTTATTTCATTCATATTTTTATGGAATTCATAATCCGTCATTTTTCATATTATAAAGAATAACGGAACAGAATAATAGTTTAACAATTGTGACTATTGAAAAAAATATATATTGTGTCTGTGTGTATGTATGTATGTGTGTGTGTAAAGAATTTTGATTAGTATTTAAATATTATTAAGATCTTAAAAAAGTAACTGAATCTAAAAAATGTTAAGCCATGAAACAGGCAAATTGGTATTTCATAGTATAAAATATACTACACACTGGCTGTTACAATTCTTGGTATCTGTTCCGCTGGTTGTCGCTTCGAGTTGTTACAAATTTTTTTTTCATTAAATTTTTAATATTTTCCCAAAATACAAGTTATCGTGAGCTTTAGTACGGAAAATAGAATGTAATTATGAGTAATGAGTAGATTTCGGTAATAATTTCATTAAGAAATAAAAGTTTCAACATTTCGAAGTATTGATGATATATTTTTGTTGAAATGTACACTTCTTGATGAAATGATTACTGAAATAAACACATTTACCATAATTAAATATTTGGATTTGGAAAATATTAAAAGGGAAACGATTAAAAAGTTAAAATTTGTTGTGACTCATCTCGAAGGGACAACCTGTGGAATAATATAAAATTTAGTTGCTTATTATTTTGTCATAAACTATACTTTTTTCTTTATTTACTTTTGGCAGTTTTGTAAATAATTTGTGATTTGTATCATATAGCGTTCTGACCAGATGTATATTATGTTTCTTTTTCTGTTCATGTATGTTATACTAAAGGGAATTAGTCCAAGATTAAAGTTGCTTTTCTTGTTTTGTTATGTTCTATTGTAATATTGTAGTTTTAAAAACATTTTTTTTTTTAATATGAAGCGATTATTATATAGTTTTTAAAATTTAACATGTTGTAATATGGGTGAGATCGGTGACTTACCGTCTGCAGGCATGCGCAATAACTATATAACATCACAGTTTGCACGCAGAAAAAAAGTTTATTTTCCTGTTCGGATTCTAGTATTCCTACTGTAAGAAAAACAACAACAAGCTTATTATTTAAATAATTTACTAATGCCTTCTAAATAAATATAACATGAAGCCTGCCTCTTGGACGTTTAGCGATCCGCCTACATTATTCCCCGTTTAGAGGCAGTTTAACTCCGAGCTTAGCGGAAGAGCTTCAGGACCCAACCCCAAGCAAACCGAGGCGGTAATGGACCGAGCTAGTCCCATTTTTGTCGGATTTATGAAAATGGTTATTACTTCGGAAACGAAAGAGTTTAAAAGAGGGACATTTAACATCAGGATATTTTATTCTAGTTATGATCGTTTTCCGTTTTCAAATGTTTTTAAGCGTTAGCTGTAACAGCAAGTATTTTCAAGTGTCACACTTTAAAATAAAAATTGTCTTCAGGTTAATTTTTATATAATTTTGGCTCTAAGTCTAACATTTAAACAGTACCGAACCTGAGTTGAAGGAACATTTATATCTAGAATTCAAAATTCTTCTTTCTTTTATTGAATTCATAAATCAAGACCTCTACTATATTGTTGTTATTAATGAATCGATAATTGAGGCGTTGGCATAGAAAAGTTATTAAGTAATGAAAAGTTAATATAACAGGAGATGTTAACAACTAAAAATGAAAGTTTTGGAAATTAAAAATTGAAAAATAGTAATTACCACGTTCATTGAATCTAAAACACTCTTAGTTTTAAATTACTCCTCTTTCTATACTATTGGCGTGAAAAATTACTATCATTTTTTTAAAATAAACTGAAAGATGTCTATTTTTTTGGTACCAAATTTTCCATGTCAAAGCCTCAATTGATCTTACCAAGATACAGATAAATAATGGATGGATACAAATAAAAAAGAAAGACCAGATCTTAGAAGATCTAGTCCAGGATCCATGGTCTATTTTTTCACTTGATTAGTATCAAGCTGAATCTTCGTGAATAGGTTCGTATCGATGAGACGCCCAACAATCTCCTGTGCGAAAATTCTCGATTGTGGTAGCTAAAAGAGGTAGCAAGGATAAAATATGTCGATTTGATGATTCCCAAAAATTTATTACTAACTGTTTTTTTTTTTTTTAAATCTGAAGATAATTATCTAAATTATTTGAAAAAATATTTGTCCTACAAAATGTTTGGTTTGATCAAAGAGTCCCCTCCTTCCAATATGTACCGATAACGAAGTCAAAAAAGAAGAAGTAAAAAAAAAACAGCTGGTTGGTAATCATTTGTGATGACCTCGTTATCGACACACGTTGGAAGGAGGGGACTCTTTGATCAAACCATACATTTTGTAGGACAAATATTTTTTCAAATAATTTAGATAATTATCTTGAGATTTAAAAAAAAAAACAGTTAGTAATAAAGACTGTAGGGAGATAGGATGGTAACAAGAAATGCGAAGACATGGAAATGAGTGAAGAGGATTCCAGATCGATAGTCTCCTGGAACGGGTCCAAGAAGATAGCGATGGCCTCCCGCGCTGCCTGGCCTATCTTCTCCCTGATCTTGTTGACAAAAGAGTGATTTATAGTAATTAGTTTGTTGACAGGTTGTTAACTTTGTTGTGGTTCATGCTTCAGTTAGATAGCGCCTAGTGTAAATTAACGAACCTTATCGACTCTATTTCTCAAGTGCTTCGACATAGATCTTAGAGTAATTCAAGTTACGAAAACCTCATTCTTACTACTGCCTAAATACCTTTATAAGCAACGAGAGGAGTTTGTTTATTTGTATGGGAAATTATAAATAAGAACTCTGCAATTCCAACGGTGGCAGAGTTAACATCACTGAGGCTCCCATATGGCTGTTAACAGATTAAATAATATATTAACCAGAGCCGGATCCTTCAGTACAGCAACTCAGCGCTCTGACATTGAACCACGCTCCCTAAAAATAAATCTTATTCGTATTTATTGATTTAAAATATACAGATAATTGTTTTACCGAGACAAGAACCTGTTGAATTATTATTTACAATTTTACAACTTAACCATTATGATGATTCCTTTAAATTCCACATGATCAAATGCTTTTTGATGAGTGATTTTCTAAGCGTCATTCTAGTTTTAAGCATAACATAGAATATTGAAAAGGTTGATACTCAAAGTACACAAAAGCCGTCGTTTATCTTCTTCCCATTCTAACACACAAGGTAACAATTAGACCAATCTTGGAAGGTTTTAAATAAATATTCAACGGTGGAGTGTTAGATATTGTAGCGTTACGAATAATTACTGTAAGACATTTTTATCAATTATTGTAATGAATCAGGAAAATACACATTTTCCATATTCTCCTAGAATTAAGAAAACGATATTTTGCGAAATCGGAGGCGGAGCTGGGGAGATGTGTTTGGGAGTTTCCAATGGTTGCGAACGTTATAATACACTATTAATTATCCAGGTTATATTCCTAAATCAATTCCTTCCTCTCCGGTGTCGTATTGGTTCGGAGATAATAATAACGTAGTAATATTTAGCCATACAACCAAGCTGTAATATTATCATTAAAGCTACGATGAGGACGAAACGCGAGTGGCTAGGCAGTGGAGACAAGGTTGTGGCTTCCTTTGCCGCTACGGTTTCAAAATTTAGGGACGATAAAAAAGAATCTATTTAAAAAATTTGAAGTTAGTATAATTTTCTAATGAACCTCAGTAGAATACTACTCAATGTCTATTGGTCATTTCATCAATAAATAAATAAATAACATTATTATTTATATTGTACATATATATAAATATTATTTAGAATATTCTAATATATATAATATAATATAATATTCTAAATAATATAATATATAGAATATTATAGATTCTAAAATATTTAGAATCATTATGCAATCATCAGGTGTGACCAGTTATGTAATTATATCTAGATAAGTCATACATTTATTTGTTCTCATTTCCATGAAGTAAATTTTATTCGGATCACTTGAATACAACATTTTTGCAATCACATATTGAGTTAAGTCCAACCTTTTAATTCGGTAACCATTAAAACCTCAATTTTCCATATAAAAAGCTAAAAATGGAAAAAATCGGACTAAATTTAACTACATTAATTATTTCGTTTATATTATTCAGCTTTGAAAGCCCTGAAAAAAATCTTCAGAATTTTTTTTCCGGTGGGAGAGAGGATTTCCCAAGTTTTATTTTTTCCTCTAAGGAAATCCTTTGTGGTGCGGGTAATTCGATTTTATTGACACCGGTTTTTCTTCCTCTGATGTCCCAATCTTCAATAATCGGGCCCTCCTTTGTCTTTTATCAGTTCCGCGTTGGTGTCATTCTAGTTATTCCTTTGAACATTATTTTTATCTCTTCCCCTCTTTCAAATATTTCACAACGTATTAGGACGACAGTTGATCAGTGGAACCTTACGGAAAAACAACAAAGGACGAAAAAAAAACGCTTTTCAATTTAATTTAATGCAATTATCAATATCAAAGGATGAAAATGCTAAAAAATAGTTTTTCAATTTTCCCCATCCCTCCTCAAACTGAATTAGGATTGTAATCATCATTGATTGTAATCATTAGACCCGCCATGTTATTAATTTAGAATAGTTAATATTACTTAGTGGACGACAGAATATTATATATATCCTGTACCACTACTACCGATGAAGGGTTCAGGAAATGGTATTTTCCCCAATTAAAGGTTGTTTTGTTTTTTTTGGTTTAAAATAGAGGCTAATAGAGGTAGGCCAATAAGAATTTGGAGATACCCTAGGATCCAACCGTGGGTGGCTGTTAAAAGAATTAGTTCATTTAATAACACTAATTTTTAGTTATATTTTAAATTGCTATATTAAAAGTTGCAATATATTGAAACTAATATATTAAACAAAATGAAATATTATTAGGAAAAATTAATACCATTCTTTACATCTTTTTGGAATTTTTTATACCAATTAAACATCACAAACCCTCAAATCAACACTGTAACATCATTAATCTCAAAATCTAGTTATAACATTGATAAAGATATGGTGTAGGGCAGATGTAAGGTACAGACGGAAAAATAAAGCTTTGTGGTCCCAAAAGTTTATAATTTATTTATTGTATAATAAATACATAATTTATATTTTGATTAACGAAAGCAAATTTTCGAAAAGACCAAATCAAGAGCTATTCTAGCTCTTTTCGTAGTCACAAAATGTTTGGTGAGGTAATTCATTTTTTTTTTACGATATTCTATAGCTAACAGGTTTAATGAGTTTTTTATAAGTATTTTTCTTAATTATATTTAATTTATTTTTAACAGCAATCACAAACATTAAAAAAAAAACAAGAAAATATTATTTCAACTAAGGAAAATCTTATTGAAAAGTAGAAAAACTTAAATTAATTTTTATCCTGGTAACAATTTAGAACTGTTTTGTTGACTTTTGTTGAATATGAAGGACAAAAATTCATTTCCGCTGTGTACAGTTGCAGACCCAATACGGTTTTGGCAGAATCATACCTGAGAGAATTTAAGTTTAATCTGGCAATCTGTCAGTCAGGGCTGTCTATATACTGGCTGGGGGGGCCACCTTCATAGAAATCACTGCGTCGATATGAAAAAAGAAAATCTGAATATAAACAGTATCAGAGAGATATTGGATTTGATTTCACTACTGAGGTGTTTAATATGTTACTGAATTCTAATATGGAATGGTAGAGCGCTGAGTTGCCGTGCTAAAGGTTTTGGGTTCGAATTCCGCTGCTTGGCAGACTTTTATTAAATCTGTTACATATGGATCCTAAGGAATCTAGAACCCTCCTCGGTCTCACCCAGCCTCTCTAGGACAAATCCACATCCAGGACAAATCACCTCCCTATCCTACTGTTGTCGAGGAAACAGTGCAGTCTCTACCACTTTCTGAACCCAAGACCCTCCATGGGTTTTTGTAGTACAGGTTTTAATAGTTACTATTTACGGTAAATGATATAATTATTTTTATTTTATAAAAAATAAAACTAATGAAAATTTGTGACTTGAATTGAAACGACAATATGCCGAACTGATGCCAAATATGTGTGCGGATAAGCCAAAATAAAAAAAATGAATGAACACTTATCAAAATTCAAATTTGAAAATAACACTTGTAATTGTTCTATATTCTTATTACCAACTCATTGGGAATATACTATATGTATTTAATTTCTAAGAAGATAAATCCTACGGGATCTAGGACCGTCCAGGTACCCAAGTAGGGTACCCAAACTAGGGGAACATCTTGAGGTTGAGCGTGATCTAGGATAAACATCTCCCTGCACAACCGTTGTCCAATAAACAGTACAGTCCCCAAGACCCTTCATGGGTTGTAGTGGTACTGACTTCAGGTTAAATTCTGTTATAAAGAAGAAAAATATCCTTGCAACAAGAAGGGACAATTGCTCAAACCGTCAATTGTACAAATATATAACATACGATATATAGAATTATATAACATAAAATAGTAATCATCAGACAAATACAAATTATGGATTTATGAATGTTATATGTTATATATGATATTCATATTATATATGATATTCGCTGGTAAACTTATTTGTTTATTTTTCTAATTCATTTCGAAACCAATCGATCTTTTTACTTTCGAGATAAATTATAGGAAAGAGCGGTGCTTCCTAGCCGGAGGATCATAAAGAACGGTCAAGTTCTGATGAAAATGTGATGGATTGGTTCATGCGGAGTGTAGATTGTATGCTGAGTTGGAATTATGATCCAGGTAGCAACGGTATTGGATTTTTTAAAAAAATATTGTCAACAATTTCAGCCTGCAGCTCCTGATTTTGACTTAAAGATTTATACTATCACTTTGTCTTTATAATATAGCATCTAGCACGTTTAACATTTTATCAAGAATGAATATGAATATTGTTCATAGCAACAAAATGAACAATTGTATCTATGTATCTTAGTAATTCAATTTCTATTTTATCGACACGATTTCATATAAAGATTTCAATTATTTAGAGTAGTTAATTTACAGAAAATAAATATTATATACATGAAATAACCAGAAGACAATACTTATCCCAACAATATTATAGTTTGTATACATACATGCCACATCGACGAACTCCCACAGATCAGATTCTTCAACGGAATTCTTAGATACATACAGCGGTACACCCTGCAGGGCATATTGTCAAAATTGTTCTGCAAAAATCCCACTTACATTAGCGTCTTGGACACCTGGTATAAAAGTGGGAAGTGGTAAATACTTGAGTGTATACATTCTTTCACTTTAAGGAAATTATTTTGATTAAAAAGCTCATGATATGTGAAGGGAAAATAACTTTTACTCAAATCCCTTACCAAAAAAGAAAGAAAAAAAGGAAAAATAAAAATCCGAGTGAAATTATGGAATATGCTTTGTATTGAAGTTGTTTTATATGGGTTTACTATTTTATCTTGACTTGGATTGTCTTTTTGTAGTTGTTTGATGAATGAATATTCATGTAACTCTAGAAACGTTTAAAATGCTCTAATGAACGAAATATCTTTAGTCTGAAAAACTAAACATCTACGGAAAATTCTTTGTCGGATTAGAATTCGGAAAAAATGACAAATATGTGTTTTTTCACATAATTATACTCCAAAGAGATATTAAAATAATTCCAATTTACATTTGGTGTTTTACTATTGTATTTCTGATTCATTTGATATTCATATAAATATTATGTTCTGACAAAAATAATATTTTGTTTGAAAATAATTAAACTACCAAAGGAACTAAATCCACCTAACCGATAGGAAAAAATAATAATAACGAGTTGAAAAATACGGACTCTGTATCTATATTCAAATACAGCGATAGCGAAGCACGATGATAATGATTTTTATGATAAATAAGCTTTTAAGATAAGATAAGCATAATGATTTTTTCTTTGATGCGTAAGAAAAATCAGTGCAGAGTTAAACCAATGTACGAATCAAATCGATAGACGTGAAGTAAATTTATGAAAATGTACAAGTGAAAATTAAGGCTTCAGGTTTAATAAACACTGATTTCTTTCTCCAGTTTAACGATATTAGTATAATTTTCTGTAACTGTTATTAAAATTGGTTTAGTTCGAGAGAGATGATAGCCAAGCTTTTTCATGCGCTTGTTAACACATCATCAATTTACGTTGTGTTGTAAAGTGGAATATCAATGGAAATATTCATCTAAAATTAGCAAGGTGTACTGAAGGAGCATGCCATTAATACATTAGTTCACTCTTTATGAATGGAGATTATGAGAGAAGGTTACACCATGGTTGAATTTTAAAGTGCTAGAGGCGACACCTGAGTGCCCAGCTGTTGTCGGGGTCCCCCAGATCAGGTATTCAGATCACATCCCCTTCACACCGGCTTTTAATCATTTTTTTCTTTTTCATTCTGTTTGTAACTTTATCTCATAATCCTCCAGCGCCATGCTCCTTTCTTTCCGGATGTTGTTATTTATCGAAAATATAAACTTGTTTTTTTATTTAAAAAAGGGTTACTATAAAATTAAATTAGCATATGGAAGTAATACTGAACTAATTTCTTTGTTTATTTTTTTACATTACACTATAAGAATAACTAGTTCAAACAAAACAAAACCTAGTAATAGTAAGAACAACCTATTATAAACCTGGTATTAGAAATTGGAAAATTGTAGATAAAAGATTTTAGTAATTTTTGTAGCTAGAATTTAAAAAAAACTTTTTGTTTTTATTGCCAAACACATTTACTTAGGTATTGTTAACATTGGTTCACCTAAATTTTCATTTAAGATGGGTACAGCTTTATTTAAAAGAATAAAGGCAGCGGAGTGGCTCAGTGGTAGAGCGCGGATTTGCTATACTGAATATCCTGGGTTCAATTCCCGCTTGATGGAAGACTTTCATTTGATTTGTTAATTGCCGTAGATGGGTCCTCTGGAATGTAGGACTCTCCTAGTCCTCTATAAAGGGGGTACCCAAAATGAGGGGGGGAATCTGGCGATTGAGCATGATCTAGGACAAATCACCTCCCAACACAGCTGTTGTCCAAAAAAAGTACAGTCTATACCATGTATTGAACCCAGACCCTTCATGGGTTCATGGGTTGTAATGGTACTGGATATTTTTTTTCAGAGAGAGAGAGAGAGAGAGAGAGATAAAGATTGTAATGTTAAGTATACTTAACTATATATATATATGATAGATACAAACACAAACAAAATACGTAAGATTTGCATTATTGCAATATGTTTCTAAATAAGCATACTGAAATCATCTGCAATATTTCGGAATAGAGACATCACCAACTGCTCTGAATGATAACTGTTGCAGAGCTACCATCAACGTTGGAAATCAGCACGAAGCAATAACCAAGTTTTATTAGCAATTACAGCGCTCATAAACTAGTCATTCCGTTAACACCGTTGGGGCTATAATGTTACAGTAGCCAGTCTATTGGCAGCGGAACAATCAGCATAGAGAGAGCTACCTACATCAACCGCATTGCGTTGTCTCGTTCGAGGTGCTAGGATCACAATTTCTTTCTTCGTTTTAATTTTCATGGTGGTGAATACGGTTGACAATGCTTTTAATATACAGATAATAAGTGTTTTAGTGACATTTTATACTTCTTTTTTTTTTCGAAAACTCGTGTGGTTATCAGCAACAATGAATGGATCTAAAACAGTAAAAAACATTGGTAATGTGGGTAAACTGCGATTATTAATTCTGTGAATGCTGGGACCATCAGCGATAAAAGAAATAACAATGATTTTCTTACTTATGTTGAAACTAATTGATGACCCATTTAAAAATGGTCTCATCATAAATGACAGAGGTAAATAACTTTAAGTTATACTTTATTAAAGCATACAAATCTGCACTGAATACTTACTACAACCATATGGTCAGATCTTAAAACATAACCTTACTCTCTAAATAACCTATAATATTATTACCTCTTATATTACATATCACAACAGATCTAATAATCTAAAAGCTTATTTTTACTATTTAATCCGTCATGCTTTAAGCTATAACTCGTGCAAATATTGTTTTTCTTACAGGCAAAACAGATTTTAATTATTTAAGCAACACTTTTTTTTTTAGATAGAAATGTTCTACCTTGTTGAATCCAGGTCGACAATCTCCAATGAAATTGGAGAAGTAGGAAATGTACAAGAGAGGATAGATAAGTTAAGTAATTAGAAGTGGAGGGACTAACTTTACTACCGCCCTGGTCAATCTTAGGCGGCGACAGATTACCTTCGAGTTGGCCAGCTCAATGGTTTTTGCAAGTCTAAAAACTAAATATTAAGATGACTGATGCTGGCCGCGGTTTGACTAACGAGCCACAACTTCTTCAGCAACTTCAGAACTTAATTATAAACAGCAAAACGAAATAGAGAGCTAGAAGTTCTCTAGGTACAGTAAATCTGATATTTCAGGGGTATTTACAAGTCTCTGGGTGTTTTGATAAGTATGCATTCTAAATGAAAAGTTGTATTAAAATAAAATAGGGTGTTTGAGTCAAAACTACAAGTTTTTCTCGCTATAATAGACTTACCAGAAGTAAAGTTTATATAATTAATTGTAAAAAAAGTATATAACTTTGCCGTAAAACGGCTATAACGATTCGTATTATCAATTTTATATTAAATTCTCTTAAATAGAAGGAAATTCATATTTTCATTGGAGTAATCTGGCAGGGGTTTTACGTAGAAGTTTTAAAAGTTTCTCATTTGAAATAATTCACCATATTTTATTTTTTGCAGTTAACTCAAATCGGAAAAAAATAAATCATGAAGTAATCTGATAATAAACTGAAGAATAAATATTTTTTGACATTGTAAAAGAATTTCCGAGAATAAACATTTTATGTAAAGTATAATATATCCATGGAATGCTGAGGATTTAAAAATTATCTATTTTAGTATGTTCGTAGTAAGGTCCAAAAGTTTCCGGCCTGGGATAGAAGGAAAGGTGAAAGAAAAAACTGGTCTTACCGTTTTTCAATATATTCTCCTCTAAGTTCAACAAACTTAATACAACGCTTTGGCAACATTTCTATACCATGAAAAAAAGCTTGGAGCTCTTCGTCGGTGTTAAATTGCCAAAAATCATTGCAGCAGTGAACTCGTTCCTGTTTTTGAGCAGCTGAAAGAAATGTTGGAACCCATATTGCACTAACCTTGTTCATTAGCAAATGTTCTTTGATGATCCTCAAAACACTTGTTTTTGAAAGCCCCAACCTCGCTGATATTTCCTTGGCTTTCAGTCACCAGTCAGACAGCAATTGCAGATTCCACAAGTTGGATTCTTTCAGAAGTGACAGCTTCCAAAGGGCGATCGGGACGCGGGTCATCTTCTAGACGTTCTCTCCCTAACTTAAATAATTTTGCCTATTCTTTCACTGTGGAATACGAGGGGGAGGACTGCCCGTATACACAATACAAGCGCTCTTTAATTTGCGCAGGAGTAAGACCCTCTTTACAAAAGAATTTAAAACCATAAAGAAACAACCATATGATTTTTTTACATTCTTACATTTAAACTTTTTTAAATATATTCGTATCTTCTATTTCTATTTCCTTTTGTTAAAGTTTTGCTGCATCATTCATACCCCGTGTGTTTTAGTATTTATATCTAGTATCTGAAGTTTAAATTTAATTATTTTATGTTTTCTTTTGGGTGTTGAATATAATAACTTCTTAGGTTATTGATTTGTTAATTGACAACATATTTAAGCTTTTAAATATTATTATCATTTAAATACTAAGCTCCAATTTAGTTAACCACGCCTCCTCACTCAACAATGAAGACGTCAATTGATGCTGCGGAAGAAGCCAGTGGAGAACTCCTGTACAAGGAAATGAAGAAACTAAGACCATTAACTAAGCTGTCAGTGGCAGGACAACTGCTCTCCGACTACGTTTTACTATCTCAGTTTCGTTCGTTGTTTACTACGGTTCGGAATAGAGTCACTCAGTGATGTTTATCAGTGAAGTTTATTTTTCCGTGATGTTTATCAAAATCCTGTAGTTTTTCCAATGGTTTCTTAATTTCCCCGCATTTCCTGTGGGTTACCTTAGGTTTAACTTAGGTATATACGGTTTCCTTGTGGTCTTAGATAATTCCCTATCGTCAGATTGAAAATAAAAATGTATTAATGAAGTCAGATTCAGAATAGTATTAGAAATGATAATAATGCATTTGAGTAAAGTTAAGTTTAATGACAATGTGGAATAAAAAAAATGAACAAAGATATATCGTAATAATTAAGGCCGTTTCATTAAAAATGGTCTTTTCACGAATTACTATTTGATTAGTCTTCATTGAGGGGGAAAGTCTTAAAATAAAAAAAATAATAAACTTTCTTGTTTCTAAACTCCATTTATTTTAAGATGTTTACACTACAATATAAATATATAAACGATACATAAATATAAATGCCTATTCTACCATGGGGTATTTTAACTAATAAATAATAAATAAATAATTAAAATAATAAATACTAACTTTTGAATAATTTTAACTTTTTGATTATTAGGCTAGGCCTTTTAAGTTCAAAGTGTATTTTTACATGAAAAAAATATTTATCTGTATATAACCCCCAAGTTATAGAAGAACATGTAGAAATCTACTTTTTATAAAATTCATTTTGAACATAAAAATGTAATTGAACACAGGTATATTTTTATATGTATTTTAAAAAGGTTGCACTGGATCTGTCGCTTAAATTAATAAAATGGAATGCTTTAAGTAGTTAAGTTAACTTTTAGTAAGAGTTTTTGTCATTTGTAACACCAACTGACATCATATCAATGTGTCATGTACAAACTAATTGGTTTTTGTTTCTGTCTTTAAAAAATTTTTATAGTTCAATTTAAAATGAAAAGTTTGTTAGTTTAAAAATTAATTTTGACTATAATGCAAATGTTAGTGTTTCTTTTTGAGTTTTGGCTCTATTTTATTGATAAAGTTTAACTCTTATTTCTATTTTCATTTCGTTTATTATTTATTATTCATATGAAACATACAATTTTATTTTAACCCTTGAGTTGGCAGAATTTTATTTATTTTTTACCACAATAATATTCATACCACTCAACCCTTCTGACCCAAAGATGTCTAGAAAAAGAACTAAAAAAAATCTCATGAGTGAAGTTAAAAAAAATCACTTGTATCTTGTGGGATACATTGCCAAGAGCATTAATAAATACATTACCTAAATGTTGATGTATCTCCACAGATACATTATCAAGAAGAGGGTTAACAAACAAGTAAATATATAAATCTTAAACGGTTATTTTTTAATTAATATTTTTTCAAACGGACGCATTAAAATTCCTAAACATTACAGAAATACAGTAAGGAGTCAAATAGAGTATTGTCACTTTGGGTCTAAAAAGGCACTCTGCCACTTTTTTCTCAAGATTATCTTCCGGCTTTGAACCTGAAATATCGAGAGCATAAACCGTTGCTTCCCAATGCTTTATTAAATGATAATAAAGTAGCATTATATTAAAAATAATATAATAGTAAACTAGTGTTTAATACTACTAAACACTCGTTGTGTAATAATAAAGTTGATTTTTTTCAGTCAATCAGTTGAATCATTTTATTTTATTGAATCTCAATAATTTATTATTTTTATTATTGAATTCACAAATCATTTTAATCAGTTAAATCATATTATCTTATTCAATTTCGATTATTTATATCAATTATTTATTTGATTGAATTTTGAAATCATTATAATCAATTGAATCATTTTATATTAATTCTGAAATTCAAACCTGTTAAGTAAACCGAAATTCATGTATATTTATTGCATTTAATAAAATAAATATGTCGGATGCGTATTGAAAATTGCTAGTTTATGCTCATTCTTTTATCACACAGTTTTTTTAACGTGTTAATGATGGGATGGAACCTATTATAGATTTTTTTTTAAATATTATCGTCAACTATAAATTAATAAAATTATTTACTTAAGTATCTATCGTTAATTAAACATATAGAACATATGAATATAAAGTTACATTTTATCTTCTACAGTACAACTATCGCAGCTAGAATGATGGCACAAAGTTCATTTGAAAATCTCATTCCTCGCTCTTAATTAAACCTTTAATTAACTTGGAACTTTCTTTCTTAAAGGAGCTTGTAATTGAGTATGCTAATAGAGTTGGCTGTTATATTGCTGATTAGAATAATAGCGAATTGTGCCATCTGCCCCTGTAATCGTCTCGACAAGATGTATTAATAAATAACTGTGTTCTGATTACTCTTTGTGTAATTGTGGTTGCACTCACCTGTTTTCCGCTAACTGTAAATTTTTGTATTAAGTAATTAAATAAATAAACAATTTATTCCTCCAGTTATTTTTAAAAATATGTTTACACATTGAGTATCTACTTTATTATCTTTATTTTTACTTAATCATATGGCTTTTTTTTCTTATTTCATAGGTACGATATTTTTTTAATTTTCTACTGTATTGTAATACAGGAAGTAAATATAATGTACGGTAATTAATGGCATGAGATAAAGGGAAGTACAGAAACTACCCACTGGCATATAATAACCCACTAGTAAATAACAAATTCAAAGATGCTATCTTCATTTCAGACGCCTCAGAGAATTATCGGGAATTCTAAGTTGCTATGTTTGAAACTAGTGGGTTTGAGTGGGAACTAAGTTTGTCATGAAAGGGTTAATATTGGGTTCGGCTCAAACGAGGAACAAATGGAACTTATAGGTCGTTATGGATGACTTTATGCGTAATTAAGTAAAAGGATTGAGGATTTTATGATGGATTTTGGATTGTAAAGATGGAATATTTGTATATTGATCGATTTTTAGTTCAATTTATTTTTAAAAAAATATTTATTGAAATTTACCGCTGTATTGTAGCTATTCAACCAGTAAATATAATGGCATGGATGGATTGTCCATTATGGAATGGACATAGGCCATGGTGAAACGACCCAGTGGTATTACTCAAATGACAAATTCAACTTAGAAGGTCACGAGGCTATCTTCTTTCCTGAAGCTATTGGAAACTTAAAAAGTTTAAAGTATTGAGGATTTTGGAATGATAAGATCTATACTTTTAAATAATTCATTTACGCTTATGTGCTTGCAAAATGGAACGTGAACATGATAGTCGTATAATCGGTTTTATTTAAATATTAATAGACACCTTTAAACTTTCAGTTTCTTTTTTAATAAATTGGAGTAGGTAAGAACATTAAACGTTCTTTTCTTTTTTAAAATGCATTTAAATAGCTAATTATAATTTATCGGTGTATAGGTAAAGCCTAATATGTTTTATATAATCTGAAATTCGCAAAAATATTTGATATTTTGCCACAGTTTATTTGTATTTTAGTTTATACGTTTTGAAGCACTGGCGTTGGCATGGAAAAGTAAGATAAATTAAAACCATGGAAGAAAATCTGTTAGGAAAAAAAATTATATATATATACATGTTTCTAATATTTATGTTGTTATGAAATTATTGTTAATTTTTTAATTATTTTTTTAATTTTATCCAATTAATTAAAACATTTTACAGGGGCGCGTTGATTTTTTGATACTATTTTTAGTAAAAAAAAAAAAATTGCTTTCTGAATTTTATTAAAATTAACAACAATGAGTAGCATAGTGAGGAAAAACTTTTCAGGATTTCATTGAATCGATAAATATTAGGTTATTTGTAGACAGAATATATTGAATATTGCTATTTACTGAAATCAATATTAATTTATTTAAACAAACATTTTAGTTGAAGACTCATTGAATAATCACCAACGTGTTTGATAACCTGCTGGAGCGCTTTAATTACATAAAACTATTTTTTTTAAAAGACAATATAAATATTGGGCCAGAAAGAGGTATCCCTAGTTATGTTGTTACACATTATCCTTATTTGAGACTTTCAATTAAGCGATACTTTCTCTTTTTTTCTTTAAAGTAGTTGTTTTTTATATTATTTTAACTAGAGAGCTCGTTATAAGTATTAAATGAAAAATAAATATGTTTTACTATTTATACTGGATAAAAATGAACAATAATCTGATTTAATTAAATAATTTAAATATGTGTCTAATATCGGAAATGAATATAATACGGCATTATTAGAATGCAGTCTATTCGTTCCGTATTACTACAGATTCGTTAGGTAGATGGGTAGATATAAATAAGTGAATCTTGAATTTTAAGAAGGTCTCACTTTTGAAATGCTGGCATAAGGCACAAAAATCTGCATTTATCCTTCAAGATTGGACTTCATTAAGTTTATGATAAACTTATTATGATAAAGTTGATAGGATAACCCGAAATCATCCGTCCTCGCTTATAATCTTACTTTAAACACTATGATGCGAGTGATCCTATAAGTGATAAATGTATATTCTTCATATTTATATATCTGTAGACTGAGTTGATTAGAGAGTGGAGAGGCACAGCGGTAGAGCGCTGAGTTGCCGTACCGAAGATCCCGGTTTCAAATTCCGCTGCTGGCTGATTTTTATTTAATAAGTTTACAGCTGTAGATGAATCCTGTGGGATCAAGAACCCTCCTGGGACTCAATGAACTTCAATAAAATAGGCACTCAAAATAAGGGGGGGTCAGGTGGTACTATCTGGTACAAATCACCTCTCTGCTCAACCGTTGTCTAAGAAACAGTACAGTCTCTGCCATGCACTGAACCCCAGACTCTTCATAAGTAGTAGTGGTACGGAAAAAAAAGATGAATTGATTAATTATAATTTGAGGGGGAAAACACGAATAAGAAGAAATTTTCATTAATGCTTTAAAATAACTTTTTAATTTACCATAACATGTATTTTCAAACTAAAAATCAAATCAAATATTGGACGGTACAGAAAAAAATGCTATAATATATCGGATTAAACCATCGATTAAACCAATGCACACTCTCCGCCTGATATATTAATAATTGCATGTGATTTTATTGACATGGTTGGAACGGAATCAACCTTTTTTCTTATTTATATAAACATAGCCTATAGCATAGGTGTAACATGAAAGATCCCTTTGGCATGCAGTAGGACCCTTTGGCATGCAATATTGTCGGAATAAATTAAAGTGACTTGCAATTAATGAATAAGGGTAATTGGCAGAAGAATTGGTGTTGCTGAAAGGATCCATTATAGGCAATGAATATTAATGCGATTGGACGTGAATGAGGTCCCAACCACAGCGGCCCATGGTCAGTTTGCGAAGGCCATTTGAATTGATCAGATGGAATGCTTTTTGTAGTGTGTTTGTCGTTTGGAACATCGACTAGCAGATACATATGTGATTACCAATGATGGCCTGCATTCTCATTACGTTGTCGAAGGCTTTGAAACAGTATGTTCAAGCTAAGATTAGACGCTTGTTAATTTACATATTCTTTTTGAAAATAAAAATTAACCCATTAATCTAAAACGCATTTTATGATAAATATGCAGTCTCGCAATTTACTAGCGTATTTTTCATAGCGATTTTTTTTTAAATAATTTATTTATTGATATTTACGAAGGATTTTGGATTGTAGGGATTGGATACGAGAGGAATTCGATGGCTTAGTGGAGCCCCAAAGCTCTACTCCGTAAGTCCAAATAGGTCGTATGATGGTCATGTAGATGAGTCTTTTGTAGTTAATTGGGAGGTTAGAGCGTTTGTCAAGTAAGTGTTGAATAGCCTGAAACGTCGAGCGGTTTCTTTTAAAAACATAACTGCGGTAAGTGTTTCTTTTGAAATCAACCACATACTTATACAATAAGCAACTTGTAAGAATTTGAATGCTATATAGTTATAGAAAGAAGTGAACATATTTTACCATTGACCATCTTCATTTACTTCACATCATCAACACTGTGTATCTGTATGGTAGCTCTATTTTCCTGTCCCGCTTCAAACCAGTTGGTCCGTGGTTTAGACTGTACTGTTTCCAAGACAAGGCTTGTGCAAGGACTTGTCTGAGATCCTTATTTAGGGTACCCAATTTTAAGAGGCTGTATGAGCCCCAAGTAGGTTTCAAGATGTAACAGGATCCATCCCGGACTGTTAACAGGTCAAATAAATTATCAGCCACAACCAGATTTGTACCCGGGACCTTCCATACGGCAACTCTGGTCTGCCGCTGAGCTGCCCCGCTCACTGTAAGGTATTTATTAAGAATTAAAAAGTATAGCTTGCTTGTTCTATACCATGTAGACTTTATGTCAGAAAAGTTCTGTCGTACAAACGATATTTCCATTCTACAAGAAATGTTGATCCATTTAAAACATCCTCTCGTATTTTATATTGATAGAAATAAAATATATCGAAAATGGAAGCAGAAGTTTAATATACTTATTAATAAGAAAATGTCGATATATCCATATTTTTTATAGCTGCGATATTGTCAACATTCTGCAGGAGAAACGATTGTACTAAAATTGAAATAAAAGGTAATATGTATACATATATCTTGGATTTCTAATCATTTTAATCGTAACAATTAAATATTATTAAATTTAAATCTATTTATTCTATATAATATTAATAATATTTTGAATAAAAAACCCTCTTTCAACAATTTGTAAAAAAATCTTGGTTACAGAACTCTTTTATCCTTATATTTGTCCTTATTATCCCTTATTTGTCCTTGTAAAACATTTTTTTTTATTATTATTTTATTTTTGTATTTTAATAATTAGCTTCAAATAAAAATTCTTCAAAAAAAAACTATTTTCAATAACCTCACAAACAAAAAACCGAAAAAGAGAACAGGAAATCAATTTTATAATATTTTTCTTTTTTGTTTTTTGAAAAATGTATCGACTCAATACGCAAATTAAAAATATATAATGCGAACATTGATATATCTATTTAAAACTATCGAAAAACTCTGACACATTTCATTAAACAAGTTGCTGTTTAGGCATGTCGATGCTTGTCCATAACACCTATAAAACATTTATTCCTCAAATTATTGTAGATAGAAGATCTCTTCGAACATCTATGCTCCGATTTATCTTTGAGTCAACTTTAGGGGATTTCTGTAAATAATATATGTGTTTTATTTTAAATTTGAATCAATAATTTTAAATTTTTTCGTTTTATAAATGAGATTAACTGATTAATGAGATCGCCTAAACTATTTCATAAATTAAAAAAGGATGATATTTTCAGAATTGGAAGTCAAATATAAGTTACTTCCAGTTCCAGTTATTGTATGTAATGTAAAATATTTTAGAAAATACTACATTAGTCACGAATTAATTGGATTCCTTCCATTACTAATTTTCTGTTATAAAAGATACGTATTCTTGAATATTTGATGTATTATTAACATGAAGATATATATACACACTAATCTGGCTACCGAATCCGAGAAGACCTTGTGTACTTGTTTGATCATGGAGCAACAGGCAACTGCAAATACTGAGAGTTGAGTTAGCCTATAGTCCGATAGGCATAACGCTTCATGG